>CM049805.1:24130739-24330739 GCA_027422405.1 Ptychobarbus kaznakovi | reverse complement strand
TGAATATTTAAACAGTGACAATATGTGACATCTACAAACATGAGTGTTACATGTTTTCTCAAAATCTCATCACTCTTTTTCTTCTGTCTCTTTCTGTATGCTCAGTCAGGGGACTTCTCTTTGTTCCTCACCTTGTGTTTTCTCAGCTGTAACCTTAGAAAAGAGGGACACCTGAGACACGGCAACGAAAGGAAGTCCCAGTAACTGCAGGAACACTCCGATGATGAACTCAATCAACTCGAATGCAAAACCACCTGATCAAAAGACATAGCAAATCGAGAATGAAAGTAAGAATATCATTCCAGACAGACAGGCATTCTAGATAGACAGACAGATAAATGGATGGACTGAAGGATAGATAAATAGACAGACAGACGGACGGACGGATGGGTGGGTGGATAATTATATTGAGGCATGGATAGACATATGGACAGATGGACGCATATATATGGTTTGATGAAGAGATAAATATATAAAGGGATGGATGGATGGATGGATGGATGGATGGATGGATGGATGGATGGATGATGGATATATGATATTTGATGGATATGGATGGGATGATGATGATGGATGGATGGATGGATGGATGGATGGATGGATGGATGGATGGATGGATGGATGGATGGATGGATAATTATAAAGAGGCATGGATAGACAAATGGACATATAAATGGATGGATGGACAGATGAATGCATGGATGGATGGATGGATGGATGGATGGATGGATGGATGGATGGATGGATGATGATGGATAGATGGAGATGGATGGATGGAGAGATAAATATAGAGTGATGGATAGACATAGATAGATGATGGATGGAAAATGATGATGGATAGAGATAGATAGATGGATGGATGGATGGATGATGGATAGATAGATAGATAGATAGATAGATGATAGATAGATAGATAGAGATAGAGAGATAGAGATAGATAGATAGATAGATAGATAGATAGATAGAGAGAGAGATTTAAAGCAGTTCCAAACTAATAATGCATATCATTGAGTTGGCACCAAACTGAGCAGGCATATTGTGTCTGTCCATGCCCAGGTGTATGCCAGTTTCTCTGGACGTCTGCCACACACACACATACACACACCCTGTGGATTGGCCAGGAAGATGAGGCACCAGACACAAGCCCCGCTGCAGATGAGCAGCCCCACCGCCAGCACCACCCGGTCCTCCAGCACACGGCTCAGCCAGCGCACCAGGAAGAAACCGGCAATTACCTCCACCCCACACAGGCTGTACATCACACTGTTCCCCAGCTCACCGAAGCCAAAGTACTTCTGCGTCAGAGGGGTCACCATGGTCTAGAGACAAGAGAACACAGACATCAACCGTTCAGAACACCCTAGCAACCACATAGCAACAAACTCATAACAACTAATAGCATAATAAGGTTAATAGTGTAAGAATCATTCACATTTTGTTCTGGCAGTGTAAAGTAAATGCATATTTTTAATGTCTCTAGCACATGATTTTTCTTATAGAAATTTGATTTAGCGTGAAAGAATAAAAGATAATGAAAGGGAACATCATGAACTCTAGAACCAGTTTGTCATATATCTAGGTCAGGAAACCGGGAAGGTAAATGTGTGTAAATTTCAAATACCTGATTATATCAAATCAAATAGATTAAATTACATTACATTGAATTAAATGTATGTTCCTACTACTGTGAGCCTCAATCAATCACAGTTGGACAGACACTATTTAGTGGCTCAGATGAATTTAGGACAGTGTGGGGGGTCTGGAGACTGGATTTCAGAAGCATTGTGCCCATTCAGAGCACATTTTGAATGTAACGTCCAAAATAACATCACAAAAATATAATTATTTGGTAACATTTTAGTATAGGGACCAGTTCTCACTATTAACTTGTTGCTTATTCGCATGCCTATTAAGAACATATTGGCGGTTTATTAGTGCTTATAAAGCACATATTCTCCTTGAGAATATTCTACATCCCTAATCCTACCCAACACCTAAACTTAACAAACACCTTATTAACTACAGTATTAATAAGCAGCAAATTATGAGTGCATTGAGGCAAAAGTCGTAATTAATGGTTTGTTAATACCTTGCAAGCATATTACCACACTGATCGCATGTATTAATATTCTGCTAACATTTTTAATATGTTGCTAGCATACATATTTCAGCACACTGCTGTGTTTTAAAATGCTGATAATATGTTTTAGCATGTTTCAGCACATTGCTAGCATTACTAGACTAGGCTATGGCTCCAGTGGGATCTGTAATAGCATACCAGGTCAAAACACCCAGCAGGCCTGTGCTAAATTTGATGGTCATGGCTTAAAGCTCTAATAATGCAGCTTCATTCATTTTAGAAATTTTGGTCTTAGAAGAAGAATAAGAAGCTTTAAATGCATATCGGTAGGTCGGCTTTCTTAAGCCAACCTCATTACTAAGTTGCTAATAAGTGTTTATACCCTGTGGTCATCTGAAAACAAGTGAACCAGCACTACCACTGGTGCCACCTTGAAAAAAGTAGATGCATGATGTTCCTGATGAATTTTACCTCAAGTGCTGTCTGATTGAAGAGAGTGATGAACTGAGCGGTGAGGAGAACAACCACCTCCTCCCTCAGAAACTCTATACAGAGAGAGAGAGAGCGCTATTATATCTCAGGCATTTTAAAGCTGCCAAGACAGGACTGAATGGAGATATCTACTATGCACACACACACAAACACACACTGCAATCGTAGAGCAAAGACAGAATGAGCGGATCGATAAAGCTTTTTCAGGCCACTACTCTCTCAGATTAGCACCTCAGATACAACAAAGAAGTAATCAATGCCACACCAACTGAAAGTTATCTTCCAACAAAAAAAGAAGAAGAAAAAAAGACAGCACTTTTGTCATTTGACAATAAACACTAGGCTTCACCTTGACTGGCACTGAAGTTTTCAAAGGGGTCAGAGGTTTCTAGAGAGGGGGAATCCGGAGGAGAAGGTGGGAGTTCAGATGAGAACTGGGTCTCAGTTTGTTCTGGATTGACCGAGCCATACGAGTCCTCTGCTGCAGCCCTGTTTTCATCTTCCAGATTCATGAGGGGCTCATCTTCTTCACCTCTGACCTCATTGAGGGGCATGTTCTGCTCAGGGAAGGAGTC
This sequence comes from Ptychobarbus kaznakovi, assembly GCA_027422405.1. NCBI lineage: Eukaryota > Metazoa > Chordata > Actinopteri > Cypriniformes > Cyprinidae > Ptychobarbus > Ptychobarbus kaznakovi. The sequence goes on along the minus strand of CM049805.1, from coordinate 24,327,592 downwards.
CAGTGGTGGGATGTCCCAGTACAGGGCCATTACTGCAAACTGCATAAGCACCCACATCCCACACATGAAGAGCTGCGTCAAAAAGAGCACAAGGCCAGCAAGATTGAAATAAACAGGCCAACTTACATAAATGGGAGTAAAAAACAAATAAATAGATAAATAAATTACTGGTTAATCTAAGAACATGCACTCTAAAAAAATGCTGGGTTAAATACAACCCAGGGCTGGGTAAAATATGGACAAACCCAGCGATTGGTTTGTTTTCAACCAACAGTAAATGTTTAACCCAACCTTCTGGCTAGTAACCCAACCGCTGGGTCTAAAAAAACCAATCGCTGGGTTTGTCCATATTTTACCCAGCGCTGGGTTGTATTTAACCCAGCATTTTCAGAGTGTTTCATTTCATATATTAGTTTTTTTTTATTCTTATTATATTCCTAATTTAATTTAATTAAATTTAAAGTCTCATTAGTTAACATTAGTTAATGTATTAACTAAAAATAACTGAGTAATATATTGTTATTCATCTTTGTTACCATTCTTAGTTAATAAAATACAACTTTTTATTGTTAGCTCATGTTTGCCAAGGTCCATTAAATCATATTTTTTATTTTAATAATGTTTTAATAAATGTTGAATTTAACATTATAACTAAGATTACTAAATATTTTAGAGAGTATTTTTATTGAATTTCCATTTTAAATGGAACCTTATTGTAATGTGTTACCATTTTATTTTATTTCTCATTTTATATTTTATACTTAATTTAAAATTATTAATTTAGTTTTTTAATCAGCAAAGTAATCAGCTTAAAGGATATATCAGTATTTCTTGGGCATTGCATAAATGAGAATCTTTTTTTTTTTTAATTAAGGAATGTAAAATTAAAAATTAAAGTAAAAGTGAATAATAAAGTCACAAAGAATAAAAGGCTTAATTTTTGTGACATGTCTGTTATTTTATATAATAATACTAACTATGATCTCAATCACGTCTGTTACATTTGGAGACATCCAAAATGTGCAGTGTGACCACGTTCACATTAAGCTGTGTCAACCATGTGCAACATAATGTGTTTGAGAATTCAAGTGAATTAATGAGAAATGAGCCAAAACAGACTTACCCCAGGTGAAGTGTACTTATTTACTACAAATGGACCCAGTTTAAAATCACACAACCTTAGGAAGATATTGAAAGCAGGACCTGGAAGTAAAAATGCACATTGTTTAAATATTAAATGGAAGAAAGTGCTTTTGGCACTTATTATGTAGAGCACTAACTCACCGATCAGAAGTCCAGCCTGACGGCATGCCATGACAGCTGCAAAGACTCTTGCTCGCTCATCAGGGAGAGTAGTGCGTGTGAGGAACCCAAAAATTGAGGAACCAGCTCCTGCTCCAATACCTAGTGGAAGAATTAAGTAGTTTATATGTGGTATACTCTGCATTCATGGAAGTTTTCACTTTTTTAAACTATATAAAATAAAATAGAAATGATATGTTGCATACAGAAAATTAATACAGTTAGGACATGTAGGAACCCTCCACCTTCCTCAGCTCCACCTGTCTGCTACTGGAATTATGTATAATTATTAATGCAGTATATTTTAAACAGACACATGGACAAAAGTATTGTGACACACCTCTAAATCACTGAAGTCACGTGTTTCAATCTAACCCATTGCCACTGGTTTATAAAATCAAGCACCTAGCCATGTAGTCTGCCAGCTTTGCAATAAGTCAGTTCATGAAACTTCTCCCTGCTTTCCTCAGCTTTCCTCTCTATAGCTTTTTTGAGAGCGATTTTGACTTGCCTGCATACTACTCAACTTCAGCATATACATGGGCTACATTTATGCATGTGCAACCACTCAAGCTAATTATGTTTTGTTTTAGAGTTTCCAAAGTCTTCATTGTGTTTTAACACAATTTTGTTCCCTACCATAAAAATGCGTGACTTTAAACACTAATGTTCAATAGGCGTGGAATGTTATATTGTTTTTTAAATCTTATAAATCAAAAATATTACATTATATATTGACAGTACCACTTTTAATAAGATACCAACAATTTTTGGAAAAACTCTTACATTTGTAAGTAAATTACAGTCTCTTGGGGGTTGAATACTTTTGATTGTAATTGTGTATGTATATATATATTATAGTTGTATATATTTTATATACTTTGTTATACATAGTAGATTCGTACATCTAAACAAGTTCTTCTGTCTGGTCAGGATGATTCAACAGTAATTACAATCTAATGAGAATCATCAATCAAACAACAGATCTCTCTGTTAGTATCTGTTTGATGTCTCAAATTACATTAGTGTTGATGGTTTGCACCACAGGAGCAGAGAAGTTCACCAACAAACAAAACTCATTGAGACTAACGGAACAGTGCAACTTCAAAATATCCTCACCTGCAACAAGACGGCTGGACAGAAGAAGCCATTTTGAATATCCCATGAAATACATGAAGTTTCCTATAAGACAAATGTGTTGCAATGAGCAAACAGATCACAGCTGCACAAGAACAAGGGATATCTGATCTATTTCAAAACCCACATCACATTATACATCTCCATTCTTCAGTACTGACCCACAATTTCAAACACATTGGAGAAGATGATGATGTTCTTTGTAGTTCTGGTCTTGTCTGACCAGTGACCAAACATTGGACCAGACACCAGCCCACTGAAGCTGAACGCAGATAGACCCAAGCCAAGAAAATAAGGTGGTGCCTCTAATAACTGCAAATATCTCCATATAGTGGGCAGAATGACAGCTGGGAGAGAGAAGACAATTTAAACAGTATATGTGCAAAATACGATCAATACAGTCACCATTTACACTTTAATTCAGTTTAAGGCTTTCTTGAGGATATTAAGCACTATCGATTTAAACAAGCAATCTTGCTGCATGGGTTGTTTGTATTCGAAAGAAAAGAAAAGAAAAGAAAGAAAAAAACTCGTCAAATACACTTACCATATTCCACGCCACTCATAAGAAATATCAATCCAATAGTCAGAAAAGACAGTTTTCTTTTTTGCCTGTAATCCATCGTGGTGTTTCTGTAGGTTATTTTCTCAGCACTTGATCATTCCTCTTCCTCATGGTCCAATTATTGTAATGAGAGAGATGATGTTCTCCATTACTGGCTCTGGTATGTAACCTCGTCTCACTGTAGGCTATATATCTTTTTTTTGTGGGTCATGGCAAATTCATTTTATTCAGAAAAAGAAAAACTATAAACCGTGTGGTGCCGGCGAGTTTAGGAAAGACTAGAGTTAGGTTTTGATGATTTTACTCAAACACGCTGTTGTTGTTCAGTGAATCCCTTTTCCTTGAATAGGATCATTCAGGTCGGCCTCGTGAGCTGAAGATAAATGCCGTGTAATGTACTCCTCATTGATGCAGCATTGAAGATGAACAGAGCTCAGACACGTGTCTGTAGAGAGAACAAGCACCAGAGATCTAGTATTACCTGTGGCCTTGTATCCATTATTTATCATGTTCAGGTGAAGTGGACTGTAATTCTACTCCATTAAAACTGTATCTTCACTTCTTTGGATCGTTATTAGAGAAATTCAGCTAATTATACTGACAATGTATGCATATGTCAGATGACACTTCATGATAACTTCATTAAATAGTCATTAACAAACATGACTATTTTTTATTATAATACCAATAAAAACACATTATGGTATTACAGTGAATTTTTGGCACATACATTGGAGTCTTGTGTAATTATCCATGTTATATGGCAATTCAGTAGCATGATATATCAAAGTACCATGGTTTTACCCTCTGATACCATCAATTTACCATGTTACCTCCTGTACACAGGGGACATTAGAAATGTAATAATAGTTTGATTAAAATATTTAATGCATATATTTGTATTTGAAATGAGTGTGCTAACTTGTATTAAATGTGAACTTATGGTGTAGGTTACTTCAATTCTTACAAGTTTTTTTGTAAACTATAGTTATAGATAATGTAATTTTCATGCAATAAAAAAGCTACTTAAAGAGAGTATGCTTTCATGGCTCTTTGTAAGGTGTTATTGTTTTTTTTTTTTTTTAGAGAAGTATTTAAAGCATATGTGACCCTGTCTGTGAAATCCAGGCTAAAGTCTCAAAATCTAATTATGAGATAACAAGCATCAAAATGTTATTTCTTCCATTAATTCCACTATAATTTCAATCTTTGACATGACTTTACTCAGTCAATATTAAATATATAAAGGTAAAGAAAATTTGTAGAAAACAGCAAATTACACAAAAATGACTTTAGCGGGGTTTTCACAGAGAGGGTCACATATTATTACATGTATTTGCTCATTTATTTATTTGAATGTACTAAAGGTATCTTTCTAAAATGTTTAACTACAAATACATTTAAATGACATACTATACAAAATTCAATAGAAATTAAATAAATAAATTATTGTCTGTACATTTGACAGTACACTGTAATAAGGAAATTATTAAGTAATTCTGAAATTACATACAAAGATATACTTATATACATTGAAAAAGCACTCTAAATTTCAGATAACTGCATTTAACACATGCTATAATACATTAAATAATATGTTTTAATTAAGTTGCTAATTAACATGCAATTAAATGTTCAAAACCCTTATATTCTGTTTGCACTCAAGTATATTCTTTTAAGTGTAAATTATTTTATTTTCATAATATGCTAAAAGTGTCTGCTAAGAATAATGCAATATTTGTTAAAGACTTCTTAGAACATGTATTATAAGATGTTACCCTTCCATGTTTTGTATTTAAAATTCAATACAATTTTTAAATCAATATCTTTTTGTTTTTTGTTTTTGAGGCCCATATGTTTGTCTCTCATAGAGTTAATAGCATTTGCTTAGTATCCTAATCACATATAATGTACTGTATCAGATATGTACTGACGTTCCCAGAATTCCCTGTGTTTCATTTCAAATTTTGTTTGAATTTGATGTTTTTTCTTTGAAATAACTATGCTTCTTCTTAGTTTTTTCTTATCAGTTATGTTTATTAGGGTTGTATGTTACATCTAATTTTATTCAATTAATGTTTATTGCATAATTCAGTTTAATGAGTCTCACCATGATGGTGTTCAGTGATTGTGTGAATGACACTGTGCACCTTCTATATATGTAAGTATTTAAAAGTTGCTTGTGATGAGCTTTGGTTCATCATGTGACTTACTCATCACCACCTGCATTTGGGTGGTTATCAGTGTAAAAGTACAAAACAGATTTTAGTACTTCAATAGGTTGACATATTAACATTATATCAGTTAATTAAATTATGGTATTTAACTGTAAATTTAAGTTAAACTGATAAAACATTAAGTGTTGTTACCATATTTATTATACGCATACGGGTATAAAAGGGCAACAGGTGCTGTAACGAAGTTAGTATATAGGGGAAGGAAGGAGGCGGGAACCGGCGAACATGTAAACATTTAATAATTAAATAAACAAACATAACAGAAAACGCGACAGCCCCTCACGGATGACTGCCGCACACACAAACACAAACTAAAATTCCAGGCCTGGTCCTCTCTCGTCTTCCACTGTCGTCACTCCTCCTTTTATTCCTTCCGTAGCTCCTCCGTGGGATTCGAGACCGGTGAGTGGCGCAGGTGTCATTCATTAGCATTTACTCCACCGGCCTCGCTCCGTTCCCATGGCTCTCGGCCCCGCCCCACTCGTCACATACCCCCATCGCCCCTCGCAGGCCGGGGGGTACTCCCGAGACTGCGCTCTACTCCCCCTCCCCCTCTCCCGGGGGGAGCCCGCTAGGGGGGGCCGCGGCGATTGGGGGTGAGAAAAAAAAAAAAAAACAATCGGTTAAACTGACTGCCGCTCGGTCCTAGCTGAGCGGCTCACTCGCGGTGCCATGCGATGGTACTGGACCTCTTTGGTGGACGGCCCGATGCTCATCCGCCTCCTGGCGGACGGCGATGGCTCCTCCGGTCGAGGGCAGCCGGCAGCGAGTCCCCCGTTCCCTGCTCCTCCCCAAGCATGGCGGATGGCAGCAGGCTTCGGCCTCCAGGCGAACGGGGCGACTCCTCCGCTCCCTCTCCGACGGCAGCCACCCCTCCTCGACCCAGGAGCACGGCATCGAGTCTTCCGTCCCACCTGTTCTTCTTTTGCTCCAGCACCACCGCCTCGGGCAGCCACTTGCGGTCTCCGCCTCTTCCTGCTGCCCGAACTCCTCAGCACCGCGATTCCCCTCAGCAGCGAGGGCTCTTTGACAGCGTGTCCCTCCTTCCTCCCGGGTTTCGGCACCAGTGTAACAAAGTTAGTATATAGGGGAAGGAAGGAGGCGGGAACCGGCGAACATGTAAACATTTAATAATCAAATAAACAAACATAACAGAAAACGCGACAGCCCCTTACGGACGACTGCCGCACACACAAACACAAACTAATATTCCAGGCCTGGTCTTCTCTCGTCTTCCACTGTCGTCACTCCTCCTTTTATTCCTTCCGTAGCTCCTCCGTGGGATTCGAGACCGGTGAGTGGCGCAGGTGTCATTCATTAGCATTTACTCCACCGGCCTCGCTCCGTTCCCACCGGCCTCGCTCCGGCTCTCGGCCCCGCCCCACTCGTCACAGGTGCCTCCTCTCATTAGGTTTTACGCTCAGGAGCCAAGAACAAGTCCCTGGCAACCAGCGATGGTTCACGATTGTGGCATGGGGACATAACGGGGGCTACATACGTAACCTAGACGTTCCCTATCTGTCGGTCACTACGAGTTATGTCGTGACGACATAGGGGTCCTATGGAAAGTGCCACAAACTGAACCCCGTCACAATCTTGTGGCATACAGATGCTGACAAGCAAGCGCATGACAGACAAATACTTTGCAAGAGGTTGCAACCTTCCCATCACCCCAGCGCAAATTCGCTAACCTTGGTGCCCACAGGGAGCACTGAGTACATCGCTGCTGGAGAAAGCCAAGCCGCTGTTCCTTTCCCCACAGAAATCGGAAGGGATTTCGACCTTCAGTGAAAGATAGCTTCAAGTCTTTCCTATATGTTGTTACAGTTTGGTAGTAACGACAGGGAAGCAAGCCTTCTGGTGAAGGGCACTACAGAGGCCACATCCTTCCCGAAGGGAGGTAACATGCCTGGGGCAGTACTACATACGACTGGACTCTGGGGCAGATTCTACCTAGGTGTTGGGAGGAGAGCTAACAGCAGAGCCTGACAGAGAGCTCTGTCAAAGGGAAAAAACGGGTTTACCATGAGGGAAAACTTATCATGGAAGAATACACATATGGGATTACCCGAAGGGGAATCAGGCCATACGGACACCTAGCCCAGTACAAGGGCTGACCGGAGACCCGGGCAAGCTAACACCAGTACTGGGCCTGGCGTCAGACTGCTCTGCCCAGTCTGACTGCCGGGGGTGCTGGAGGAACTCCACCAAGGTTCGCCATCCGGGGAACTGAACTGGAGGAGGAAAAAGGCGCTCGCATTCCCAGGTGAGGGGAAATGGCGCAGCAAGCGTGACACCGGCCAGCTCTTCCCGCGCATTACCTGTTACCCAACACACAGGAAGAAACTGGCTCAATGCAGAGACTGTAGAATCTTGCAAAGGTGTTCGGTGTCGCCCAGCCCGCAGCTCTGCAGATGTCCGCCAGAGAGATGCAGTGTGCCAATGCATAGGAGGAGGCAACACTCCGAGTGGAGTGAGCCCTCACTCCCAGGGGGCACGGCTCGCCTTGAGATTGGTATGCCAAGGCGATGGCATCCACTATCCAGTGGGCCAACCTCTGCTTGGAGACAGCCTTACCTTTCTGCTGACCTCCGTGGCAGACAAAGAGCTAGTCAGAGCTTCTGATGCTCCGGGTGCAGTCCACGTATATGTGCAATGCTCTAACGGGACAAAGCAACGCTAAGGCTGGATCTGCCTCCTCTGAGGGCAGTGCTTGCAGGTTCACCACCTGATCGTGGAAGGGCATGGTGGTAACCTTGGGCACGTATCCAGGCCTGGGTCTCAAGACAACGTGAGAGTAGGCCGGCCCGAACACAAGGCACTCTTCGCTTACCGAAAATGCTTGGAGGTCCCCGACCCTTTTGATGGAAGTGAGTGCGGTTAGGAGGGCTGTCTTAGCCGACAGGAATTTCAGCTCGACTGAGTCCAGCGGCTCAAAGGGACCCCTCTGAAGTCCAGCCAGGATGATAGAGAGGTCCCAGGAGGGCATCGGGGGTGACCTAGAGGGATTCATCCTCTTGGCACCCCTCAGGAACCTCACGATGAGATCAGGCTTTCCCAGAGACCAGCCGTCCACTGCATCGTGATGGGCCGCGATAGTGGCCACGTACACTTTCAATGTGGAGGGTGACAGCCTACGCTCCAACCTTTCTTGCAGGAAAGAAAGCACCACTCCAATCATGCAGCTTCGGGGGTCTTCTCTGCGAAAAGAACACCAGTTTGCGAACAGACTCCATTTTGCCTTGTTGAAGGAGCTCTAGCCTGAGTGATGGTCTCTACCACTGCCTGTGGTAGACCGCTCAAGTCTGCCGCGTCCCGCCCAGGAGCCACACATGAAGGTTCCACAGATCTGGACACAGGTGCCAGGTCGGTCAGGGAAAAATACAGCTTGCAGTGGGAGGACTCGTGGGAAGCAAACAGGTCCAGCTGGATGACTTGGGTCCTGGCTGGGACGCAGGGCCCAGCGACGGGCAGATGGAGGCCTGTTTCCGGGGGCAGTGGTGGCCAGTGCATCACTCCGGGGCAGGATGTGCTGGATCGCCTCTGTCTGCTGCTGTACCGCCGTGAACTGCTGGGCAAAGCCCTCGATGGTGTCGCCGAACAGCCCCGCTTGGGAGATGGGGGCGTCGAGATAGCGTGCCTTGTCGACATCCTTCATCTCTACCAGGTTGAGCCAGATATGGCGCTCCTGGACCACCATGGTGGACATCGCCTTCCCGAGGGACCACGCTGTGACTTTCATCGTAAGTCAGTCAAGTCAGTCGCCGTGCGCAGCTCTTGCATCAACCCCGGGTCGGTACTACCCTTGTGCATCTGTTTGAGCGCCTTGGCTTGGTAAACCTGCAAGATATCCATGGCATGCAGGGCAGAGGCTGCCTGGCCCACAGCACTATAAGCTGGCAGCCCATTCATCGAGGGTAGTGAGGACGAGAGACAGACGAGCGACTTCTGGCCGTGAAAGGGGCCATCCATGACTTCGTCAACTCCTCATGCACCTCCGGGAAAAAAGGCACCGGAGAAGAACGTGGTTGTGAGCCCAAATCAATCATCCAGCCGTGAGGGCTCGGGACTGGGCGGTCTGTTGACCTCCAGCCCGATACTCACGGCTGCCCGGGCAAGCATGGCCATCAGCTCTGGGTCCGGTGCGGCGGTGGCGACAACACCCGAGGGGGGCAGCCCCGCCGCACCTTCATCCTCAGAGGATGTAAGCCCATCCCCCGATGCTGTGATCGACATCCTATCCTCGGATGGTGCACCGAATGAAATGCTGGGTACCCCGTGGGACGAACCAGCGAAATCACCCGGGAACCGGACGGGACGTTCGCTGCGTGAGGAGTAAGAGGTCTGTGGGGACGTACCTGGCGGAGAGCATCTTACTGTGACCCTCAGATCTCCCAGAGTGCCAGCCGGCGGTCCTCTGCTTGACCCAGAGAGACCGGAACAGGTGGCGGCAGAGGGCGCCAATCCTTTCAGAATGGAAAGGCGCGATTGCAGTGTAGTCATGATCATACGCCCACAACAGGTGCATGAGTCATCCACAAATGCATCTTCAGCGTGTTGGAGGCCCTGACACTGAAGACCGCAACCAAGAGGACATGGACGGAACAGCATCTTGAAAAAGACGCAACGTCCGTGATTTGCTCTTTTAGAATTGGTTCTTTCAGTTGAAGTGCCCAGGGGAATCGCTGCTGAGAGGGACTCCGCTGACTGCACCGTGACGCCAACCAGGAACAAAACAAAGATGAAAGGCTTTGTGGAGATCAGCACTTCTCATCCACTCGGCTCTGAAGCAAAAATCTAATGAGTGGATGCACCTGTCGCCCTGTGGCTCAGGTTTGCAAAATCCACTAGCCAATTTCATTGGCATTTTCTCTTAAGGTCAGAGATTATTGGGGCTTCCAAGTAAATCCCCTATGTCGTCACGACATAACTCGTAGTGACTGTTAGATAGGGAACAGCTTATACTTAATATGCTTTCATTAGACATAAGCCAAAATGTAGTTCAATAATATAACAATATTTTGACTTTTTACAACTGAACTTTACCATAAACTAAAGCTTAACTTAGCAAAAGGTAGAATTTTCATTATTAAATTTGGTGATGGCATCATCCAGCTCAGTTCAGTTTAAATAGTATCTGTGCAATCAAGTCGATGATATCGCTGGAAATTAAGTGTCCCCAAATAAGCAAGCCAGAGGCAACAGCGGCAAGGAACCAAAACTCCATCGCTGACAGAATGGAGAAAAAACCTTGGGAGAAAACAGGCTCAGTCGGCCTCTGGCCAGATGAACCAGCAGCTTGTTCCAGCTGCAGCAAAGTCAGATTGTAAGGGCTCAACTGGTTCTAGTGGTCTTTTCCCTATGGCTGTCTAGGTAACAGGGTCCTCACTGGGGATATCTATCTGGGGCTCATCTACGTGTCCTAGATTCCGCTGACGGTCAGGGCTGTAGGAGCTGTAGAGGTTGTCTCTAGGTGCTGATTCACCATCTGATCTGGATGCGGACTGGATCTGGTAACTGCAGTGACCATCTGGGCTGGATAAGGACTGGATTGGGTGGCTACGGTGACCTCGGGATAAGAAATAAACAGACTAATATTAGCGTAGATGTCAATCTTCTTACGATGTAACAAGTACATTGTGTTTTCTGGGAAGTGTTCCCGGTTCCGGTTGACCTAATTAATGCAGGCTAACAATTCGCTAACAGATTTGAATATTAGAAGTGTACTAGTGTGTTATGTGTACGCCAGGTTAAAGAGATGGGTCTTTTTTAAACTGACAGAGTGTGTCTGCCTCCCGAACATTGTTGGGTAGATTGTTCCAGAGTTTGGCCGCTAAATAGAAAAAGGATCTGCCGCGCGCAGTTGATTTTGATATTCTAGGTATTATCAAATGGCCAGAGTTTTGAGAATGCAGTGGACGTGGAGGACTATAATGGGATAAGAGCTTGCTCAAGTACTGAGGAACTAAACCATTTAGGGCTTTACAAGTAATTAACAAGATTTTAAAATCTATACGATGTTTAATAGGGAGCCAGTGCAGTGTTGACAGAACCGGGCTAATGTGGTCATACTTCCTGGTTCTAGTAAGAACTCTAGCTGCTGCATCTTGAACCATCTTTAGTTTGTTTATTAAGCGTGCAGAACAACCACCCAATAAAGCATTACAGTAATCTAACCTTGAGGTCATAAACGCATTAATTAACATTTCTGCATTTGACATTGAGAGCATAGGTCTACGTTTAGATATATATTTTTAAGATGAAAAAAGTCTTAAAGTTTTACAATTGCAGTTTTACAAATGATAGAAATGTGGCTGTCAAGGGAGAGATTGCTATCAAATAGCACACCTAGGTTCCTGACTGATAACGAAGAATCGACAGAGCAGCCATCAAGTGTTAGACAGTGTTCTAGGTTATTACTTATGGGTGTTTTACGTCCAATAATTAACACCTCTGTTTTTTCTGAATTTAGCAGTAAGAAATTACTTGTCATCCACTTTTTTATATCAACTATGCATTGCACAAGTTTCTCAATTTGGTGTGTTTCACCATGCTGCGAAGAAATATAGAGCGGAGTATAATCAGCATAACAGTGAAAGCTAACCCTATGTTTCCTGATGATATTTCCCAAGGATAAAAGTAATGGCCCTAGTACTGAGCCTTGAGGTACTCCATACTGCACTTGTGATCGATATAATACCTCTTCATTCACTGCTACGAATTGATAGCGCTCAGATAAGTATGATTTGAACCATGCTAGTGCACTTCCTTTAATGCCAACAAAGTTTTCTAGTCTATTCAAAAGAATGTTGGGATCGAAAGTGTCGAACGCAGCACTAAGATCCAGTAGCACTAATAGAGAGATACAACCACGATTGGATAATAAGAGCAGGTCAGGGTTAAATTTAGTTTACTTACTATACATAAAGACAACTCTGAAAAACCTTAATGTTTATTGTGGTGTTTTAATTAGACATCACAAAACAGTATGTGTTCCTCACATCAACACTCTACTGTCAAGCAAAGATAGGCTACTGTTTAAACAAAATGTTTTTTTTTCTATGGTGATATTTACTTTTGGACAAAATGGGTCAGAAACCATGATATTTTATTAGACCTATATAAAAATTTACTTTAAGCAAACAACAGTAATTTAAAAAATTTCAGGAAGACAGATCAGGACAGCTAAATCAAACACATATTAGTACCCTGGCAGCCACCTAAATTACTCTTTGATGCCCCCCAAAAAAAGCTTCTCAGGTTATTTTATTCAATCTACAATGCTTACAGCCTCAGCAGTTGCTGATCTGGTGCACAATGTTGTTTCAACAAATTGTTTACTTTTTCATGTACAGTAAATCGTTCATTAATAATTAACATTATTTTGGATAAAAACTCATTAATTATTGATACACTGTTGTGCTCATGAGTCATAAAGCTAAAAGTCCTCAGTTTTGTCATTCATTTGTGAATTGTCTAGTCAATTATAGCTACATAAAGCTATCATGCACAGAAGAACGCATGTTCTGAGGTAAGATTTGGAACTTACATCATTTTATAATCTGTGTTAATGTAAAGACAATTCCATGAGTTTCTGCAGATGGGGTTGGGATGTGGACACTTTTTTTGAGGGGGTGGGGGTGTTCATTTGCTTCATTGTTTTGTAGTTTACTTGTGAAAGTACAAAAACAAAAACTGTCAGGAGTGCTTAGAGTCCCATAGGACATAATTATGGTCTGGCTGCAGGGGTTCCTATAGGAACCCTCTGTGGCATCCCTGTTCAGGCAAAGGAAAGATATTCCGCTGATCTCATCTGGATGAGAAGAAAACAATCCCTTAAGTGCACTCTGTTGTGCACTACAGGTCTGACGGCTATGCAGCACGCTGCTTCTGTATCTGGATGTATAGTACATTGACCTTGTCAAAGTGGGGTCAGTGTTGTGTTAATTTAGTGCTGTTACCCAGTTAAGGGTTACTAAGTAAGATAGAAATGCTGCTAAATCAGTCCCCTCGGGGGTCTTTCAGTGTTCCTGTTAGCATCACCCTGCATGGCGCGCGGCGACGACACATGCGGTACGTATGGAGATCACATCCACTGCCTCAGTCTTCTCTTTTATTAAAGATAATCATCCAATTGTGACGCTAGTATGAGAGACCAATGAATTAACCGTTTAGTTATTCCAAATATAACAATAGCATCTATTTGTTGTCCACTACTGTTATATATGGAACCTTATATTAACTTAAGTAGAGACTGAAATCATGAAGTGATAGTTCACCCAAGAATACAATTGTCATAACTTGCTCACTCTCATGTTGTTCCAGCCTGTGAAAAAGAAGAATGCTTAACTGTATTAAATGTAGTGTACTTCAAATCTTAAAAGTGTGTTAAAAAAAATTACTTACAGATAATAGGCCTATAAGAATTGAATAAAAAGCCAATGTACTTAAATGTACTTAAAGAGAGCACACTTTCTTAGCATGTTAAAAAACAGAACTTTGTTATAATGTCAGTGTCAGGGTTCTGGACTCTTTGTTCTTTGTTTTCCCCTGTCCTTCGTAAGTTTCCTTATTTGGTTATTTTCCTTATTTAGTTATTTTCCGTTTCTTGTTAAGTTGATTTGATTATTACTAGCACCTGTTTTAGTTTTCCTTAATTCCCATGTGTTTATAAGCCCTGAGTTCTCCCTGAGTCTTTGTCCATTCACTTGTCTTTTACGTTGTGTCACCTGTATTATTTTCATTGATTTATTAAAACGAAGAAAAAGTACTTCCCTGAAGTCTCCTGTGTCCTTCCCGCTACACACACAGTGACAGTCAGATAGTTTTAAATCATTATTTTTAAATAATTGTTTTGTATTATTTAAAGAAGTACACTTATTTTAATGTGTTAAAGAATATGTAAAGTACTGTGCTCGATTATAATTTTAACTGTAGTGTGTTATTTGATGTCACATTAAAAGTTTATATATTATAAATGTATTTAAATATATCAATTTAGTATATTTATTACATGATATAAAAGTATCAATAGAAATGTAATTAACGTCAGCATGTTGGTACATTTAAATTGCATTTAATATAAATGTATTTAATTAATTAAATACATTTATATTAAATAAATACATTTATATTAAGTGTATTTAATTAATTAAATATAATATAATATTAATTTAATATAAATATATATCGTATTAATTTAATATAAATTAATTTAATTAATATTTAATTGTAAATAGCATGCAAGTAACTGTCCAAAAACTTTGCATTCAGTTTGCACTTAATTATGTTCTTTCCATAAGTTTCCTTTATGTAACCCCCTACCCCCCACTTCAAGTCATAAGTCATACATAGTCAATATCCACAATGTATACAATATAAATAACTATATGCAAAATGTATGAAGATGTGTATATGTAGATAAACTCCTTTGAGTGGCTTTTGAAAGTGTGAACTGCTTTTATTGGTTTTATGATTATGTTTTTATGTTATTTTTATTTTTTATTTAGGTTGCCATGAATTTCTGATGATTCTTTTGAATTTCTCCTTTGTATTCCATGGAAAAATGACAGCATATAAATGAAGTTAAGTAATGTAAAGTTGTGTTTGTTTAATTTTAGGGACGTCTTCTACCAGCCAGGCCAAATGCAGGAAAATAGAAAAGGGAGGAAAGCGAGGGAGATACATTGCAATGAGAAAGCCAGAGCTCCAATCCCAGAGTCCGGTGTAGGAGAAGACAGAGCCATTCTCTTGGGCTTCACCATGATGACCTTCTCCATCCTCACGTACTTTCTGGTGGGAATCGTGATGGTGAAACCAAGTCTCTACAGGTTAGTTTCAGGTCTTCAGGTAGACTGCGTATATGCTTTAAAAGAATAGCATCCTTTCATGTGGTCATTTTCTTGTTTCTGATCTTGAAATTAAAACACAGTTGCTATCAACACAATGAAATATGATGGCCATAAATAATTATGAAATAAATTGTGTCCTAAAGAGTTTTTTTAAGTAATGAACATTCCCCATAGTTATTTGTATTATTATTATTGTTGTTGTTGTTATTTCCTCCATATCTTACACTATCTACTGTGTTTTATAGCGTTCTGAGACAGAAAATCCATTTGAAATATTTTTGGAATCAAAATTATATTTACCTTGATTGTTCTTTGTTTTCTGCTAAAAGATTATATTTAACCTTAAACATGTTCCTAACTGACACTGTAGTGCTGTACAAATATTTGAGAAAATTTGCTATATAGCATAGCCCTGCCTTATTACATTTTTAATTTGTAAACCTTCACATCATGTATTTAATGTTTGTGTTTGTAACAGTGACTGGAAACCTAATAACTGCATGCTGGTGCATATTGATTTGGTGGATGAAGTGATGGATTGCCGTGGCATTGATAGCTTTAAATGCCTGCGTGTTTTGGTAAACAGCAGCACTGAAAAAACACTTCAACTTTACTACGATGAAGACCCTGTCAAAAACAAGCCAAATGTACGCCGTCAGTGTGATTCAACTGAGTTGACCATTTAAGCACCCTGTCATTCCAAATGCTAGAATTATTTAGTTCTTCTGGTTTTATGGAATATGATTGTAGTGCCAAGCTGCAAAAAGAAAATAAGCACCATAAAGGTACACAGAGACAAATGTTGAATCTTTGTAGATCTCATTTAAAATCTCATTCACAATTCTGCCAACCAATTAACATTTAGTATCCTCATATATTTGCATAAATGCAGCTTCAAATTAGATTTAGATATTTGTGCTTTTATTTATTAATAAACTTTCCTTTACGAGTTTTATTTCAGTCTGCTCCTTACACAAATATAAACAGACAACATTACAATTTTGTGAAATAATTGTAGGCATAATTCTACAAATTCCATTAGCATCTTAAAATTCAAACAATCCTACTGTTTATTTTATATTTATTTATTTTTCTCTTCTTTATCTATGTATTTTAACTTCTTATTTTTTGCAAGGTCACACTAAATAATTATATGATGATGATGGTGATGGTGATGATGATGATGATGATGATGATTATGATGTTAATGATGATAAATTACCAATTAATTAACTTAAAAAAACGTCATCAATATTTTATAAAACAATTTTGAATAACTGAAACTTTTAACATGATCTAAATTGTGATCATACATGGCAAACTATGTATCATAAATGACAAAGTACTGTAGCTCAACATTTCAAATGGCTTTTTTTAAGTTCTGAAAAGTTAAAAAAACATGATCTTTAGCAGTAGTTTTATGTTGCATAGACTTTACTGACATTAAAATGTGTGGCAATTTTAAATTTAAATAAAAAACGATAAAATATAATACTAATTTTGTCTTATTTCAAAAATACTGCATCTATTTCAATTTTAGATTTCATTAATGCTTGCCATAATCTCCCCCTCAGTGTTTCTACACTACGACATGCCAACGAAACAAGACAGAACAAGAGGCTGAAGCCAATAACATCACAGATGCATTAAGAAAGAAAGCGGAGAATCTGACTTGCTATCTCAGTGATACACACCCAAATGACGCCATCTCCAGGAGGAAATACACCGTTCAAATGGCCTTGTACTACCTGCTGTGGCCCAGCCTCATGTTGTTCGGTGGAATCCTGCTGGTGGGGCTGGTGAAGCTCAACCAGCATCTTGCTTTCCTCTGCACTGAGATCAGTAGAGAGGAGTTAGTAGGCAAGCAGACTAAACTGACGGAGGGAAGGATCTACAGGCTCTTCAGATGGAGGTCTGGAGGCCGCACGGAGCAGAACGACCCAGTTAGATAGAAGATAGTGTAATGTGCCCCTACTGCAGTGGGCAGGTTAGTAGTTATAATGACTATTCAGTGTCTTATGAAGTTAACATTAGTGCCTTACACTCTATAGCCACAGCTTTTTATATATTGTGATTGTTCATTATAATCAAATGACTATAAACCTTTTCAAGAGGTTATAGATGCAGTTAACAGGGTAATTTCAATTAGCTGGAGTTTGTTTCTTCAATTAAACTGATTTGAACAATTTTAGCATTACAGTGAATGGGTGCCATCAGAATGAAAGCCAGCATATAAAAACATCACATTAATTCACAAGTAACCCACACCACTCCAGTCTAGCAAGTAACATCTTGTGAAGTAAAAAGCTGCAAATTTCAATTTGTGAGTGAACTATTTCTTTATTTTAATAACGGTGAGAAAACAAAAAAGATAATATGCTGACAGAACATTAAGATTAAATGTCCTTCAATCTTTAAACACAACACAATGCAATGCATACTTCCAAATATTGGTGAAAAATCAATACAGAAAATTCCGTTCTTGTTCCTTTTGAAACGGCCAGTTTTCCTGATTCAATCAAATCCTGTGAAAACCAAGCTCCGTCCTACATTTTTCCTGATTAATATTTTGTATCACTCAGAAATACATCACATTGTCAGTAAATGGGTTTTGAATTAAAGTCAAAATATAAAAAAGCTTGTATGTGTGCCGAAACAGAGACGGATACAATAGCAAGTAAAAGATTATTTATTAAAGTCGATCAGATGAGAACACAGGTCAGGGAGACAAACACTCAGATGAAGATGTGACGCAGGGATCTTGATAGGCAACCCGGAGATGGTGTGCGGAGATAGGTGTGCTCAGGAACCAGGAACAATAAACAATCCAGACGAGAGAAGAACAACAGCGAGAATCCACGAAGACGAAATCCACACGGGGAACGAGAGAGAGAGCCACACAGGAACAGGACACAACACCGGGGAAGCCACAACGATCTGACAACATGAATTGGAGATTACTGAACATATAAAGGGAACGGGAATTGATCACAGCTGGCGCAGATAATCAACCAGATTGGGTAACCACGCCCACACAGACACAACATACAAACACATCAGAATGAGACAGCGGATTCATGAACCGTGACAGTACCCCCCCCCCCCCCCTAGGAACGCCTCCTGGCGTTCCCAGCCAAACCTACCTGCCGATTGTAATCATCGATAAGGGAGTGATCCAGAATGTCCCTAGCAGGTACCCAACTTCTCTCTCCGGACCGTAACCTTCCCAGTCCACCAAGTACTGAAATCCGCGTCCCTCCGCCTCGAGTCCAGAATACGACGTACCGAATAAGTAAGTTCCCCATCTACGAGTCGCGGCGGGGGGGGAACGCGGGACAGGCGGATTAATACGAGAAAAAAACACGGGCTTGATCTTTGACACATGAAAGGCGGGATGAATTCTCCTGTACGCCGGAGGAAGTTTGAGTCGGACTGTCACTGGGCTAATGATCTTAGTGACAGGGAACGGGCCAATAAATTTGGGAGCTAACTTGTTGGAAATGGAACGGAGCGGAATGTTCTTGGTAGAAAGCCACACTTTTTGACCCACGACGTATACGGGAGGCTTTGACCGGTGGCGATCGGCCTTAGCCTTCATGCGCCTCCCCACCTGGAGCAGAGTCTCACGGGCTCATTAATGCTTGCTATATATAAGGAACACAAAATCTAGCGCTATGTGGGACCAGGGTCTCGAAGGGACAGGCAGCGGTCGGAGTAACCCATCAGGAGGTCGGTTAGACGTCTTACTAGTGGCACAAACCGAGCAAGCCAAAACAAAATCGTGAATATCGCGAGCCATTAATGGCCACCAGAATCGTTGCTTCACCAAACAGCTGGTGCGATTTACCCCTGGATGACAAGCCACGTTGGAGCAATGACCCCATCGAATAACGTCGGACCGTAACCCCTCCGGAACAAACAAACGACTCGGTGGGCAACCGGGCGGAGGCGTTACCCCTTCTAAGGCTGTCTTGACCTTCGACTCGACCTCCCATGTGAGTGTGGAGATAACTACTTTCTCAGGTAAAATGCACTCGGGAGTAACCGGGCGTTCGGATGGATCAAAAATACGAGATAAAGCGTCGGGTTTGATGTTTTTGGAACCCGGGCGGTACGAGAGAACAAAATCAAAACGTCCGAAAAAAAGTGCCCACCGAGCCTGCCTGGAGTTGAGTCTTTTAGCAGATCTAATATATTCAAGGTTCTTATGATCGGTCCAAACGATAAAAGGTACCCCGACCCCTCTAAACCAATGATGCCACTCTCCAAGGCTAACTTGACCGCCAACAATTCTCTGTTACCAATGTCATAGTTACGTTCGGCAGGTGATAAACGGTGGGTGGGGAAAAAACGCGCAGGGATGCATCTTGTCGTCTGAGGAAGTGCGTTGGGAAAGAACTGCACCTACCCCCACCTCTGACGCATCGACTCCACCACACGATCTGACGTGTGGGATCAGGGGGTGACAAGAATGGGAGCTCGAACTGAAACGGCTCTTGAGGTTGGCAAATACTGTCTCCGCAGTATCGGACCACCTGAACGTCGTTCTGGGGAGGTCAAGGCAGTCAGAGGTGCTGCTAGTTGGCTGAAATTGCGAATGAATCGCCGATAGAAATTGGCGAACCCCAGAAACCGCTGTAGGGCCTTACGGGAATCTGGGCTTGGCCAATCCATCACCACCTTAACCTTGTCAGGATCCATGCGCATTCCCTCAGAGGAGATGATGTACCCTAAGAAAGAAACAGACTGTGCATGAAAATCGCATTTCTCCGCCTTGACAAAAAGACCATTCTCAAGCAGCCTCTGAAGCACTCGTCTGACGTGTTGAACGTGTTCCTGGAGAGATGAAGAAAATATCAATATGTCATCCAGGTAAACATATATGAACTGATCTACCATGTCTCTCAACACGTCATTGACGAGTGCCTGGAAAACCGCTGGGGAGTTGGAAAGGCCGAAAGGCATGACCAAGTATTCAAAATGCCCCTGGGGGTATTAAACGCGGTTTTCCATTCATCACCCTTCCTGATGCGAACCAAATGATAAGCGTTACGTAAGTCCAATTTTGTGAAAACGGATGCTCCCTGCAACCTCTCGAAAGCTGAAGACATCAACGGCAAAGGATAAGTGTTCTTTACCGTGATGTTATTCAACTCCCGGTAATCGATACAAGGTCGCAGAGAACCATCCTTCTTCCCAACAAAAAAGAACCCCGCCCCCGCGGGAGAAGAGGAAGGCTGAATGAATCCAGATGCTAAAGAATCAGAAATATAATTCTCCATGGCCTCCCTCTCAGGAACAGAAAGAGAGTAAAGTTTGCCCTTAGGCGGAGACTTACCTGGCAGTAAATCTATAGCACAGTCATAGGGACGATGCGGAGGAAGAGAAGCAGCACGAGACTTACTGAACACCTCCTTCAGGTCGAGGTACTCTGCGGGCACGTTAGACAAATCCGCTGCCTTCTTCTGAAACACAGAACCAGACACAGACGAACAGGCAGACCTCAAACAAAACTCATGACAGTGGTTACTCCATGTGGAAATAGAATTATTGCGCCAGTCGACCCGAGGGTTGTGAATCGTGAGCCATGGGTGTCCCAGAACCACCGGTGCCAATGGTGAGTCCATGAGGAGGAATGATATGATTTCAGTGTGATTGCCAGATGTGATAAGTGTGATGGGTTCAGTAGAGTGGGAAATCCTGGAAGTTCTTGTCCATTGAGTGCGTTGACAGATATCTGGTGCGTGAGAGAGGTGATGGGAATCCGGAGTTTGAGTGCGATTTTTGAAGTCCATAAAATTACCCTCTGCTCCCGAATCCAGTAGTGCTTGAGTGTTGTGCGTGCGGGTTGCCCATCTCAATCTTACCGGGAGGAGGGTCGATGATGGTGATGAGGTCTTCTCGGCGGAGATCCCACCCGATAGTAGCCTCATACTTACTACCGGGCTTGCTCTTTTACCGGACAGGAATAGAGAAAGTGGCCAGCCTTACCACAGTACAGGCAGAGTCCTTGGGACCTCCGCCTCTCCCTCTCCTCCCGGGAGAGCCGAGCTCTCCCTACCTGCATGGGCTCATGGTCGAAAACTGGGCTGACCGCGTTCCCGCCGTTGGTCCGTGGGTCCTCTGTGGGGTACTGGGGTCGATTAGAACGTGCCCGTTGCGTCACACGATTTAGACGAGCGTCGACCCTCAACGCTAGCTCCACCAGGCCATTCAGGGATCTGGGAAGGTCCAAAATGTAAATCTCCCTTTGAACGCGGTCAGCCAGCCCATGCAGGAACATGTCCCACTGCGCCTCCTCGTTCCAATGGCACTCTGCGGCCAGGATGCGGAATTGGATCGAATAATCCGACACCGAGCCATCACCTTGGCGTAGATCAGCGAGTAATCTGGCCGCCTCCCTACCCGCCACCGCCCGATCAAAAACTCTTCTCATCTCCGTGGAGAGTGCCAGGAACGAGGAGCAACAGTTGTCTTGATTCTCCCACACCGCCGTCCCCCAGAGAGCCGCCTTACCCGACAGTAGTGTAAGAACAAACGCTACTTTAGACTCCTCCCGGTTAAAGGTCCGTGGCTGCAATGCGAAGTGCATGGAACATCTCGTGAGAAAGGCTCGGCAGTAGTCGGGATCACCTGAATAGCCCTCAGGCGTTGGCAGACGAGGCTCAGGTTGATTCTCCGGTTCTGGCGGGGGGGGGCTGGACGGGCGGTGTGGGCGGCGCAGCGGGAACACGTAAAAATTGTAACTGTTGGGTGAGCTCGGACACCTGCGTCACGAGTGCTTGAACCGCGCGACCTGTGTTTGAGATGTGCTCCTCTTGCTGATCCATTCTTGTGACGCTGTGCGCGATGAAGTCGTTCAAACTGGTCGTACTTGCTGCATCCATGGTTGGTCAGATCGTTCTGTGCCGAAACAGAGACGGATACAATAGCAAGTAAAAGATTATTTATTAAAGTCGATCAGATGAGAACACAGGTCAGGGAGACAAACACTCAGATGAAGATGTGACGCAGGGATCTTGATAGGCAACCCGGAGATGGTGTGCGGAGATAGGTGTGCTCAGGAACCAGGAACAATAAACAATCCAGACGAGAGAAGAACAACAGCGAGAATCCACAAAGACGAAATCCACACGGGGAACGAGAGAGAGAGCCACACAGGAACAGGACACAACACCGGGGAAGCCACAACGATCTGACAACATGAATTGGAGATTACTGAACATATAAAGGGAACGGGAATTGATCACAGCTGGCACAGATAATCAACCAGATTGGGTAACTCGCCCACACAGACACACACACACACACACACACATCAGACAAACACATAGAATGAGACAGCGGATTTCATGAACCGTGACAGTATGAAACAATTTATTATATAATGTTTAATAAAAACTGCTTGATATGTTATATAACATAATATTTTCCATTCAATGAGATATGACATGTAAAAAGAACATTAGTCATATTCATCAGTGAACTAAACATTAACAAATTTCAATGATTGTATACATTTGAAAAATACTCAAATAACTAATCAGTAATTTCTCACTAATTTATCCCATTTAAATTCTTGACTATTCAAATGAATTGTTTTTCAATTGTCATTATGATAATATTCCCAAGGCTTATAACAGATTAGAAACAGTGTCAAAAGGTTAGATGTTTTAATGTTTGGATTATATTGCATAATTATTATGTATATTGTATTATCAAGAACGCCCTTCTACAAACAGCACTAACTCCATCTGGAACACATCAACAGTTCAGAGATATGAGTTGTGGTTACAATATAGTTCAGTCATGGAAGATCAATATGTCAATTACCAGTCAATCCTTGAACAGCAGGAGGCTAAGAACCATTTGAAGAAAGCTCCTTCATTCACTTCACTAAGTCTGTCCATCACTGTGCCCCTTTCACTTTGGGGCTTTCCCGATTTGTTCACACAGTATGGAAAGGTACTGAGTGAGCTTGACCATGAGTATGATGAGGGTTCCTCCAGATAACATGCAGGAGGGCCAGAAGAGAGAGTGGAAGACTGTGCTGCTGCCATACAGACGGTTCAGGAGGATGCTGCCCTGATGCTCGCTGGAGTCATGGTAACATATCACCTGCTGGTGCATCTTCAGATGCTCCCAAATATTCTGGATCATAACACGCAGGGCGGCGTGGTCCTTCTGGCATTTGGGCACATAAAAACACTGTGGAAAAACAAAAGCATGAGTTATTTGTTTAATAATATGTATTGATTCATTAATTTTGTACTTAAAGACAATCATTTATAACTTACCAGAAATCTTAAAAAGTATTTGAATGGTAGTGTAGATTTAAAAATATACATTTATTATTAGTATTATTATGTTTCATTTATTTTTTATGAATACGTTTTTTTGTGGGGGGGCAGTAACATTTATTCAGCAAGGACACATTAAATTGATCAAAAGTAATGGTAAAGAAATTTATAGTGTTACTAAATATTTCAATTTCAAATAAATTCTATCTTTTGAATATCTCTATTTTATCAAAGAAAACTGGAAAAAGGTACAATGGTTTTCACAAAAATATTGAGCAGAACAGGTGTTTTCAATATTGATAGTAATAATAAATGATAAATGTTGAGTCGTTCGAATCAGCATATTAGATTGATTTCTGAAGGATCATGTGACCAGTAATGGAAGATTAAAATGAAGCTTTGTCCTCAAATAAATTCAATTTTACAATATATTAAATTAGAAAATAATTGTTTAAAACTGTAACAATATCTTACAATATTATCATTTTACAGTATGTACGCCTGAGTGAGCATTAGAGACCTCTTTTTATAAATATTAAAACATTTTGCTAAACCCACATTTTTGAACAGTAATGTATATATATAGTGTGAAAGGTTCATTTTAAATTGGATGTCCATTTAAATTGTAATTAATTCACAAGAACAAACATACAATAATTCTTTTTAATCCTTTTTTTCATACTTCCTTGATCATAATAATCATGACAATTGTTTCTAAGAGATTTCTCAAAGCTCAGGAGTTTTCAGGACTCTGTTTGTGATTTGATCACTCTACAACCCTGCCCTCCTTTCAGTCAATCCAACGTCTGCAAACTCAATCTCACAACCAATTCGTACTTATTTTACGAGGTAGCTAATTCGTACAAATTCTTACGACCTCACTCGTACGATTTTGTACGATTTCTCTAAACCCCAGTGACGGGTAGGTTTAGGGGCAGGGGTTAGGTGTAGGTCATTCGTACACGAATTTTGCAACTAATAAAATACATATGATTTGGGAAAGATCGTATGAATTTGTATACAAGTGAGGTCGTACTAATTCGTAAAAATTAACCACCTTGTAAAATATGTACAAATTGCCGTGAGATCAGGCTGGCAAATCTTAAAATGCAAAATGCGCTGAAAGTGAGCATTTCTGAATGTCTAGTTTTTGGGTTGGCTAAAACTCTTCAGGAACTGGACTGCATAAACTGCAAACTGTCTTCAAAGAATGTATGTGAAATATTTGAGTTTATTGACTCTAACTGTTGAAAATGTTCTATTTGGTCTTAATTTAATCTCATTGCTGTCTAGGAGAAACCGCTGAATTAATTAATATGGTCTTCCTCGGTTCACTGAATGATTGACCTCAGAACTGACGTCCAGCATCTCCTCACTGTGAGAGAGCAGCCCAATGCGGCCGGTGGCGTTCAGGCTGACGTAGACCTGTAAGACAGGGGTACTTAGAGCTCCGCCAGCAGTCTGAGCCACAGTTGTATGAACAGTTGATATCCTTTGTTAGAGTGGAGTTTAGCACAGTGCAAGTGGTTTCATCTGTCAATACACTAGAACACAAAAGAAATAAAACTTTTAAAATACAAATATTTAAAGTTAGACTCAAAAATAAGGTTTCCATAATGGGTTAAACATTTGGCTGTTAGAGTGCAGTTTAGCACGGTGCAGGTGGTTTTATCTGTCAATACATTGCATTTTACTCCAAAAAGAAAACTTTAGAAGAGAACAGTTTCCATAATGTAGTGGGATGAACATTTGTGTGTGCATTACAGCAAACACTAAACCAGCTGTCATAATTATTCAACCCCTATTCAACCGTTCAAGTCACTTATTTGTATGGTAGGGAACAAAATTGTTTTAAAACACAATTAAGATTTTGGAAACTCTATCACTTAATTAACTTGAGTTGTTACACTTACATAAACTTAGCTCATGCACGTGCGAAAGTTGAGTAGCATATACGATAAAGTCAAGAGCTCTCAAAAAAGCCTATAGAGATTAAACCATTTCAATGCACAGTTATAAGAACACTACACAAGCATGACTTCATGCTGGGACACCTCACCAAACGCCACTCTTGACCAAGTAAAACATAAAAGGCAGACTTGAATATGCTAAAAATAAACATTTGAATAGGCCTTTGGAGTTCAGAAATATTTTTTTTGGAATCGTGACCAAACTGGAACTTTTTTGGATGGATTATTGGTTTGTGTGGTGCAAAAAAAATGCTTATGAGCAGAAGAACATGGAATGTTCTTGAGTGGCCTGTTCAGTCTTCAGTCTTAAATCTGATTAAAATATTTGGTGTAATTTAAAGAATGTGGCAACATGAAAACTAAAGATTTTCAGTGATCTGGAAGCTTTTTAAGGCTATTATTTATTGGAGAAGCTGGCAACATTTATTGGAGATTATAAAGAATAAATGACTAAATTTGGGGGTTGAATAATTTTGTAAATGAATGTTTAGAGCAATTACATTTTTTCATAAACCGCATTCTCAGAATCACTGAAATGTGTGTTAATAAACGTTCTATAATAGTTTATTGATACCTGGGGTGAATTGGTTTCAGAAAATATTGTTCACTTTCTTGCAGGTCAAGGGGGGGGGGGGTGAATATTATTTGTAATTGCAACTAAAAGTAGATACACTGATAGTGTAGTTATTGTTTTAGTTCACAGATAAATATTATTCAAGCAGTCATGATATAACACTACCTGTCTGCATAAGCATGCACCATGGTGATGCATATCACAAAGTACATCATGACCGAGCTGAACACCATTCCCAACCCCAGAAGAATGGCTCTGTCCTCCCCTGCCTTCTGTGCCGTTTCAGTCCTTTTTTTGTCCTTTAGCTCATTTCCCCACAATGTCTTATAAATCACCCTGGGAAAAGAAGTCCAAACTGTGAAATAGTTTATAAATGATCAAATGTATAGTTCCAGTCCTGGGTGCTGATTGGCCACAGATGACATGAACAACAATCCAAATGACAGTTAAGGCACATAGAAGTAGGTAGAGCAGGTGCTAAACAATTGCACACTTTTGTTGTGTGACTCGTGTTGCTTTGACCCCCTTCACAAAGAACATCTGGTCTGATGCCTGTCAGTGAGACCTGGAAGACCTAAAAACAGAGAAATCGCTAGATTATGACACACAAACATTTTACATTCTGTCACACCAAACACTGCACTTATGCTAAAAAAGACTTTGAATATTACATATCTAAAAATGTACATATTGAAAATGATTTGAGATGATACATTTTCCCTTTATAGTTCCATTGTACAACTCTCTGACTCTCTCATAGTTTAACACATTGTTTGTACAGAAGTAGTATTGATTAAAGTAGTAAGTAGTATTGATTTTTCAATAGACGGGTTTTACTATTTAAAGAATATATTCACTGACAGTGCACTTCAGTGATGAATAAATCAGCAAGGAAAGATGGTCAATAACTCCTCGTAAGTGCAGTTTCTGAAATAAATCTGAGCGGAGGTGTCCTTAAGAAAGCTTGAGGGGCAGACTGAGCAATGCCTTTCCAATATCAAGTGGTTTGTTTGAGTATGTCTACTTCCATTAAAATCTAAATTTAGTTTGGAAACAAAATCCATTTTAAATAAATATTTCTCAAATCCCTTTTAACATTGGCTTTAGACAAACTGAAACTGACCCAGAGAGTATGCTGTCATGTCCAGCCTTATTAATTCTGGAAATTGGAAATTATTTGGAACAGGGTGCAGATTTATATTTGAATCTACATGCATACATTCAGCATCCTGTGGGATGTGGCCTATTACACTCAACTTGAACAATTCAACTTAAATATCAATTTTGTCAAATCTTGGTCATTTTCTAAAGAACTCAACTCAATCTATTAGTACTATCTCAACATACAGTGCTCAAACATGATTAGCATGCTTGAAGGTTCTCCCAAAACGTTTTTTAAGGGTGGCCCATGCATATTCAAATCAAGTTTATGCATATTCAAACAAAGCTTGAGCACTCTTTTTTGCAGCTATGAAGAGCAGGTCATTAGGGGGGGGGGGGGGGGGCAGCAATGGAGTTAATGGTTGATAGAGCCCCACTTTCAAGATTGCCTTGTCATTACTCAGAGCATCAAGGCATGAAGGGAATTACATTACTATTACAAGTAAACACTCACGTATACATGCTGTATCGGCAATGTCAACTGTTTCTTAAGCGGAACATGCTTTTGCCAAACATAAAGCATTCTAGAGTAAATGCATTATTGATTCACTGACCCTGGTTTGGAAAACAGCCCAAATCCTTATCCCTGAAACAAGGAGAAGGAGTCTACTTGGACAAAAAAAATGCTAAAGCTCTTTCCTTTTGTCCAATGTCATATGATTTTTAAGTAATGAGATGATTGAAAGCACTCAGCTATGAGAGACGCACTAATATTTTTACAAGTTCCTGCTGAGAATGAATAGGCCTTTTCTATCACATCTAATCGATAAAGGTTTTTGGTTGATTGAAACTGTTTAAAACGTTGTATCCATTTGATAAATGGATTTTAAAATCAATGCACACAAAGTCCTGTATTCTTTGGAATTCACAAATAAAATCTGCTTTTCATTCACGTCAACGGACAACAGCTTAGTTGCTTTCTATTATATGTTTCTATGTCTCACTTAATGTGGCTTTGTAGAGCAGTTGCATTTAACTCCAGGACAACTTGAATCAAAGAAAGCACATGAGCGACAATGTATTCCTGAAACATTTTCCCTTCACAAAATGTGCTCTGGTAACCTCTGAGTGCTTATCAGAAGGCATAGTAGCATTTAAACCCAACATGCATGCTCTGTCTTACTAATCAATATATTTAATCCAAAGCTTTCCGTTTATATCCGTTGCAAGGCCAAGGTCTCTATACATACCTGTATTGATAGATTTGAGCCGAAGTAGAGCAATGAAATTTCAAGAAAGCATGTTGAGTCAATAACCGTCAGCCTTCTCTTGCACCTCTTGAGACCTGTAAGGGTTTTTAAAATACCCGATAATGCTGCTGGCAGATTTGTGGCTTGTGGGCCGTGTGCCAGTGTGTGAAACTGTGTAGGGCAGCAATTTCCTGCCAAATGATGTGCGGAATGAGTCCTTCCTAGCCGGCCCGACACCCTGACCTTGCCCCTTTGAAGCATGGTGGTGAAGAACTGAACAGAAATAACCATGTGCCACTTTTCGTCAAAGCCCTGTCACTGAGCTTGCATGCATGATTTATGGTGTTTACTAAAGCAAGCATCACTACTACGATTACTCATACTTAGGATTAGTGATTTGATCCCCTAAACCTAAGGGCAAAAACATAAAGCATTTTTACACAATAAAACCAAACGATTCTGAGCATGCTAAGGGAACGGTTCCAGTTGTATTTCTATTTGGACCTGGTCAAACTCCCTTTCAAGGCAATTCATTCCTGAATGAGGAAATACAAAAATGTGCTAAAAATGATATCATAGACTCTGTTACTCTCATATAACACGTAAAAGCTTTATATTGTAGCATAGCACAATGTAGAGCAAATGCTGAGCACAAGTTTTACTAAGGACAAGGCGGTTGTGTTTGTAACTAACTTGTTCAGCATGATTCGCTTGAAACAACTGTCATAGCAGCTGACCTGAAAGAGAAAACTGATTATAAGAATTTAAGAGAGTTCAACCAAAAATGAACATTCAGTCATTATTTACTCACTCTCACGTTGTTCCAAATCTGTATGAATTCCTTTCTTCTGTTGAACACAAAAAGAAGATATTTTGAAGAAAGTTCATATGAGAAAGAATACTATGGAAGTTAATGGCTACATATCTTTTTTGTGTTCAATAGAAGAGAGAAATTCATATATGTTTGGACTAACATCTCACCACTAAAAATTATTTTAGTCCACATTTCAACTATAATGATAATGACATAGAGGAACAATATTGTTAAACTGTTTTTCCACCATTGGTCCAAATGGTTCTAAGAACGAACCATGGTTCCAGTTATGTTTCCACTTAAGCCCGATTCAGTTAGCTCTCCTCCCATAAATTTTGCATCTGAAAGGAAAACTCCTACAAATGCGTACAATGAGGTCATGTGCATTTGCAAGGTTAATAAAATCAGTTATTGTATTGTTAAACTTTGCTGTGCAGAGCCTGGAATACATTACACTATTTTTGCCCAGAATTTTGCCCCACTTTACACACTGATTTCACAATCACTTGCGAAGTGAATGTTGGGTGCAATTTAGATTTTTTTTAGCTTCAGAGTATGATTCCATCCAGTTGGAGGATCTGAAACATGACTGAAATTTTGAGTCGATTTTACAACTACAGTTTGTTCAACTTCATTGCAGACGCATTCTCCATGCAGTTTCTGAATGAGTTTGTGCAGGAAACCAATTAAAAGTCTGTTAGTGTCTGATCTTCAGTCGTTCAGTGAATGATGCCCAGTTTTTCCTCTGTAGCCATTTACAAAGTCAGCAAATGTTTGATGCCTAATGTTTAAAATCTGTTTAGTGAATGTCAGTGAAGTAGCTACATAAATAATATTTTGGCATTCAAATACATTTTGTCAAATGAGAAACTCAACTTTGGTTTCAGTTTCGTTTTAGCCTAAATTAATTTGTTTTGGCTTGTCGTTTATAGGCTAGCTTCTTATATTTTTAATTCTTGTTCTTTTCTAAATACTGTTAAATTGAAAGGATTTGTTGCGGAGTGAGGGAAACTAAAATAGCCTAGCTGTTTACAGTGTTTATTATAATGTTTGTAAAGATTTTGTCGGCCTATTTCTGAATGAACTATAGGCTAAAATGCAACATAAGCGGCTTATGTTTTTTTTTCTTTAAAAACGCAATTTTGTTTTGCGTAGCAAACCATTTAAACATATTTGTATAAATTAGGTATTTTACCCATGCATAGGGGGGAATAAGCAAGCCCCCCCCCCCTTGACCATTTAAAATACTGCGCCTTTTATAAATTAGGCCTACTGAAAAAAGCGTTTGCATGGTCTATAATTACTATATATATCATTTAGAAAATTGAGAAATTAAATAAAATCGCATTACAACAACATTTCAGTAACATTTAAATGAAAACAAAAATAAAGCTAAAAACATTTCAAAATATTACAACCGGGTTTCAGAACATTATATTATATATATATGGTCATAGGGGGTTACTTAAAATACAATGTATTTAAACTAAAACTAAGTAAATACCCATATGAAAATCCATAATTTATGTAAAATTAAAATAGATATCCAGTAGTTAAGCCCCCCCGCGCCCTAAAAAAAGAACCCCCCCCCCTTGTTATTAAAAACTAAAACGCCAGTAAGAAGGAGAAAAGGATACTTATACTTGCCTGCTTGGAGCGCACGGTAGAGTCGAGCAACTGTGACCGCGCTTTTATACCCATCCTTTATATGACACAATTTCTGAAAAATGCCAAGCAAGCCACGTGACAAGGACGCGATAGCTGCCCTTTCCTTTGACTAGGGCTGAAAAATGTAATATCAACCTTGGCGTTTAAAAACTTAAAAACATATGTACTAAGAACGAGAACCTCTAAAGTTTATGATATCTGGGCAGTGTTTTTGGACTTTGTTGAAAATATAGACATTGATGAAGCTCTGCATGTGTTAAGTTATGCAGTATTTAAACTAACATGAGGAATGTATGATATTAACTGTCATATATTTATGCCTTTTTTATATTGCAACACTGCCAGGGGGGAAAGTGCAGTTCAAAATATATTTACAGTGTGTAAATTATATAAATCCAATAGAGAGATTTTTTTTTTAAGTTTTGTTGGTGATTACAGCCTTAGCTCAACCTGCACCATTTGTGCAAGACATACATAACATTATTTTTCTATTATTTGGTAAAGCATACGGCGGATCATAAAAGCATACTGGCAAATATTAAAAACAATGCAACTTTCCAGAATGCCTAAGCAACCATATAACAACATACCAAATAACCAACCGTTGATGACAATTGAACAAGCAAGCACCACTCTTGTTTGTGGCTACTCTTATGTACACATTTTCAAAAATGCATTATGTGGAGGATAAAGATGAAACTAAGAAATATTTGGTGACAATGACAGCAAGCACTTCAGTGAAGTATCACACATGTTAAACATGGCTTTATTTTAACCTCCGCGAGACAGCAGGGTTTCTTTGCTGAATAAAATTCTCTATATCTGAAAGATGACAGATATATCATTTTATCCCAAGGGCAAACTGATGAGAAGAAGCCAGAACTGCTGTGCAAGAAGGCACACTCTTTTATCTCAGTGCAGTCTGTCCATGTGAATGCACATAGAGATGATAATTGGACTTTTTGATGGTCTCTTTTAAATTCTGAAATCCATTTAACACTTTTCACACTTTGCTGCAAATGGAATGGAGTCAAATCTTTTCATTTTCCTTTTTTTTGCAAAGAGCCAATGCATGTCTCAAAATGATGCTATCTTTGACTTCATCTCTCTGCTGAGGCTGACTAGTTCTTTTTGGGGAAAAGTACTACATCCACATTATTTTCTAGATTACATCAAATTTAGAAATCCCAAATCTTGTATTTAACAATCAGACCAGTCACACACCCTTGTGTGCTTTACTGTGTTGAGCAGATGGACATTTACACCTGTTGCTGGCAATTGTTTATCCGCTTCTTCTCTTCGTGTGTCCATTCAACCCTCTGATAAATGTGCCTGTCCTTTTCCAAGAATGTTCCAGGTAGTATTTTCTGCCTAGTGTTGGATTATTATAGCATCATGGACAAGTGTTCAGATGAGTTGAGAGGTCTTAAAAAGTCCTGTCTCCTTATCACAAAATACCACACATTTCAAAACACAGACATGTCAATTGGTTTGTAAATATCCTGTGGCCCCACAACAGGTTTGTTGGCTTCCGTTTGTTTCCCGCGCTTTCTACCAAGGATCTGTTGTGGCAGAATGTAGCGGTACGAAATTCCGCAAAAAGGGCAGATTAATTTATGGCATCAACAAATGCACGTGCACAGCTGTTCACAGTAATATATTTAGAGCAGTGAATTCCACTCATTTTACAGGGCTCCTTAGTTGCAAAGATACACAAAACTACATAAGAGTTGCTTTAAAGGAATAGTTCTCCCAAAATCGATACCCCATGATTTACACACCCTCAAGCAATTGTATATGACTTTCTTCTTTCAGATGAATACAATTGGAGGTATATTAAAAAAAATTCCTGGCTCTTCCAAGAGGGGGGTTAATAAAGGCCTTCTGAGCAGAATCGTTGCGTTTGTGTAAGAATAATATCCATATTTAAAACTTTATAAACCACAATCTCTAGCTTCCACTGTCGTACTGGGGGTGTTTCAGTGGATGACGCAAATTTGAGAAAAAGCGTGAATTTGTAGTCTAAAAATGCTGGGTTAAATACAACCCAGCGCAGGGTAAAACAATGTACGAACCCAGCGATTGGGTTGTTTAGACCCAGCGCGTGAGGTTAATACCCAGAAGGTTGGACCCAACTGTTGGTTGAAAACAACCCAGCATGTGTTCTATCCAATATTTACCCAGCACTGGGTTGTATTTAACCATTTTTTTTTTTTTACAGTTTTAGAGTGTATATTTCAATATAAGCCAAAGGGTTGGTTTTCCTTTAGCTGTAAACAAAGCTTGGTTCTCGCGAAACTAGCATATTCTCACTGGAGTTTATGCTATGCTTACGTCCTATACGGCATCCGCTGGAACGCCACTCTCTCGTGAACACGCATAAAACAGTTAGCGGAAGCTAGAGATTACAATTTATTTGTATTCTTACACAAATGCATCGATTCATTTCAGAAGGCCTTTATTAAACCCCCGGAGCCACTGTGTAGTACTTTATATGATGGATTTATGCATTTTATTTTGCTTCAAAACCTTGACCACTACTCACTGCCATTATAAACTTTGGAAGAGCCAGGACATTTTTTTATATAACTCTGATTGTATTCATCTGAAGGAAGAAAGTCATATACACCTATGGCTTGATGGTGAGTAAATCATGGGGTAATTTTCATTTTAGGGTGAACTATCCATTTAAATTACGATCAGTTACAAAAAAAATTGTATCATATGACTAAAAACTTGACATTATTGTTATTCTATCAACTAAATATCACTCAGTGCAGTACATTTTATATATTGCTTTACAGACATTTAGGGTCGTTAAGATTTTTTTCATGTTTTTGAAATAAGTCTTTCTATGCTCTCCAAGGTTGCATTTATTTGATCAACAATAAAATATTATTGCATTTTAAAATAATACGTTTTATTTTTTTTATTTTAAAATTATTAACTACATTGAATTTCCAACAGTCCAGTCTTCATTGTCACATGAACCTGTGACAAAAAAAATATTTCAAATATGTTTGGTGCTCAAGAAACATTTCTTATAATTACCAACGTTTAAAACAGTTGTGCAGCTTAAAGATAGTTCACCCCAAAATATAAATTATGTTATCATTCACTCACCCTCAAACCTGTTCCAACCCTGTTTGAGTTTCTTTTATGTGTTGAACACAAAATAAGACATTTTGAAGAATGTTGGTAACCAGTTGACGGTATCCATTGACATCCATAGTATGGAAGAAATACTTGAAAGTCAAAAACTACTGTCAACTGTTTGGATACCAAGAATTCTTCAAAATATCTTCTTTTGTGTTCAACAGATAACAAAAATAATACAAATCATACAGGTTTGGAACAATTTGAGGGTGAGTGAATGATGACATAATTTCTATTTTGGGGTGAACTATCCCTTTAATATTTTTTGTGGAAGCCGTGATACATTTATTAGCAGTAAAGAACATTTTAAAAGGAAAATCTTTTTTAACAAGTGTTTTTACTATAACGTTTGACCCATTAAAATTGGTCCTTGCTGAAGGAAAGTATTAATTTATTTTGAAAAATCTTGAATTAGATTATTATCAGTTATATTTTATATATTCTTGGAAATAATAGTTTCAACTAGCATTATGAGTCAGGGAGAGAGAAACGAAATAAACAGAGTTGAACTGAGGGGGAAAATAGGCTTAATGCCAGTTTGTACCACTGGGTGTCTCTGTTGGAGTTCATGCCTGTTATTTCAACACTGGCTAAACACTAATAAGTGTGTGTGTGTGCTGGTTCTATATTTGGGTGGAGTTGTATCCTTTTCCCTCAACTCATCATACCTAAAATCACCATTACTATTTTAAATCTAAACTTAATTCTTAGTTCAAGACAATCAAAGAACTTTCAAAACTGGCTACAATGTGCTGAAATGTTGTTTTGAGTCCAATCTGACCTGCTGGAGGAAAGAAAATCCAAGCATAATTTATTTGTGTTGCACTAAAGGCCTCCCAGTTGCAGCAATTACAGATTTTAGTTTTATATAGAGACATGCTCGGTATGCAGTCTGTATCTACATTGTATTTATGAAGTGCTGCGAGTTATGAATGTACTGCTATTTAAGTGTGCCATCTCCTCGTACCATTCATTACCCAGACATAATAATTTAGGGTTAATGGTGCATACTCCAAGTTTCACAACACTGTAATCTTGGAAACACACAGCTCTGGAAACCATCCATCTAGTAGTTATTGTGATGCCAGACTCAGACTTCGCTGCTAAGACCGATGACCTTTCCATGATCAAAACCGAAGTTACATTTAGATGGATTGGGCAGTTTCACAGCTTGGTGGTGCATTAAATCTGGGGTTTATGCGATGCAGCATAATGGCACAATGGGGCCTGACTCAGACGTGCTTGGATTTTAACACATCGAATGATTGTGTTTCTTATCTGAATTCATCTATTATAATTTTGTTTGAAATTACGTTGATTTGAAAGTAATTTTAAAGGCCACATTTCCCCCTGCTTGCCAAAAGCATTGCTCTTGCTCTCTCTTTGTGTGCCAAAACAGTCCCACAACTGAATTCCAAAAGTCTTGGTAATTAGAGATAACTGTACAAGACAACCAAAATGCATTGCTTACAATTCTAATTAAACTGACAATATGTTTTAAGATAGGAGACCAGCGGCTGAGAATCTCATCCAAATGTGTTATGTTTCACTCCGTGCTAAATTTGGTGTAAAATGGATAATCATGCCTGGCTCCGAGTGTTCCAGTATTTACTCTCTTTTCCCCTGCTTTATGTTCCAGCTTTAATTTGATTGCCTCATTTACAGCCAGCACCAGTGCTGTTGCCAAGGATACAGGAAACACTTTTATTGGTCTGTTTGTATAAAGCTGGTATTGAAGCGTGAAAAGCTCTACAAACATCTGACACAATTGCCAAGGGCATATATTCATGTAAGAGACAATCATCAAGGACAGAATTATTGCACTTATGCCACTCTGAGATAAAGGGGGAAACCTGATGTTTTATTTTTTTCTTAAAGCAATGTTGTTATAATAACAGCAGCAAAACATTAATTACTCACTTATTAAAGGGATAGTTCACACAAAAATGAGAATTTGCTGAAATTTTACTCACCCTCAGGCCATTAATGATGTAGATGAGTTTGTTTCTTCATTGGAACAGATTTGGAGAAATGTAGCATTACATCACCTGCTCACCAGTGGATCCTCTGCAGTGAATGGGTGCCGTCAGAATGAGAGTCAAAACAGCTGATAAAAACATCACAATAATCCACAAGCAATCCACACCACTCCAGTCCAGCAAGTGATCCAGGGAAAAAGGAATATCCTGTTGTCGTAAATATTTGCACATACATAGTTTAAATAGGTGTCATCATGTGTTTCTAAAAAGCCACATATTATTTAGAGGGGGCCTTTTTATTAGAAACATCCAGGGAAAAAGCATTTAATGTTTATTTTTTTTTATGATTCTCACCTTTATTGATTATTTGTTTATCTGTATTCTCTTAATTTATGTATATGATTGTTAGTGTAACCTAATAATGTAATCTATTAATAAAAACTCTCTGTTTATGGGTATCATATAGTGGGTGATTCAAATAGATATGACATAACATATTTTTAATAATGCCATACATAACAATTGTTAGGCTATTACTCATAACATTTTCTGACAAAAGAGAACAAAGAAAAAAGTCTAGTTTACACTATGCACTCTCAAAATCTTGATTAAACTAGTCTGTAGTGGGCTGTTTACACTGAGAGAATGTCAGATTCGTCGAGTGGAGAAATCACGGTAGTTTTAAAACGATTGCACATCAGCTATTGTGAAACGCCTTGATTGGTTATAATTGCATTCATAAGCATTTTCAACAGCATTTCTGTGATTGACAGATCTAGTTAGCATTTAACAGGCTGATGATATAACACATTTTTATTGGCGACCGCAGATTTAGAATTTAATCTGATGTTTCTGCATTCAAAATCCACTTGAGAGAATCAAAATCGATGTGATTGTATCACTTTGTATGTAGTCTTAATAATGACTCATCTGAAACATTCTGCCTCTAATTGCAGGGGGCTTTTATTATTGCATGAAATATCATGAGCTCTGTGATTGGTTTAATCTGATTCTGTCAAAGTAACCTAATAATGTAATCTATTAATAACCCATTGTGAGCTACCGCATGGGTATCATGATGACAGAAACAAACAAACTCATTTACATCTTTATATTTAATGTGAATTTAGAGGACCCAAATGGAATAAAAACATTGCTAGTGATGTAATTTTCTTTCTGCCAAATATCTTTGATAAAGAACATTTTACTCTGGAGTCATATTTTCACGTGCCCATTTTCATTTCTGCAGCTGTTTGACCTTTACTATGAAATTAATATCTTAGAGCAGGCA
The DNA here is from genome assembly GCA_027422405.1 of Ptychobarbus kaznakovi. Lineage (NCBI taxonomy): Eukaryota > Metazoa > Chordata > Actinopteri > Cypriniformes > Cyprinidae > Ptychobarbus > Ptychobarbus kaznakovi. Next base: position 24,290,397 of record CM049805.1, on the reverse strand, counting down.
TTGCAGAATTTGCACATGACTGTAACTTAATCGCCAAAAGTCAAAAGTGAAACAAACTCATTTACATCAGACAAATAGCAATGATATGGTAGTCAATAAAACAAAATGAGACGGACAAACTATCATTTTGCTTGACAAAGAGTGAAATTTGAAAGAGGCTCTCTATGGGTTGCGTGCATGTATGGCCTGACTTTGGGGGACTGTCAGTCTGCATTCAAAAGTTAATTAAAAGCCATATATTATATATTTTAGTTCTTCATTGTCTGTGCCTATTGGTTATAATAAGTGCTGCTCGTTATCTGTCAAGTTAATTAAAAGGCATATATTATTAATTTTAGAATAGGCAACGTGCATCAATGTTCTAATCACATCGACGACTGATTTTCCACAAATAAAAAGAATATGTCTCGTTCCTTTCAGGGAACCTATTTTATGTATGTCTCGTTCCCGCCAGCTGTAATCCGAGGTTACGATAGTCAAAAATGATCTTTGAATCATGACGTCTCTGGACTCAAGTTCAAATAATTACAAACATTGGACAATAATGTGAATATGAGCAGTCATTTTCTGTTATTCATAAATCGGTAGAGAATAACATGGGACACACAAGCTTATTTGTGGAGCGATCTGGATCTGCAGGTTGTCTCATTTTAGAAAACAAATTACATCGCTGAGAAAACGAATGCTAAATTAAATAAATAATAAAAAAATAAACAAACCCGGGACAAAACCGTGCAGCGCCAAGTCACAATAATGGTAATCTCAGTATTCAATTCACTTACATATAGGCTATGTATGTTGTAGCCTACCGTTTAATATTTCATGAAACTCTCACAGTTAATGAAGCCCAAATGCCACCTACAAAAGTGCCTCCTCAGACAAATAACAATGATATTGTAGGCGGCGAAATGGTGACATGAAAGGATTTTATATTATATTAACATTTTTGATAATTATGCTGCATTATGAAAGTGTATTATGCTCACCAACCCTGCATTTATTTGATGACAAATACAGAAAAAACGGCAATATTGTGAAATATTATTACAATTTAAAAGAATGTTTATCTATTTTAATATACATTAAAATATCATTTTTTTATGTGATCAAAGCTAAATTTTCAGCATCATTACTCCAGTCTTCAGTGCATGATCCTTCAGAAATCATTTCATTATTAATTTTGGAAAAAGTTGTGCTGCTTATTTTTTATAATTATATATATGTATATTGGAACCCATGATACTTTTTTGGGATTCATTGATTAATAAAACATAAAAACAACAGCATTTATTCAAAATAGAGATGTTTTCAAACAATATCAATCTTTCCGATCACTGTTTCTATCAATTTAGCAAATCTTTTCTGAATGAAAGCTAACTTCTTTCAAAAAAAATTTAATAAAGACTGACATCAAGCGTTCAACGTATATTGTTACAAAAGTCATATTTTAAATAAATGGTAATAATAACTTTGTATTAATCAAAGAATCCTGAAAAAAGTATAACAGGTTTCCTATATTTATTTATTTGTTGATAATAAATCAGAATAGCATAAAATGTATTTTAAAATGTAATCAAATAAATGCAGGCATAATGACCATAAATTACCTATTACAAATAGGTAATTTATGGGGGGACAGATTGCATGTTCATTCAGAAATCAATCACACTTCACAGTACACATTATTATCTGTATAAAATCCAATAAGCCAATCATTACTCGGCACATGACATTCAGGATTTAAGATGCACGGATATAAATGTCACGTTATGATACACTGATACAAGTACTGCTTCCTATAAATATATCCCAGTCAAATTTTAGTAGTGTCCAAAATGTGGTCCTTATATAATGCTCATAAACACTGATCTCATCATAGTCGCCTGTCTGAGAACAAATTATAGAGCAACCACAAAATGATATACAGTATGGATTATGATGTGTCAAGCAGTAATTCAAATGGATGCGTGCTGGTGGTTTATCTGATGGGTTCAGTCCTATCCCAGAACACCTTTCCAACCAGCAAAGATGTGTCCTTGTGTCATCATCTCCCAAATAAAGAGGGAAGAAAGCTTTGCACAGGGGTTCTAAAATAAATTAGGCCAGATTAATTAGTGTGTAAATATATATATATATACGTGTTTTTTTCAGCTATGGAGGGGGAAACAGTTCTAATGCTGCATTCACGTGCTATTGTAATTATAGTAAACACGTTCTCAAGGCCGTTCATGTGCAATTTCCGACTAGGAAGCTCGTATTTACGATGATTCCGATAGCACGTGAATGCAGCATAATACTCAAGGGACTGAGTGTAAGTCACGGGACTACTGCGATGCTTTTAGAAAACGTTTGATATATTGAAAACAGTGTAATACGCAGACCAATGATGTCAGTCTGTTATTGAATGACTGAGCGGAGGAGATTGTGGGTGTGGCGGAATTGCAGGCAGTGACCTGCCAGGCAAAAAAATGATTTCCGTTTCAGTGGTGGGGGATGGGCGTTCAACGGTGTTGTTGAACATCAATACAATTTTATTAACATAAACAACGTTTTGTTATGTATCTTTGAAAATATTTGACTTTGAAATTCAATACGGCACAAATCAGAAGAAACATCAACATTTTGCTTTAATACGCATTCTCCCGCATTTAAAATGTGTTTAATGATGTTTTACATTTTGTATTTAATTTACCTTTGTGTGGTTTTATTTGTATTATTTTATTTATGTTTTGTGATTGGCAGGAAGCCCCGTTGGCCTAGTATCTCATTTTTGCCTGGAAAGTCTCCGCCCTACTGCTAGTCTGAGGCCGTCGGCTTCCTCTGAAGCGCTTGGCTGTCCATAAGCTGCTAAATGTTTCTTTTATTCCTTTATATTTCCTACAAACAAGCAGGAAAATAGATTTTATTCGAGGACAGAAGTATCACTGTGGAGTGGAAAGGTCGAGGTATACCCTTCTGTCGGATCAGCGTCGGCGCTGAGGCACATTTGTTCAGTAACGTTGCTTTAGCTCCAGAAGCTAGCGGTTGACGAGACTGGAAGCATCGGCACGAGTAAGACGAGCCTCTTATTCGCCCCAAACACATCCCGTAACCCAGCTGTGTGCAGGCTGACCGTTCCGTTCTCCGTTTGCGTTTTTAGATGGCTGAAGCGTTTATAAGCCATTAGAAGTGTTGCTTTTGCAGAGTGAAACTGCAGCGCGTGCGGCCGCGCGGTGGGGGATGGGCGCCCTGGTTCCTCGCGCCGTGCTCGCGAGATGGACTTTGACAACAACTAGCTTTTATTAAACCGACTAGTTAGCTGCGTTGCTATGGAAGCAGCCACGTGCTGGAACTAGAATCGCTCGTTTTTTGCATTTGTTTGGGAGGCTGTTGTTTCCGGTGACGTTTATCCACGATGCGCATTAGCCGTAAGCTAATAATCGAATGACATGCAAGGTGCATGCTTCCGGCGGGGTCTGAGCGTGACAGTCGTTACGATCAGATTAAAAATATTAGTATTCAGATTTTTTAATTATGCATTTAATTGTTTTATTAATTACATTTATTATTGTGTTTTATTAGGGCAATTTAACATAATGACCTGTTATAATTGTACTGGTGTCTTTTACTAAAGACTTGAATAGAGAAAATACAGTCGACCCGTTGACGGGCGTTTGTCACATAGTTTATTATAGCTGCTGCGTAATTATTATTTTGCTCTGTGATGTATAATATTGCGTTGTTTATTTTTGTCTGAAGGACAAGGACATTTTGCTATTTGATACAAATGCAAAAAAAGATTAAAATAATTTAAATAATACGTTTATTGGTTTAGTACTAATAATGAGTAGAAAATCAATGTAATAATGTTGCCTAATAGAAGCTAAATATTTTCCTAAATAGTATGAATTGTCCATAGTGTAAATAGGGTCTTAATACAAGGAACTGTATAACGTTAGATGCCTTTAACATTTCTGCGTGGGGGTCCCTCACATGAGGATGATCATATTTTGGGGTCCGTGGTGGCATCTAATAGAGTGAAAACCCCTGCACTACTCCAAATATCAAAGGTGTTTCAGATCCTGTGAAAGTCTGGGAAATGTGTCAAAATCTGTAGACTGGCTCTGACCCTCAGCAACTAGCATAGACTCGTTCAGGGCAAAAATATCTGACGTTTATGAATGAAATCTGAAAACTAAATATTTCAATGTTTTATCTTGCGTTGTGTAAAATAAATGTATATGTAAAGGTGCATGGCTGAAACTGAAAACAAACATTACAAGCAAATTTGACTTGAGTGTAGTATAGCGGAAGTTGTTGTATTATTTGGCTATTTTGAGACCACAGTGTTTCACCTCGGTTTACGGCTTCCGTTTCAATTTTTCTGGACTCCTTTTTAATGTTTAAATTAAATTGTATTAATCAAAAAGCATGTCTAAATTAAAATCATGAAACTTAAACAATTTAACATCAGTTTATAAAAATTTTAACACAAATTACATATTTAGGGCCCTATCAAATGTTTTATTTTTCCCAACCTTATGTTTTATTGTTGCTAAATTCTGTGTTTTAGCATGTCTAATTATTTGAAAGCATAATATAAATGTAATTTATTCTTACAATAGCCTTATGATTTCTGTGTGTTGTGTAGTTACATTTTTAAGGCATAAAACAGTCATTTAATTTAGTGAAAATTAAGCAAATGGTATTTTGGGGAAAATAAAGGGGATTTAATATCACAATTAAAACATTGAAGAAATATTGTATGATTATTCCTTAAAATAAGCTTTTAATATTTTTAGTAGTAGTAGCCTATTACATGCATATGACTGAAATTTCTGCCGCAATGTCTTCATGTTAAACTTACCTTTTATTTTGACGGGTTGCCGTGAATACCTTTACATTTCTGTGTACTTGAGCTTCAGTATGAGTAGTAAACTGCATCATTCATTAACACAGACACGCAGAATTCATATTTAAATAGTAACTTTGCGGCTTAATATTTACAAATACGTGTGTGTGTGTGTGTGTGCACGCATCGGGGCGTAACTCTGCTTTACGCAATACAGAGAGCGCGACCATGTAATGTAGAGACAGAAATTAAATGCATTCGTGAAAATAAGATAAATAGCATAAGGCTATTTAGTTTGTTTAATAAAATAACAAGTTATAGACCTGTTCTATAGGAAAAGGTAACTTTAAAATACTTCTGTTGTGATCTGGCGCTATAGAGAAAATTCAATTAACTTGACCTTCAAAGGTGGGTCCCCCCCCCCCCCCAATATAATGGCAGGGGAAACATTGGATCATTATTGTGATTGGGGTAAATACTGTGCCCTATCATTTCATCTTCCAACATCCTGGCTAGGGGCTTCTTTTCAAATACTTTTGATGGATTTTGAGTACATTTTATGCACATCTAATTGGTTTTGTGTCAGGCATTGGTCAGCCATTTAAAGGCCATATCAGTCAACCACTAGTGCAGTGCAAGCATCGTTCTAGTAGTTTCAGAGGCTTGTTTTAGGTTGATCTCACTATCTCAGCATTGCCTGCCAGTTCAGCGGTTTGACTGCTGTGTGATCGGAGCCAGACCGATATAGAGCCGCGGTACAGCTAAAGCGGAATCGGTCACAGCCTGCCAGTATATCAGAGACTTTACACACACCACACCTGTGTCTGTGTGAACGTAACACTTATGTAATCTTTATGTAATTTTATGATTATTACATTTTGTGATGAGTACTTTCTGCTTGTGCTTGAAATGTGGGAATAGAGAAGTTAGCCTAAATTAGTTTCTTTTGTTTCTAGGAATATAAAACTGTAAATGTGAAATAGCTGGAGGTTTTCCTCTAAACTGTGGGTGTGTGTGTAGATGATTTACCATTTGTTTAAAGCTAAATGATTCTGATGTTTAATGACAATGGCTAGCTGAATTAATGAGTTAATGGATGATATTAACAAACATTTTCACTCGTATTCTGTTAAACTGTTTCTGTAAATAATAAAAGACTGAGTGTAAATCTGATTGTATCTAATGCATTGTCTTTTATTAACAGGCTGATTTGACTTTGCTCCCATGAATAGCAAGAGTATGAACATCTAATCCACACTTGGTATCATGGTAAGCAAGTGTCATACTTTATTGACAGGGATCCTTAAAAATCATGTAAATGTCTCAAATTTCACCTTGTAAAGTCATAAGAAGTCTTAAATATCCTTCATTGCATAACAAGTAGTTTGAAAAGGTCTTAGATTTGATGACAGAATCCAGTTTTGTATTTGTGTGGGACTTGTGCCAGCTGAGTAACTGCTGTTGAGATGAATGGGTATTTAAAAAAAGACAGTTTTGCTATCTGAATAATCAGTGCTTTTTTTTCTTCATAAAACAAATGTTCTGGTCTGTGATTACTATGACTGTCTGATAAAAGATTTTAATGTAAAGACATTTAGCCAGACTGATCTTACACTGCTTAAGAAAAGCACATTTTATTTGATTGTCAATAAAAACCGTGGCACTTTCAGGCTGTTGACACCTCATAAACAACAGGGAGTCATGTAATATGACGGGTTGCTGTTTTACGTGAAGGCTTATATTAGACTGTGAAAGAGGCTTAAAGACCAAACAAGAGGCTGTACGAGTGCATCTGGAGAATTTTACTCTTGTTTAACACATGCAGTTCTTCCCATTGCAATATCCGTCCCTGCTGGGTAGCTTCCTAACAGTTCTTTCCAGTGGTGAGCAAAGCGCTGGAAAATGTCCCCAGGGCTCAAATGGGCTTCCATGAGAAAGTTCAGTCGAGGTCAGGTTCAGGTCTCTGTTTGGTTAAAAGGTTTGCGTTGTTTGTGTACTGAGCAAGTTTACTACATCTAGCCACCTTGACTAGGATTATTAAAAAATAATAAATTGTACAAGCCAGTCAGATTTACTTCTATCTATCTATCTACAGTGCCTTGTGAATGTATTCTGTAATATCCTAATATCCTTTCAATTTTTAAGGGTAGTGTACCCCTCCCCATATTAATATATTTCATAATAAAATGTAATCCCAAATCAGCATCCTTACTGGTTTGCTGCTTATTTTTTGCGAAACCATTTTTTAAGTATTGTGTTTTAGGATTCTTTGAATAGAAAGTAAAAAACTATTTTTTTTATTTGAAATAGAAATCTTGAAACATTATACATTCATGTCCTTGCTTTATGAACGTATGTACATTTCTTTACAAAAATCTAGCTGACCCTACATTTTGCAAGTTGGTGTGTACTATATAAAGTGTGTCCAGTAATGTTGATGCTCTATGCTGTTGGTGAAGCACATTAACACAACGTGCCTTTGTTTTCAGGCTCCACTCTCGCCTTGACCTCTTGGTTCACCCAGGATCCAAAATGAGCATAAGCAGTGATGAGGTCAATTTCCTGGTCTACAGATACCTGCAGGAGTCAGGTGTGTATCTGATCATTATCTGCACACTAGCTTCTTCATTTCAGCAAACAGCAAGTACTCTGTGTGTACCCTGTTTCATATAGAGTGGTGGAACTATGATGTCACTTTGTAGGCGAAAACCCGGAAGAGAGTTAGCATTTTAGCACTTCCGGTTCCATCGTCCCAGATTCAATGAGGGTGGTTTTAATTTTGGTTAAATCCCTTAAATAAGGTGCGTGGTTCACACAAGCTCAGATACTTTTTTTTCTCGTTTTATTCTATGACATAAAACACACCAGTTACACCACACTCGTGATTTTTTTAAGCTGTTACATTTCATAAATAAGACGGTTGCTAAATGAGACTACAAGCGCTGTCGGAGACATTCAACATCATCACGCCAAACATTTTATCAATTTACAGTATTTTCCAGTTGTAGTATAATTTGTAATACAATTAATTTTATAATAAACAATGAATAGTTTCCCGCATTTTATATTGTTGTTCGAAAATGTTTTTTTTGCTTTGCCCGGAAATGCGACACATGTCTTCGGAGGGAATATGTTTTATCGCTCACTGATGCAGAGACTGGTTCGCACCGTAAGGGAAACTCATATTACGATTATTACATGTAAACACCACATTTGCCGGCTTTACGTGGTGAAAGTGAAACTTTAATGATGCATAGTGCTTAAAGCCATGTTAAAATTAAATGTTTACGGCCACATGAAGCTGTTAGAAAGCATATAGATTGAGGATTTATTGTTTAAATAAATTTAAATAAAATGATTTATTGTTTAAATAAAATAAAAATCAGCAAATCCTGTGGAACCACATAAATGAGAAATGAATGTATTTTTTATTATTTTTTTTAAACATAAGATCTGGGATGCCTAATAGATCGATCGCGAAGGCAATGCTGGAAGATCACCCTTTAGGTCAGTTCTCAACCAGGGGGGCGAGAGATAAAACTACAATATAATACATTCACTAATATTATGACTCGCATGTTAAGTAATGTAATAAAATATATAGCCTATAAATAAATAACAGTACCACCTCTCTACGTATTCTGTGTTTCGGAGCCAGCACATGTTTCTCATCACGCTGTGAATACAGACTGAACGGTGGCTCAAAAACTCTGTATGAGCAAACTACAGCTCTGGGCTAGATAAAAGAAGCCAGTGTCACACTAGTAGTCACACTCACAAACTTCTCCAACACACGCGAGCAACCATACTAATAAGCAAAAATTACTTTAGATAAACTAACAATTGTGCTTCGTTGTTTTGTTTTTTATTGCTGAAGAGTGTTGAACCTTCTTCTCCTGTGTTCTTCTGTACAGACGTGATTTACTCTTCCTTCAGCCTGAGGTTTATTCATCACACTTTTTGGTGTGAAAGGCTTTACATTTGCTATAAATGGAACTTCTTGTATTAAAAACAAACAATCAAGCCCTGCTCATATTTAAAAAGTAACGCGAAAGTAACGCAAAAGTAATATAACGCATTACTTTCCATAAAAAGTAACTAACGTAATTAGTTACTTTTTTAGGGAGCAACGCAGTATTGTAATGCATTACTTTTAAAAGTAACTTTCCCCAACACGGGTCAGGAGGACATGTAATCGATTATGTAGCGTTTTTACAGTTTCTTTATTGACTTGGAACCAGAGTACCAATACTTTTTACCTCACTATTCACAAATACTTTGTTCACAAAAGCTGACTTCCTTTCCCCTGCAGGCTTCTCCCACTCAGCGTTCACCTTTGGCATAGAGAGCCACATCAGCCAGTCCAACATCAACGGAGCTCTGGTGCCCCCTGCTGCCCTCATCTCCATCATCCAGAAAGGCCTGCAGTATGTGGAGGCTGAAGTCAGCATCAATGAGGTCAGTGCTGGTAGCGCTACCAGATATGGATATTTTGAATTTTTCCATTATATATGCAAGATACGCTCAACCTTCTTGTACCTGTTGTGTAATGTGTCACAGGACGGTACACTGTTTGATGGACGACCGATCGAGTCGCTGTCGTTGATTGATGCAGTGATGCCAGACGTGGTGCAAACGAGGCAGCAGGTGTATAAGGATAAGCTGGCTCAGCAGCAAGCTGCCGCCACCTGCAGCACCACAGCGGCCACCGCTGCCAAGAACGGAGAGAACACGGCTAATGGAGAGGAGAACGGATCTCCCACACTGTCTAGTAAGCTCACGCCCCACATTACTTTGTCAAAACTGTTGGAATTGTCAATAAGGAATACCATTTAGTTCATAACAGTTCAACATGTGGCTTTACCAAGAACCACAAATAAATTGTCAGCATTTACCTATCCTCATAAGGGCTTTTCACAATATCAACTAATAATAAATTAGCCATTAACCTCTGGTCATTCTCAACCCTGGGTTTAAGTGAATCCTGGGTCATTGTTTTCACATTGGGTTCGGAATTAATCCTGGATTTTCAGGTTGCAAGGTTTCACGCAGTATATTTGTAAACCGCAGATTAATGTTCTTTGCATATTTGTGGCATCAACCTGTTTAAATAACACCTTGTCTCTGGTTTTTGCTGATATACCATCAGTCTGTCCTGAATAGACATTTCCCACCATAACCAGTATTTTTTAGAGGTTATTTTATTATAGTATTTATTATTCTTGTGGATTAGCTTGTATTTGTTAGATTTAGAGTTTTATTTTAACATTGGTTCTAATTTTTAAGTTCAAACAAAACATTTGTATTTTTAAAAACATCATGGCTGTTCATTTATTTATATATATATATATATATATATATATATTAGGGTGTCACGATACCATAAAAATGTCTTACGATACTATACCAGCTGAAGTATCACGATACCATGCAGTATTGTTAATTTAAAATTAAATTCTACAAAATGAATCAAATTAAATAAATAAATTAAAACGGACAATATTTTTCTCTGAATACTTAATGTGAATGAATGACTGGCTATTGTTTTCCCTGAAATGATGTAATCAAAACTCATCTTAGCACTGCACAGAAGCTGCATGAAGTGACATTTAGATGTGGCATTTGTACATTTACACTATTTATAATTGCATAAAACATTTTATGAGATTAATGTTTTAAATACAAAATTCTGAATGTAGAATGTTGGAAAATAATGTATATGCCTACTTTTAGATAAGAAACTGGGAAAAGCGGCCAGTAGGTGGCAGCAGTTTGTTATTGAATCACAGTCAGATTCTTTCAAAACGGCCGAATCCTTCCGGAGCGAATAAAATTACTGTTTTTATGAAGGGTTTATTAAATCAGTGATTCACCCAAGCCAACGCGGATTCAGATTCGAACACAGAAACAGCACTCTTGCTCGCGTCATATTGCCAAACTGTCAGGAGCATTTTTGCTCGCATTTCTTGAAATTTCCAAGTTCAGCAGCATGTATATTAAAACATATTTATTTATAATGTTAAAAAAATTATTATATATATATATATATGATGATGATGATGATGATAAGAACCAAGTGCAAAGCCACTATGTTGATGAATGAAATTACATTTGTGATCGCAAAGATGCTTCCAGAAACAAACTATTATACATGTTCTAGAAGTAGTCAAATTAATACAATTGTGAGAATACTTTCTTGTAAGATATTATGATGTTGAATAAGTGATGCTTGAGCTGCTGTTTTTTTAAATGAGATCAGACGGTCTGAATTAGACCCTTTCTTCCACAGCATGAACAACGACATGCAAGTGCAACTTCTCATTACAAATTGTATTGTAGCGCAGACTTTATAATCATTGGGAAATTGCTGTTATTTGTTTTGCACCGGCAATGATAGTGTTAATGCGGGCAGTTCAGGACCCGGAAGAGAGAGACGAGCAAGTTAAACGTGGATATACGAAGCGTCTTTTGTCTGTCATTCTTCTTCTTCTTCTTCTTCGAGAGAGAGAGAGAGCAGGCGTAAATCCTAGCAGCAGCAGGTTGTTCAGACATTACAATATAAAGCGTAAACACAGACCATACTACACAGAGCACAGCAAAAAGACATTTGGCAATTCACTTGTAATGTTTCTGTTCATTTGAACATGCATGCCAGCATTTTAAACAGTGTTCCTGCCGTGCATTCAACATATCTTACGGTACTACTGTATGGACGATACTACCGTTTAAAAAATGCAATGGCACCGCGGGTATTTTTAAGCTTTAGTATCGCAATACTAACGTATTACTGGTATATCTTGCAACCCTAATAAATATATATATAAAATTAAGCACATTGGCTGTCTTTAGGATGAATGATGTCTGGGGTTGGGAATCTTTAAGCACCTCACAATCACATTCCAATTCTCATGATCCATTTCTAAAACAATTCTTAACATACCGTTTTATTATTATGCATTAATAAGCTCACAGGCTTGACAAATCTGATTTTTGCAGTTTTATTAAACTGTCATAATTCAAATTACTTTTTCAAATAATTACAAATAATTCATATTAGATCAAAACATGTAGAGAATTAAAACTAAGTAAATATTCCAAACATCAAAGCAAGAATAAATCATAGGGCTCGCAAAATCGCTAGCCCGACGTCCCAGGGCTATTGTGGTTTCCAGTCGGGCTACCAAAATGTATCACCACCCTGCCCGATGGGCTACCTTAAATACAGGGCTCCCATGCAATGTTCCCTCTAAGCGATGCTCGCGTGTGACTGCGCACTTCTGCCACTTCGCAGAAGAAATAATGTGCCTCGCACATGCAAAAATGAGTTGGGATAGCCATTTGATTTAATGCCGCCAGTAAAAGCGAAAGAATCGCACTGCTCGGGCAAACCGCTATAGATAGGATTACAGGTTTCACAGAAAGAGAATGATGTGTGCCAAATGACTGAGTCGCTGTAGAAACCGAAAACTTCGTGTTTTGGGGCATAATTGACAGCAAGCAGAGTACAACTGTCTCTAGTGTACACAAATGTCATCTCACATATACAGAAAAAACTATCTCAGAATCATAGAATAGAGAAATGTGATGCATTGAAGAATCTGCTGTTGTTGGTTTTTTCCCTCCCTCCCCTAATTATGCCTCTTCTTTTGACAGACCACCACTCAGACATGATGGAGGTGGACAGGGCAGTGGAGATGCCAGCCAGTCAAGCCATGGTGCTGCGGGGCCACGAGTCTGAGGTCTTCATCTGTGCTTGGAACCCTGTCAGTGATCTGCTGGCATCTGGGTCGGTATTAAGTTAAAGCCACAGTTTATTTTCTCAAACTGTGAATTTTAATGCAAAGTTCTGTCATGAAACTCTAGATGGTCGCAGGATGATAGTTTCTATCTCAATCTGATATAATGACACCGTTATTCACATGGCGCAGCTTACTGATTTCTTACGCATCAGCAGCCAATGAGCTTGCTGCACAACATTCAAATTATTGGCTAGAGCTTACTGTAACAGTTGCAGTGCACTTCAGAAACCCTCCTCCATCCCCAGCTCCACCTGTATAGATCTACTACAGGGTAATTCATGTATGTTGTATTTAAAGGTTATTTTATGTTATATGTGCAGCAGCAGTATTTCTTAAATGCTCACTGCTGCATGTCTGTGCATGTATTGACTGTATTTGCTCTGCTGCATTGTAGCAGATATATTCCACCAAGACCAAACACATTAACATTGCCATGCACATTACCGTACTATAGTTCTTGAGAGTTGTCATGACAGAAGTCCAGTTGTTTTGCATGTCTTAGCTTAATGTCCTGTACTTTTTGAATGGGGATTCATCTCTGTTTTGTTGTTGCCATCAGCTCTGGAGACTCAACCGCACGGATCTGGAACCTGAGTGAGAACAGCGCAGGAGGATCCGCTCAGCTGGTGCTGCGGCACTGCATTCGGGAGGGGGGGCAGGATGTACCCAGTAACAAAGACGTCACCTCACTGGACTGGAATGTGAGTGCTGGGACTAGCGCTTAGGAACTGCAGTAACCCTGCTTGCAACTTTTGCATCTGAGCCTCTTTCTCTTTTCCACACACTTCATACACAGAACAAATTATTCAAAATTCATATTTTTCTGTCTCTTGTGTTTGATAGAGTGAAGGTACACTTCTCGCCACAGGATCCTATGATGGCTTTGCCAGGATATGGACTAAAGATGGTGAGCTTTACATACTCACAAATCATTACTTCATCAATTATAAAATCCTGTTTATTTAATAAGTGTCCCATAACTGGCAGGTAATCTTGCCAGTACACTGGGGCAGCACAAAGGTCCCATATTTGCTTTAAAGTGGAACAAGAAAGGAAATTGTATCCTCAGCGCTGGTGTTGATAAGGTAAAGTATAATCTTATGTGATTATCATATCCTGTCAAAATAAGATGATGTGGTGAGGTTGAGATGCTAATGTGAATCTGCACCTTTCAGACCACCATTATTTGGGATGCACACACGGGAGAGGCCAAACAGCAGTTTCCATTCCATTCAGGTGAGTAACAAAAATCACCACATGCAGGACATTCGTTTACCAAAAACTGACATTCTTGCTAATCCAGTTGAGAACTGAGGGAAAACTCTTAATAAACATATTAATAAACATATGCATGCCAGGTTTTTTTCAGCTGTATTGTTTGTGATGTGAACTGCAGGATCATCAGAGAGAGTATTTCGGTAAATCGATTAGCTGTGGTATTCTATTTTGACCCCCACTGAAAAGGGTTCATTATTATAGATAGAAATCTACTTTTGGTTTCAATTTAGAGAACTTTTTACTTGCCAACCAAATGTACCAAAAACTACACTTGTACATTAGCTAGTTTCAAAAGATTGGTGATGAATGATGTAATTAGCATTTTCCGCTTGCAGCTCCGGCTCTGGACGTGGACTGGCAGAGCAACAACACGTTTGCCTCCTGCAGCACGGACATGTGCATTCATGTGTGTAAACTGGGCCAGGACAGACCAGTCAAAACATTCCAGGGCACACAGTAAGCCACTTACATTAGATAGTCTACTATTGCATATGTTCTCTTGTTAAATCTTGATCGATATTTACTAGTTTTTATTTTTTTGCATTGACTGTTTGGTCTCCCAGAAACCCTAAAAAAGTGATATTTTGACCCTGTAAAGCCTTACACATGAAGTCAGAAATATCATTTTTTTTTATCAAATAGTTTTTAATAAAACTGTCTTTTGAACATTCAAAAAAAGCATGTGTAAGTGTACACATACATACATGTATATCTATCTCACATTTGAGGCATTTATTGAATTTTTTTTCTAAACTAAAAGATTTTGGTGGTTAGAACTAAGTTTCAATGCCAACAAAGGATAAAACCCCCAAAAATTATATAATAATAAATGTATAATTATATGTATTATTGTTAATATTTAATCTAATGAAATATAATTTACACAGATATAAAATAGATTGTGAATAAATAAGATTATAGTGGCAAAATATTGTTAATGAACAGGCTGCGTATATTTAAAAAAAAAATCATAATTATTTATCCCTGTAAAAATATCTCAATAAAATGACCTTAAAGTTTTCAATTGTTTTAATTTAGTGATTAAATCATTTTAAAGTTAATTTTCATTATGGTTGAAAATGCGTTACAATGATGATTGAAATACATGTACCTCAAATACTTGCTGTATCATTTTTAATAGACATTTTCAGTTTTGTTTTTGGTTTGTCTCATGTATGAAATATTTGGTAAACAAATCCAAATTTCTGCATTTGTCAGGCGCATGTATCCAAAGTGACTTGCACTGCATGCAGGCGACACATTTAAAGTTCAGGCATTATGTGGGAATCAAACCCATGATATCAGCATTGCAAGCACCATGCTCTGCTGTTTGAGCTCAAACTCTTGTATTCATCTGTAATCTCAGTAACAATATAACATTTGCTTTTGCCATTATAAAATCAGCAGGTTTTTCTTTAGTTTTTTGTATTTTGTGACTGAGGCAGACACTTTGGAAGTTAGAAGTCCTTTTTGTGCACCAAATATGATAGATACAACATTTTAGAGTTAAAGGGGTCATATGATGCTATTTTAAAGATCATTATTTGGTGTTGACATGCTTTAATGTTCGAAAAACACATTATTTTTCAAATACTGTACATTATTGTTGTTCCTCTATGCCCCGCCTCTCTCAAACGCGTCGTTTTCTACAAAGTCCCTCCTTGCTCTGATTGGCCAGCTGACCCAGTGCATTGTGATTGGCCGAAAACCACAATCGTGAGTCGGAAATGTAACTCCCCTTTCCATAATCGCGAGATTCAGCTTTCAAAGTAAATATAAAGTCAGTTAATAATGTCCTTAGTTTTACCATCAGTTCAAGCCTGAGAGGGGAACAAAGTCGTGTGACAGACACAGTGATGATGCTCGTATGTTTGCAGTACACAAGCCGTGGTTAAGACAGCTGACTCCACTGTGATGTGACCCTCTCTCTCTCTCACACACATGACGCATTACTCTACCCTGCTCAAAACTCCGCATTTGAACAGTCAATAGCAAATACTTAAACTAATAACAAAACATACTCACAGTCGCTGATTCAGAAGCGCCAGATTATCATAGCAAAGTCAACATAGCGAGCCTTATACTCTCCTAGGGTCACAAAACGGTCGTCCATAAAATGCGTTGCACAAATTCGAACATCTGGGTTGTGCTGTTCTGTTGTAAATAATCTTAATGATTCCTAACTGCATCTACTTTCGGAAGGCCAAATAAAGTGCTTTTGCTTTCGCACAGAAACACACAGCGTCTCCATGACATGGCTGCATCAACTTATTTGGGTTACTGAAACCATGCCTAATTTCTTTACGAGAACATTTGTGTGGCATTACGCAAATATTTCCACATCATGACGTAGACATGTGGGGGTGTGTTTGAATGAGGCGTTTTAGCCCGGTCTGGATCAGCTTCTAGAGAGAATAAATCCTTTTGTGGTAGACTTTGAGCTTTGTAACTCTGCAGACCTTATACATGCACAAACAGCTACATAACACACTAAAGAAAAGAAAAAATAGAAATCGCATTATATGACCACTTTAAGCATCCTATCTGATTACGTCACTAATGAGTTGCACTCCTTTATCCTCAGAATGAAGTCAATGCAATCAAATGGGATCCAACAGGAAATCTCTTGGCCTCCTGCTCTGATGACATGACCCTAAAGGTGAGATACAACCAACCAGCCATCTCTCTTTTGATGATTTAGCTTTTTACTGATGTGTTTGCATTGTTAACTGGGAGTGAGTGTTATAATGATATTGTGATTTGTATTGAATGTTAGCTTTGGAGCATGAAACAGGACACTTGTGTTCATGACCTGCAAGCCCACAGTAAGGAGATCTACACCATCAAATGGAGCCCAACTGGCCCTGAAACCAACAACCCCAATGCCAACCTCATGCTGGCCAGGTACACAACCAGCCACCATCACTCTTCATTTGGAAAGCCTGTCCATTTAAATATAATTTTGATTGATTGGCTAAATTTAAATCTGTATCTATTTTCAGTTTAGAACTTATATATATTATACACATTGAGTTGCTGTTTTCTTATTTTCTGCCTAAAGTGCGTCGTTCGATTCAACGGTGTGTCTGTGGGACGCAGAGCGTGGCGCCTGCATCCACACACTGACCAAACACCAGGAGCCCGTCTACAGCGTGGCATTCAGCCCAGATGGGCGGTACCTGGCCAGCGGTTCCTTCGACAAGTGTGTGCATATATGGAACACACAGGTACTGTAGGCTCTACCAAACTAATACTCATTACATATATGAGAATATTAAAGTCTTCATTTTATTAGACATAGTTGCTTTGGCTAACTGTTTTGTAAAGAAAATGATTTTAAATGTCTTTTGTCACTTTGGATAAATTTAAAGGGGTCATATGACATTGCTAAAAATAACATAATTTTGTGTATTTGGTGTAATGCAATGTGTTTATGCGGTTTAAGGTTAAAAAAACACATTATTTTCCACATACTGTACATGTTGTTCCTCATTGCCCCACCTTTCTGAAACGTGCCGATTTTTACAAAGCTTATCGTTCTGAGAAGCGAGGCGTGCTCTGATTGGCCAGCTATCCAGTGCGTTGTGATTGGCCGAATACCTCAAGCGTGAGACGGAAATGTTACGCCCCTTACCGTATTGTGATGCCGTGTCCCGGCAAGACGACAAAAACAGTAAAACCCATTATAAACTATGCATTTGTTGCGTCCAGTGGGGACATAATTACTGGTTATAATGATTTATACTGTCTTTTTACTAAACATTACCATGTCTGCATATATTATCAGAGAAACGGCAAACAACAAGCACTACTCTACACAGCTCAAAACTCACGTTTGACTAGTCAGTAACAGAAACGTACTTACAGGCTGTGAGTCAGAAGCGCCAGACTGTCCTTGCAAAGTTGGAATTGCCCCACCTTATAGAGCCCTGCACGGGCCTAAAATATAGGCCCTAGACCGGCCCGTGTCCGACAGCTTATCAGAATTCTCGGCCCGAGTCCAACCCGAGCCAGTCTTTTTTTTTTCTTCTACGAAAACAGCTTATACTACTGTTTCAGCTATTAAAATGCTTCAGTTTTGTATGAAATGGCAAAGTGATTGTATTTAGTTTCGTTATTTTATTAAGTTAATTTAGAAAAACGTTTGGAGCATTTTTTTACATCGTTAAGTGTATGTTTTTGTTTTTTTAAATAACGACCAAGCGGCAGCGGCAGACAGTTGATCATAGCCTATGTTTGATCAATTTAGCCTTCTCAAATCATCACGACTTGTCTAAAATTAAATCTATAATTATAAAACAGTTCCACAATGTTAGTTTAAACGCTTAATCTAGATAAATGTGCACTGACGCATATCCAGTCATTTGTGCAGAGAGTGAAAGCTGAAGAGCGCTTTACAGGAAACATTTACATTGGAAACATTTAGAAATACGCCATCATTTTTGCTCATAAAGGTAAGAGTAACAGGCTACATTGTTACTCTGTAAAGTTACTCTGTATTGTTAGAAACTGTAAAGGGTCTACTTTTATGTGTTATGTATTCACATACACTAGTTCATATCACGATTCGAATTAAGTGACAGACCTTCTTCTATTCATCCAAAACTTGACGAGTTTCGTTGCATTCCACGCTATAGAGTAAATTCTGTTTTTATGAATGGACTCCGCCATCCTGTTTTCGAGGAAACCATATGACCCTAGAAATGTAAGCACACTTCAGAACATTTCGGTTTGCCCTGTGTGTTGTGTTTTAAAGAGTTGCAGAGGTGACATCATGTCACAGGATCGGTCGGTCTAAATGCGCTCTCTCTCTCGAATGTGCGCCCAAATGTGCTCTCTCTCTCTTGAATGCGCGCCCAAATGCGCTCTCTCTCTCTCGTATGCGTGCCTAAATGTGCTCTCTCTCTCTCGTATGCGCGCCTAAATGCGCTCTCTCTCTCGAATGTGCGCCCAAATGTGCTCTCTCTCTCTTGAATGCGCGCCCAAATGTGCTCTCTCTCTCTCTTGAATGCGCGCCTAAATGTGCTCTCTCTCTCTCTTGAATGCGCGCCCAAATGCACTCTCTCTCTCTCTTGAATGCGCGCCCAAATGTGCTCTCTCTCTCTGAATGCGCGCCCAAATGTGCTCTCTCTCTCTTGAATGCGCGCCCAATGTGCTCTCTCTCTCTTTGAATGCGCGCCCAAATGTGCTCTCTCTCTCTCTTGAATGCGCGCCTAAATGTGCTCTCTCTCTCTCTTGAATGCGTGCCCAAATGCACTCTCTCTCTCTCGTATGCGCGCCTAAATGTGCTCTCTCTCTCTTGAATGCGCGCCCAAATGTGCTCTCTCTCTTGAATGCGCGCCCAAATGCACTCTCTCTCTCGTATGCGTCCTAAATGTGCTCTCTCTCTCTCGTATGTGCGCCCAAATGCTGTCTCTCACTCTCTCGTATGTGCGCCCAAATGCTCTCTCTCTGTCTCTCACTCTCTCGAATGCGCACCCAAATGCGTTCTCAGGTACCGAAATTTGGTACTAAATTATTTAATGTGAATCGGTATTCGGTAATACCGACGCAATTCGGTCTGTACCCTTAAAAGTACTGAGTTCGGTACCCAACCCTACCACACAGTGACGTAGACATGTGGGGGTGTGTTTAAATGAGCCGTTTTAGGTGGCGGGGTCGAGTCTTAACTTTGATAAAAAATATCTCTTTGGATTTGAGACTTTAGTCTGCAACTTCAGGGATCTTATCTATGCACAAACAGCTTGTAACGCTCCAAAGAGAAAGGGAAACTTGAAATCATTTCACATGAACCCTTTAATGCATTCTTCCTGAATAAAAGTATTAATTGATTTAAATAAATAAAAAAATCTTACTGACCCCAAACTTTGAAAGGCTGTGTATAAGCTGATACTTAATTCCTTTCATGAAGAAATATAATGTACAGAATGAAAACGTGTTTTGAAAGATTAACTATATATCAGAATTAGAAAGGAAATATAAATGTACCATTTTTTAGAAATCATTGTGAATTATTAAATATCCAGTTGTTGACTGATATAAGAAAGAAAAAATACATGTCTAATACTGTCCAATATTAATAATATAAAATGATAACAGATAATATAACAAGCAAATGCATTACACCCGTTGCCCCTAATACTGACCATCCAGGTTTCCCTTCACAATCACATCTAACACATCCATTTCAAATCTTAAAATAAAATTGTATTGTTTTTAATATTCATTGTTTTAAAATGTTCCAACTTCCAAATAGCAACATCAGTTTAGCCATTTATACCCTAATTTAGATGCTTAGGCATAAGACCAGTTCATCGAGTGTTTTTGATAAATATACTTAGAAGGATCAGACTTCCATTAATCATAGATACAGTTTTCATCTGCTGGCCATTAACTGGCCTGGCGGACATACTGATCTTTCACTATGATTGGTGTTTTTAACTTGCGTTTCATTTTCCTCCCTACAGAGTGGTGCTTTAGTCAACAGCTACAGAGGGACGGGGGGGATTTTTGAAGTATGCTGGAACTCCACTGGAGACAAAGTGGGCGCAAGTGCATCAGATGGATCGGTGAGTTCGTGTTGCAAAGCAAAGTCTCTTAAAAGTCCCATATTGTCAAAACTGAAGTTTCCTGGCTTTTTTCATGATAACAGAGGTCTAGGGGCTATGTAACTACCATATACGTTTAAAAAGTCAATCCACAGTAAAGTGCACTCAGCCTGCATAAAATAGCTGTGTTTTTCCACAAGTTCTTGTGACTTCCATAAAATGTGATGTCAGAACTACTCAGTCATCCCGAGCACCGCCCACCGTCCTTTTGCTAAACCCCCAGACAACGTCGCGTCCATGCCATTGCTGAGCAGTTTCGTCGATTCTGGCACCCAACATCACAACAAGATGATATTTTAAGCTCCTTATGTAACTTAGTCAAATCTGTGCTGGTTTGAATAGTCCGCCTCCAGTTTTCCCTTTGTTTGTTTTGCTTCCAACTAGCGCTGTGACGTAATTGTGACGTCAGCGTTACATGACCCTTGTTACCTGTGGTTGGCCTAGCCGTGTGTCACTCAGAAAACAACAGGCCAATCAGAAGAGAGGCTCATGAATATTAATTAGACAGGCCAAAATCGACCTGTTTTTAGCACAGCTCCTGAAAGAGGAGCTGTAAAATATATTGGATGGTTTTTGGTACTTATGCCACAAATATATATTCTTAAGGACATCAAAACCTAAAATAAAACTGCAGAAAGGTGTACAATATGGGATATTTAAATGTCCTTTGGCTATGATGTAGATATGAACTGAACCTGTTTGAAAGCCATTATAGTTTTAAGTAGGGCTGCACGATTAATTCAAATAAAACCAAAATCGTGATGCAGAGCCTTCTCACACGTAAGCGGTTCATTATTCACCGGTGTTGTCAGTGTGCAGTAAATGCTGCTCCACCAAACTACATCTATGCTTTTTTTTCTGAGTTTGGGTCACATGCATTTGAAACGCGCATGTACCAGCCTTTTTTCCATACTTGTCAAGTCACCTTTGTTTATATAGTGCTTTTAACAATACAAATTGTGTCAAAGCAACTGCACAATATCAAAATAGGAAAATAGTTTATCACTAATGTAATGAGAAGCACGAAAGAGCTCCCTGCCACAGCCTGCCAGAGCGCACAGCCATTCATATTGCCATTGTAATTTTACAGTTGCTAAATTACATTTTTATAATTATAATATTTAAATACTCCATTTTTATTTGACAGCAAAACATTACAATATTATTTTTTAATACTACTACTACTAATAATAATAATTTATTTTATAGCCATATGAATATATAATCTGTGGAAGTCTGTTCTCAGAACTGCAAAAACTCACAATTGCACGAAAAAGTCATAATTGTGAGAGAAAAAGTCACAGTTAAACGTAGCCATAAACAAAACAAAAGATATTGGGAGGAAAGTCACAATTTTTTTATCCCATGGTGGAAACAAGGTTCCATAATAATCACACAAATTTGGCCAAATTGCCCAGCCTTACAAACAAGCACAACTAATCTGGATTTTTATTTATTTATTTTTTTAATTAAATTATTTTCCTCCAAATTGTGCAGCCTTAATTTTTATGAGGTTTAACATTTCGAATGTACAGTCATAGTAACCTTTCTTCCCTTTCTCAGGTTTGTGTATTAGACCTAAGGAAATGACGCTGCCGCTGGGAAGCCATCGACCGACTATGAATGTGTGCATAGCCAAATTTAGCGACTGTCCCTGGCCCCCATCATCCACTGCTGTAGTCCACGCGTGAGGCACTCAGATCCATCACAACACGGACCCGTGACGCTTACAACACACACAAGATCAGCATGCCAGAGAACTGTTATACACAGACACACTGGACACAAGACAAACACACCGCATATGCACACACACACACACACACCTCATTAGTTCCTGTGTTCATCATTCCAAACCCAGAGGGCCGAGGTCCACGCCGCTGTCGTGCACATATTGCACACGTCAGCGCGTCAGTGACGGTTTAGGTGTAACTGCATGAGCTAAAGAGCAGAGCTGTTGAATATGGCCAACTCGTGGCCGTGTGATATTGACAATTCAGAGTATTGGCACTGTTATGTTTAGTGGCTCTGCGACTTTTGGAACTGTTCTCCAAAAATGCTCAAGGATTTTTTTTTTTTTTTTTGCCAAACTGAGAAATAATTTGATCTTTGTTTTTGTGGTTGTTGTTGTTTTTAAAACAGAGTTATAAGAGTACAGAAATCCTATTAAATTACTCAATTATATTTTCTCAAATGAATGCCCTGTGTTATTTTATACAACCTATGCAACTTTGTGGCAAGACAAAACCGAACTTGCAGTGCATGAATGGGTGTAACTCATAGGTGAAGCCTGTACGTTTAAAATATCTGATAGGCCCACCCTAAAAACACAGCGGGACATTCACTCTCGCTGTTACAGAAAGCATAGCTATCAGGTTATTCATTCCTTTTTTTAGGAGTACATGATTGTCCTACATTGTTATTTAACATGACAGCTCACTTCAAGATGTTTATTACCGAGATTAGTTCCACCGATTTGATGTTCTTTCTTTAGTGTTGCGTTGTGATGTCATTTCCTGTTTTCTAGAGCTCTGACTGATCCGGTCTGGTCATTGCTCTTTCCGTGCTGCAGTGAATTGGTGTGACTGTATGGTTCACGTGAATGGCAGAATTATGGGTCGGTGTGATTTTTATTCAGTTCTAGTCAGGCAGCGGGGAAGTGGAGGCTGAGGTGCGGCCGTTTTCGCTCATTTTGCTCACTATTTTCATTTGTAAAACGATGTCATTGCGCAGTGATGGTATGGTGTGAACAGACACTGACATGGAAAAATGTAAATGTGACCACAGGTATTTTACTATTATGCTACTGTTATAATGGACAGATTTTAACGTGAACTCCATTGATGTTTGGTATTTCTCACAGCCTGGTTTCTTCAGGTGACGGCTCGTTGATTTAGAGTTCACTAGATGCTGTCACGTGTCTTTATAAAATACCATTAGACAGTCATAGTCCAGAGAAGCAGTGTTTAGCCAGCACACTGATGTCGCCTCTCAGCACTTTACAGCACGTACTCCATGAAATCAATGAGCACTTAAAACATTTGTAATCTTTGAACTGAAATTACTTGAGTGACATTAAACATTTACTTGAATGAACCAGATCTTCTGATGATGATGATTAGAGGGTGAGGCGGCTGGTTTGAACCTATGTAACTTTTTTAATTTAATTTGTTTATAAGTGTAGTCCAAAATTCTAACAAATGCCTTTTTCTTCCCACAGATCAAGTATAATGTGCATCCCTCTTAAAAGTATCAAAATGTCCTGATTTTTCTTTCCTTTGTTTTTATTTTAAAGATGAGTATTTTGAAGCTTGCTCTAATATAATCAACAAGTAGATTGTACGGAAATATGCTATTTATTATATTGTCTATGACAGTGGAATGGTATTTTATAATGTTTTAATTGGAATATTTTTACAGTGTGCGTGTAAGCGTTTGCTTCTCTTGGTCCTCGAAGCCTAGCACTGCTTGCTTTGTCCACGGCTCTTTGAAATTTTGTACTTTAAAATCTTTTGTAATTCTAGTGTTGACAGCTCTAAGCAAAAGCACGCACATGGGCATAGCAAAACATGGACCATGTAAATACTTGTTCAGTGATTTTTGTCTCACTTTAGGAAATCTTTCATCTCTTTTCTTCAGTTCTTTTTCCCGTTTTGCTCTCTCTCTAGCAGAAATCACTGCGGTGTCGATTTGACTGTTGTGATTTGAGTCGGATCAAATGAAAAGTCCAGAATAAAATCTATTTTGATAATAGTGTTCTCTGTCTGTGCTTCTGAATCTCTGAATGCAGAAACGCTGCCTCCTGTGGCATCAAGAGTATTGCATTTAGATTCTACTGTGTATGTTGTATAAATGCAGATTGTAGTGTTTGGTTTGTCTCTCTGGTTTTAATAACAGCAGCACTCGAGCTGAATGAACTCCTCACGTTTGTGTAAAACCTGATGATCATGTTGTCCAGCTAGAGAATGATTCAGTCTAAACACGAACATCTGACTGTGAATGAAGGAGGTCACATGATTAGTCACACATCTGCTTATTTGATTAGAAATAGTGCACAATCATCTTTTTGTTTTTCACCTTCAAAATCCTAAAATAAAAGATAGGTAAAAAAAAAACACCAAAAAGCATTGTGTCTATACGTTATAAATGTTATACAGAGTAATATATTCTAAAATATGCCAAGCCTAAACTGATACAGTTATCTTTCTTATGGTAGGCTGCTCGACCACACAAAACAACACAAGCAAAGACAAAGGCAGCCTCCAGCAACAAAAAAGACATTTCATTGCCAAAAACAAAAGTATTCATTGTGTTATTTGATTCATTATTTAGACTTTGTAAATTTACTGTAGTTTTGGAGTAGCTGGACTAGGAATGTAAATATTTGTTTGTATTTAGTAGGGTTTATTTGGTAATAAAGAGCTGGATCGCCCAAAAATGAAAATTATGTCATCTTTTCATCAGTTTCCTGTCCTTACTGGTGTCCATAGTATTTAATTGTTTTCATGTTATAGAAGTCAGTGGCTACCAGTAAGTGGTTGGTTACCAGCAATCTTTGTTTTACAGCCCGTTCCTAACATCCCATAAAATCTAGGCACTGCATAAAATAAAAAAATAATAAACAAATCATGACCAACATGGCGTTTCAATTATCAGTGTAGTAATCACTTTCACCAACAGAGGGGGCTGCAGGCTCCACTGATTACACAGTCGTGTGTCGCTAATTCAGCAAAGAACTACAAAACCTAGAGGAGAGATGAGCACTATTATCATCATTTATACGTTTCAAGGTAGTCACTTACTAACGCTTCAAGTTCAATCAAAGTAATAATGTTTTGTGTATACTATATAACAGCAGGGGCTTGGTCATCACTCTGCAATCTCCAGATATGCTAAAACGATTTCAAGTTCACTTATTTGTTTCATGATGTAACACACGCATCTAGGCACTCGTCTAAATCTTTAAACTATTCGTTCTTTACACTGAGTTTCACAGATTAGGGCACAATCACCCTCGTCTCATCACTACCACCGACAGGACAAACCGCGCATTGCGCCCCGTTTCAGAAAATAGTTCGGTATGTATCATTTCAAATGTAGCGGGACCAGAGCTGTGGACAAGCGTGTTTACACGAGGATAACAGGGTCTGGACACAGTGATTTCCACAAACATCCACCCGCCCAGGCCTGCTTTAACTATTTAATTATTTTTGAATTAAGCGCGAGCGCGGCCATTTAGCAACGGAGTGTGCAAGACTTCCGGTGTCATTCGCTTCCAGTTATTTTAGCTGTACAAAAACAGTCTGTTACGCTGCTTGATACTGCTAACTGGTATTTGTTATCATATCATTTTAATCTACTATCGTATTCATAAACACATTCGTTTGTAGCACAAATATAGTTTACTGAACTTCAATTTTGTCCTAATAAATCGGAAGTCTCCACATTGGCAATAATACTTAGGCCTATGCTTTGCAAAAAATAAAAAAGTGTATACCACGTGGATGATATTACATCCCAATATGAATAAAAAATAAATAAACAAAGACATCAAGAATTAAACTCGCAGAAACAAAACGAGTCTGAAATGCAAATAAGCTAGGATAGCCAAAATCCATTTCCAAAAGCACAAACATTAAAAATGAAGAATTATTTTAAAAACATTAGAAAAAAATGAAAATCATAAAAAGAATTATTTTAAAGTTCTTCTAACGTTACATTAAAGAATAAGAAAAAGTTGTATAAAAATACAATTAGAAAATCATAAAATATTTGTTTCATAATTTTATTTATGTAAAGTTCTTCGATTCAACAAGTGACATTTCAATGATATTTTGAGCACTGAACAATCAAACATTAAAAATAAGAAAAAGTTGTAACTACTATATTAAATACAATTAGAAAATCATAAAATATTTGTTTCATAATTTTATTTATGTAAAGTTCTTCGATTCAACAAGTGATATTTCAATGATATTTTGAGCACTGAACAATTGGTTCATTTCATAAATCTGGTCACCAAACAGGCATTTCCACAAACGTCTCCTTTAACATTAATTTAAACAAATACGGGAGTGTCCTTCGTTACTCAAATGTACTCAGTCTTTGTGGTTGGGCCACTTCGCGGCAACTTCCACAGGGCAGAGTTCGTCAACAAGCAAATAACTAGACTTTATGTTGCTCTGGTCACATGTCTCAAACTGATTTAGTGAGGAAAGTTCATGTTTAGACCACGGAGAAGCACTTTCGCTTTGAGCTCTAATTAAAACATGCTGTGGATCGACCTGGTAAGACCGTCTTGTGTTCTTATGCTGTAATATTGTGTTTTTAAATCTTTTTGCCGACGAATTATTGTCAATCGTTATCACATTCAGCCTACCGACATTTGCGAGTCATAAGTAGGCTAATACGTACAAGTTAAATATAGTACAAACACTTTTAATTTGAACCATTTCAGTAAAATAAAATAAAGTTTTCAATTATAAAACAAAAGTTATTGTTCAAAATGAAGGCAAAACTTATTTGGACACTTTCATTTGTGTGAACTTGAGGAGAACTAAAATCCACAAAAAATCACCACAACACTACTTAGTTAAATAAATGTCATTTGAAAATAATAATTCAGAGGCTCGGGCAAGCAAAGTTAGTTTTGATAAAAAGTCCAGCATCATTTGTTTGCAGTTGCTACTTCGTTTGGCGTGTTTATATATGCAAATAAAATGCATTTTAAGTACATAAGTGTGGATACTTTTTGTGGCCAGTGTGGCTAAGTTTTGTAATCTGAGCGTTCAGGTTTCAGACACTTGAATTACCTTAAAACCCTGAGATTTACTTACTTTTTATTTGAAATGGAGTGGATTTCATTGGGTTTCCACAAAGAAAACCGAGACCCTCGGGCCTGTTTTCTCTTCAAATTTGCATTTGCATTGCATAGCATTTGCATTGCAGTGTTTAGATGTGAAGATATATTGCACTTTCTTTTAGGATAGTTGTATGTCAGATAGATTATATAGATAGATTAAATAAACTCAAAAAAACTGAAAGATCTCTCTCACGATTCACCATTCAAAATTACATTTCCAATAGATACATTGAACGCATCAATAAGTTTTGAATTGTGAATCATGCGAATGACCTTTCAGTGTAGTATGTTATTTTTTATATCTTGGTAAGATTTACTAGCTTAAATGCAATCGTGTTTGACAGTTGGACAGACTAGACTCATGCAAACCAGGATGTTTCGAAATGAGGTACATTAGAAATAACCAACCAAGCTTGCTTAACCATTAATTTGAATAAAACTCATCCAACATCACTGAAAGTAGAAGGACACTGCACTTTGTGTTGCACTCCTGTGTTGGATTTGTATGTAAAGGAGTAAAAAAAAAAAGTATTTTCTCTCTTTTTCACAAATTAATTTGGTATAATTTATTACATTTGTACAGATCTGGATATTCTTGTAGAAGGCATGTCTGAGTGTTATAATTAAATGGGCATGAGAGTGAATAAGTTAAACATATTTTGTTTTATTTTGGGGTGAACTATCCCTTTTAAATGACTTGACAGTTATTGACTTGTAAATAAAAAATAATTTTGATTGATTTCCTGGTCTCATTTGATCTCACTCGCTGGTCATTCTTGTCCAGAGTATGTCCATTGAAGTTGTCATGTATGTTTCTCTTACAGACCTTGACAATCACAGCGGAAGCACCTCATTGGTCTTTTGTCTTGACAAAGTCTTCAACGTCAGCTGATCAATGACAGTACCAGACTGTTTTTTGTCTCCTATTGGAACCCAGACTTGGACATGGGTTAAAATGCCGCTATGACTAAATTAAACAGCCAGGAATCTCATGAATTGCAACGGGAACCAAAGTTCAAAGTAGCCATGAGAGTTTTCAAAATGCCTAGATTCAAAAAATGCCAACTACGGCTAATAATAATATGCTTTAGTTGCTTAATGCTCATGGCGTACTGGGAACAGATTGACAATAACATTGTAACCCATGTAATGTCTTTCTCGTACCGCTACCTTCTCAACAGCTTCGCATTCATTAATGGAAGCTTTAGAGTCGATCCCGAAGACGCTATCAAGTACAACAGTCACAGATACTTAATAAACCACGAGGGGAAGTGTGGTGAAAAGGACGTTCTGCTCCTGCTCTTTGTGAAAAGCTCCTCGGAGAACTTTGAGAGAAGACAAGCCATTCGCTCTACTTGGGGAAACGAGACGTACATTGAACGGACGCTGGGTGTTACTGTAAGGGTGTTGTTCGCTCTTGGCCTCCATCCTGAACCAGAGCAGAGAAGATTACTTAAGATGCACCTGCTGTTTGAGGACCAAAGATATCACGACCTCATCCAGCAGGACTTCATGGACACCTTCCACAATCTCACTCTGAAGCTACTCTTGCAGCTTGGCTGGAAAGAAACCTACTGCCACCGTGCCCAGTTCCTCATGTCTGCAGACGACGACGTCTTCGTTCACATTTCCAACTTAATTCACTTCTTGCAAGGGATTGGCCGCAGTAACGCCAAAGACCTTTGGATAGGAAGTGTGCACCGTGGTTCACCTCCCGTCCGAGACAAAGAGAGCAAGTACTACGTGTCCCAAGACTTGTACCCGTGGTTGTCTTACCCAGATTACACCCCTGGATCTGGGTATGTCCTCTCCAGAGATGTGGCTTCCAAAATCTATCAAGCTGCACTCACCATAAGTGCTTCCTTTCACATTGATGACGTCTTCCTCGGGATCTGCGCCAAAATGATAGACGTCGCTCCCAAGGAACATGCGTTCTTTTCTGGAGAGGGAAAAGCTCCTTATCACCCTTGTATCTACAACCAGATGATGACTTCTCATGGACACGTCAGAGATATTCGGGAAATGTGGAAGCGTGTAACAGAAGCTGAAGTTGGTCAGAGACCCTCAGGACTGATTTGGAGGCTCTACTGCACTGTCACGAAAGTGAGGCTCCTATGTGTACCGTTTCTGTCAAACTCTTACCCATGTAAGGCAGCTTTTTTTTAATAGGACAGTTATTCAAATTAAAAAGAACTCTCATATTATCAGAGTAGCTTTGTACTGTATTTCATAGGACGAGTAGATTAGATTGGTTCGGTAAGGAATTTAGTGGTGTTCAGAGAATTTTTTTTTTTTTTTTTACTGCAATTACCAACAAAGTAAAGTTGAAAATTAAGATGAAATGAAAGTGCAGTGTTCACTGTGCAACATGTAATTTATATTCAATGAAAATAAAATGTTATGTTCAACTCCAAGTCATCGGAAGCACTACCGGATTATGAAAATGAAATCTGTTATCTAGGGGAGCAGATGATCGGCAGGCATAGGTTCCTGCGTTAAGCTTACCATCAAATTAATTCGGCTTTCATCTGTGTGTTTGTACATGTATGTTCTTTTCCTGTTTCTATTTTTGACAGCATATATCTATTAAAGTTTGTTTTAAAACCAACAGCTGAATTCAATCAAATTCAAAATTATTTTATTTGTTTAGAACTGATATTTGAAACTAAATGTAAAGAAAGCAACCATTTACAGCAGGGTAGAGCTTAGATTGACAATCAATGCTGACTAGAATCACAGGGACACTGGAGCCTTTCCCAGTGCCTCAGGCAGCGAAAAGCCCTGACCAGTCAAGAAGTCTGTACTCCTGGCCCTGTTCCGCCTCAAAGGGTGCATTCGAGGCAAGAACGTTATGGCCCGTAGGGACAACACGGCAACCTTTGCGTATATCAACCGACAATGCGGTTACACTCCCGTCGCATGCCGCAACTCGCCCGTCACCTCCTCCTCCGGAGTCAGGAGCATCTGAGGTCGCTTCCTGCCATCCACATCCCAGGAGTGTTCAATCAGGCGGCCAACGAGCTGTCGCGAGCAGCACTTCCTGGGGAGTGGAGACTCCCTAGGCAGTCCAGCTGATTGCAGTCGGTTCGGTGTGACTCAGGTAGACCTGTTTGCATCTCCAGAAACCTCCCATTGCCAGTGGTTCTACTTCCAATCCGAGGCATGCTCGGCACGGATGCACTTGCACACAGCTGGCCCCAGGGCCTGCGCAAATATGCATTCCCCCAGTGAGCCTACTAGCACAAACACTGTGCAAGATCAGAGAGGACGAGGAGCAGGTCCTGTTAGTGGCTCCATATTGGCCCAACAGGGCTGGTCCTGGACCTGGTTCCCGGGAACTAAAGCTCAACCATGGCCAGTCCATTCCTGGTCTGATTGGAAATGTAGATATAAATATAGTCTTAAAATTGATCCTAAAGCGTTCTTCCATCATGTCACGCATTACACTCTTAAGGTCAATTCCATTCTGGTTTAACATTTCTGCGCTGCGGTTTTCATGTGTGCTTCCTTTATTGAAGCAGAATATATTTCTATTTTAATTAATTTGAATATATTTCTATTTTAATTATTGTGCTCAGTCTGTTTTTGACATATACTCCTTATAGGACTGGTATACAATTATTTCTGAATACAATTAACGCAGTTAATGTTTATCAATGATAACATTTATAGGAATCATATTAATGGAATCTGATTGCAAACAGGAATGGACAGTCTATCTAAATCTTGGTGTTTGGTTGGAATGAGGTGAACGGCAGTTTTTGTTCTTCTAGTGGACTAGTTTTGCTTCACTGGACACTTTAAGGCTTAGGATGCATCCTCTGAAGCCACACACGGAAATTGGCAGATTTGCATTCCAAATGTGCTCAACAGGAGACGTTTGAAAGTACAAACTTGAAAGTATAAATGTCTTTCTGAAGAAGGGTAAATCTGATTATTGTCTGGTGAGTTATTGCACATATGCATTACCTGCCAAACGTGTGTGGACACCCCTCTACATATAAAGTGCTGCGGTGATATTTTTGTAGGCCAACCAGAAAGCGGATCACCCTGGGGTGCATTTCCCAAAAGTAACTATGGTTGCAAGATTCATCATTACCAATAGAGTTCAGTGGAACTTGCGACTATAATTACCTGCAGAACCTGATTTTACCAAGTACATGTTCAAACAACATTGTTATTAACCAATCAGATTTGAAGAACAAGTTTATAATTTTTGTGAAGTTTAGGTTTACAATCAGTGTATGTTGCTTGTACATCAGTGTCATTAATCTATAATTTCCTCTGATTTTAAGGATTACTCGTGGGTAAGATTAGGTTTAGGTGTAGGGAAATAGTCTAGATTACATTTTTGGATTAAAATGTTGTCCCAGGGTCAACAATATATGTTGACCCAGGAACTCAGCAAAATCAGGACGTGCAGTTACTTAACAGTGCTTTCGGGAAAAGTACACCGGATTTCCTCAAATTTTCCATTGGCTTTTTGCCAAAAAATAAGTTGTGGCTGACAAAAGCTTATGCATCTTAATTTTCCTGTTCAGTGTTGTGTTGTTTAATGTCCTAGACAACCTCTGTAGTCTTAAGTAACTCGTTAGCAACAGACTCTTGATTCGGGCTACAAAAACAAATCTCATCCCTGACCGGATTTCCTCAAATTTTCCATTGGCACTCAGATCCATCACAACACGGACCTGTGACACTTACAACACACACAAGATCAGCATGCCAGAGAACTGTTATACAGACACACTGGACACAAGACAAATGCACACACACACACACACACACACCTCATTAGTTCCTGTGTTCATCATTCCAACCCCAGAGGGCAGAGGTCCACGCCGCTGTCGTGCACATATTGCACACGTCAGCGCGTCAGTGACGGTTTAGGTGTAACTGCATGAGCTAAAGAGCAGAGCTGTTGAATATGGCCAACTGCACACACACACACACACACACACACCTGGCCGTGTGATATTGACAATTCAGAGTATTGGCACTGTTATGTTTAGTGGCTCTCCAACCCAGAGGGCGACTTTTGGAACTGTTCTCCAAAAATGCTCAAGGATTTTTTATTTTTTTTTGCCAAACTGAGAAATAATTTGATCTTTGTTTTTGTGGTTGTTGTTGTTTTGTAAAACAGAGTTATAAGAGTACAGAAATCCTATTAAATTACTCAATTATATTTTCTCAAATGAATGCCCTGTGTTATTTTATACAACCTATGCAACTTTGTGGCAAGACAAAACCGAATCTTTGTTTTTGTGGTTGTTGTTGCAGTGCATGAATGGGTGTAACTCATAGGTGAAGCCTGTACGTTTAAAATATCTGATAGGCCCACCCTAAAAACACAGCGGGACATTCACTCTCACTGTTACAGAAAGCATAGCTATCAGGTTATTCATTCCTTTTTTTAGGAGTACATGATTGTCCTACATTGTTATTTAACATGACAGCTCACTTCAAGATGTTTATTACCGAGATTAGTTCCAGCGATTTGATGTTCTTTCTTTAGTGTTGCGTTGTGATGTCATTTCCTGTTTTCTAGAGCTCTGACTGATCCGGTCTGGTCATTGCTCTTTCCGTGCTGCAGTGAATTGGTGTGACTGTATGGTTCACGTGAATGGCAGAATTATGGGTCGGTGTGATTTTTATTCAGTTCTAGTCAGGCAGCGGGGAAGTGGAGGCTGAGGTGCGGCCGTTTTCGCTCATTTTGCTCACTATTTTCATTTGTAAAACGATGTCATTGCGCAGTGATGGTATGGTGTGAACAGACACTGACATGGAAAAATGTAAATGTGACCACAGGTATTTTACTATTATGAACAGACACTACTGTTATAATGGACAGATTTTAACGTGAACTCCATTGATGTTTGGTATTTCTCACAGCCTGGTTTCTTCAGGTGACGGCTCGTTGATTTAGAGTTCACTAGATGCTGTCACGTGTCTTTATAAAATACCATTAGACAGTCATAGTCCAGAGAAGCAGCGTTTAGCCAGCACACTGATGTCGCCTCTCAGCACTTTACAGCACGTACTCCATGAAATCAATGAGCACTTAAAACATTTGTAATCTTTGAACTGAAATTACTTGAGTGACATTAAACATTTACTTGAATGAACCAGATCTTCTGAGGATGATGATTAGAGGGTGAGGTGGCTGGTTTGAACCTATGTAACTTTTTTAATTTAATTTGTTTATAAGTGTAGTCCAAAATTCTAACAAATGCCTTTTTCTTCCCACAGATCAAGTATAATGTGCATCCCTCTTAAAAGTATCAAAATGTCCTGATTTTTCCTTCCTTTGTTTTTATTTTAAAGATGAGTATTTTGAAGCTTGCTCTAATATAATCAACAAGTAGATTGTACGGAAATATGCTATTTATTATATTGTCTATGACAGTGGAATGGTATTTTATAATGTTTTAATTGGAATATTTTTACAGTGTGCGTGTAAGCGTTTGCTTCTCTTGGTCCTCGAAGCCTAGCACTGCTTGCTTTGTCCACGGCTCTTTGAAATTTTGTACTTTAAAATCTTTTTTAATTCTAGTGTTGACAGCTCTAAAAAAGCACGCACATGGGCATAGCAAAACATGGACCATGTAAATACTTGTTCAGTGATTTTTGTCTCACTTTAGGAAATCTTTCATCTCTTTTCTTCAGTTCTTTTTCCCGTTTTGCTCTCTCTCTAGCAGAAATCACTGCGGTGTCGATTTGACTGTTGTGATTTGAGTCGGATCAAATGAAAAGTCCAGAATAAAATCTATTTTGATAATAGTGTTCTCTGTCTGTGCTTCTGAATCTCTGAATGCAGAAACGCTGCCTCCTGTGGCATCAAGAGTATTGCATTTAGATTCTACTGTGTATGTTGTATAAATGCAGATTGTAGTGTTTGGTTTGTCTCTCTGTTTTTAATAACAGCAGCACTCGAGCTGAATGAACTCCTCACGTTTGTGTAAAACCTGATGATCATGTTGTCCAGCTAGAGAATGATTCAGTCTAAACACGAACATCTGACTGTGAATGAAGGAGGTCACATGATTAGTCACACATCTGCTTATTTGATTAGAAATAGTGCACAATCATCTTTTTGTTTTTCACCTTCAAAATCCTAAAAAGATATAGGTAGAAAAAATCACCAAAAAGCACTATGTGTCTGTACGTTATAAATGTTATACAGAGTAATATATTCTAAAATATGCCAAGCCTAAACTGATACGGTTATCTTTCTTATGTTAAACTGCTCGACCACACAAAACAACACAAGCAAAGACAAAGGCAGCCTCCAGCAACAAAAAATACATTTCATTGCCAAAAACAAAAGTATTCATTGTGTTATTTGATTCATTATTTAGACTTTGTAAATTTACTGTAGTTTTGGAGTAGCTGGACTAGGAATGTAAATATTTGTTTGTATTTAGTAGGGTTTATTTGGTAATAAAGAGCTGGATCGCCCAAAAATGAAAATTGTCATCTTTTCATCAGTTTCTTGTCCTTACTGGTGTCCATAGTATTTAATTGTTTTCATGTTATAGAAGTCAGTGGCTACCAGTAAGTGGTTGGTTACCAGCAATCTTTGTTTTACAGCCCGTTCCTAACATCCCATAAAATCTAGGCACTGCATAAAATAAAAAAATCATGACCAACATGACGTTTCAATTATCAGTGTAGTAATCACTTTCACCAACAGAGGGGGCTGCAGGCTCCACTGATTACACAGTCGTGTGTCGCTAATTCAGCAAAGAACTACAAACCCTAGAGGAGAGATGAGCACTATTATCATCAATTATACGTTTCAAGGTAGTCACTTACTAACGCTTCAAGTTCAATCAAAGTAATAATGTTTTGTGTATACTATATAACAGCAGGGGCTTGGTCATCACTCTGCAATCTCCAGATATGCTAAAACGATTTCAAGTTCACTTATTTGTTTCATGATGTAACACACGCATCTAGGCACTCGTCTAAATCTTTAAAATATTCGTTCTTTACACTGAGTTTCACAGATTAGGGCACAATCACCCTCGTCTCATCACTACCACCGACAGGACAAACCGCGCATTGCGCCCCGTTTCAGAAAATAGTTCGGTATGTATCATTTCAAATGTAGCGGGACCAGAGCTGTGGACAAGCGTGTTTACACGAGGATAACAGGGTCTAGACACAGTGATTTCCACAAACATCCACCCGCCCAGGCCTGCTTTAACTATTTAATTATTTTTGAATTAAGCGCGAGCGCGGCCATTTAGCAACGGAGTGTGCAAGACTTCCGGTGTCATTCGCTTCCAGTTATTTTAGCTGTACAAAAACAGTCTGTTACGCTGCTTGATACTGCTAACTGGTATTTGTTATCATATCATTTTAATCTACTATCGTATTCATAAACACATTCGTTTGTAGCACAAATATAGTTTACTGAACTTCAATTTTGTTCCTAATAAATCGGAAGTCTCCACATTGGCAATAATATTTAGGCCTATGCTTTGCAAAAAAAAAAAAAAAAGTGTATACCACGTGGATGATATTACATCCCAATATGAATAAAAAATAAATAAACAAAGACATCAAGAATTAAACTCGCAGAAACAAAACGAGTCTGAAATGCAAATAAGCTAGGATAGCCAAAATCCATTTCCAAAAGCACAAAGATAAAAAATGAAGAATTATTTTAAACTAACGTTACTGTAGAAAATACAATTAGAAAATCATAAAATATTTGTTTCATAATTGTATTTATGTAAAGTTCTTCGATTCAACACGTGACATGTTTTGAGCACTGAACAATCAAACATTAAAGAATAAGAAAAAGTTGTAACTACTATATTAAATACAATTAGAAAATCATAAAATATTTGTTTCATAATTTTATTTATGTAAAGTTCTTCGATTCAACAAGTGACATTTCAATGATATTTTGAGAACAATCACATTAAAGAATAAGAAAAAGTTGAACTATATATAAATCAATTAGAAAACATAAAATATTTGTTTAAATTTTATTTATAAGTTCTTCGATTCAACAAGTGAATTTCAAGATATTTTGAGCACTGAACAATCAAACATTAAAGAATAAGAAAAAGTTCTAACTAATATATTAAATACAATTAGAAAATCATAAAATATTTGTTTCATAATTTTATTTATGTAAAGTTCTTCGATTCAACAAGTGATATTTCAATGAAATTTTGAGCACTGAACAATTGGTTCATTTCATAAATCTGGTCACCAAACAGGCATTTCCACAAACGTCTCCTTTAACATTAATTTAAACAAATACGGGAGTGTCCTTCGTTACTCAAATGTACTCAGTCTTTGTGGTTGGGCCTCTTCGCGGCAACTTCCACAGGGCAGAGTTCGTCAACAAGCAAATAACTAGACTTTATATTGCTCTGGTCACATGTCTCAAACTGATTTAGTGAGGAAAGTTCATGTTTAGACCACGGAGAAGCACTTTCGCTTTGAGCTCTAATTAAAACATGCTGTGGATCGACCTGGTAAGACCGTCTTGTGTTCTTATGCTGTAATATTGTGTTTTTAAATCTTTTTGCCAACGAATTATTGTCAATCGTTATCACATTCAGCCTACCGACATTTGCGAGTCATAAAAGGCTAATACGTACAAGTTAAATATAGTACAAACACACTTTTAATTTGAACCATTTCAGGAAAATAAAATAAAGTTTTCAATTATAAAACAAAAGTTATTGTTCAAAATGAAGGCAAAACTTATTTGGACACTTTCATTTGTGTGAACTTTAGGAGAACTAAAATCCACAAAAAATCACCACAACACTACTTAGTTAAATAAATGTCATTTGGAAATAATAATTCAGAGGCTCGGGCAAGCAAAGTTAGTTTTGATAAAAAGTCCAGCATCATTTGTTTGCAGTTGCTACTTCGTTTGGCGTGTTTATATATGCAAATAAAATGCATTTTAAGTACATAAGTGTGGATACTTTTTGTGGCCAGTGTGGCTAAGTTTTGTAATCTGAGCGTTCAGGTTTCAGACACTTGAATTACCTTAAAACCCTGAGATTTACTTACTTTTTATTTGAAATGGAGTGGATTTCATTGGGTTTCCACAAAGAAAACCGAGACCCTCGGGCCTGTTTTCTCTTCAAATTTGCATTGCATAGCATTTGCATTGCAGTGTTTAGATGTGAGGATATGTTGCACTTTCTTTTAGGATAGTTGTATGTCAGATAGATTATATAGATAGATTAAATAAACTCAAAAAAACTGAAAGATCTCTCTCACGATTCACCATTCAAAATTACATTTCCAATAGATACATTGAACGCATCAATAAGTTTTGAATTGTGAATCATGCGAATGACCTTTCAGTGTAGTATGTTATTTTTTATATCTTGGTAAGATTTACTAGCTTAAATGCAATCGTGTTTGACAGTTGGACAGACTAGACTCATGCAAACCAGGATGTTTCGAAATGAGGTACATTAGAAATAACCAACCAAGCTTGCTTAACCATTAATTTGAATAAAACTCATCCAACATCACTGAAAGTAGAAGGACACTGCACTTTGTGTTGCACTCCTGTGTTGGATTTGTATGTAAAGGAGTACAAAAAAGTATTTTCTCTCTTTTTCACAAATTAATTTGGTATAATTTATTACATTTGTACAGATCTGGATATTCTTGTAGAAGGCATGTCTGAGTGTTATAATTAAATGGGCATGAGAGTGAATAAGTTAAACATATTTTGTTTTATTTTGGGGTGAACTATCCCTTTTAAATGACTTGACAGTTATTGACTTGTAAATAAAAAATAATTTTGATTGATTTCCTGGTCTCATTTGATCTCACTCGCTGGTCATTCTTGTCCAGAGTATGTCCATTGAAGTTGTCATGTATGTTTCTCTTACAGACCTTGACAATCACAGCGGAAGCACCTCATTGGTCTTTTGTCTTGACAAAGTCTTCAACGTCAGCTGATCAATGACAGTACCAGACTGTTTTTTGTCTCCTATTGGAACCCAGACTTGGACATGGGTTAAAATGCCGCTATGACTAAATTAAACAGCCAGGAATCTCATGAATTGCAACGGGAACCAAAGTTCAAAGTAGCCATGAGAGTTTTCAAAATGCCTAGATTCAAAAAATGCCAACTACGGCTAATAATAATATGCTTTAGTTGCTTAATGCTCATGGCGTACTGGGAACAGATTGACAATAACATTGTAACCCATGTAATGTCTTTCTCGTACCGCTACCTTCTCAACAGCTTCGCA
Organism: Ptychobarbus kaznakovi; assembly: GCA_027422405.1. Taxonomy (NCBI): domain Eukaryota; kingdom Metazoa; phylum Chordata; class Actinopteri; order Cypriniformes; family Cyprinidae; genus Ptychobarbus; species Ptychobarbus kaznakovi. Next base: position 24,251,767 of record CM049805.1, on the reverse strand, counting down.
TTCATTAATGGAAGCTTTAGAGTCGATCCCGAAGACGCTATCAAGTACAACAGTCACAGATACTTAATAAACCACGAGGGGAAGTGTGGTGAAAAGGACGTTCTGCTCCTGCTCTTTGTGAAAAGCTCCTCGGAGAACTTTGAGAGAAGACAAGCCATTCGCTCTACTTGGGGAAACGAGACGTACATTGAACGGACGCTGGGTGTTACTGTAAGGGTGTTGTTCGCTCTTGGCCTCCATCCTGAACCAGAGCAGAGAAGATTACTTAAGATGCACCTGCTGTTTGAGGACCAAAGATATCACGACCTCATCCAGCAGGACTTCATGGACACCTTCCACAATCTCACTCTGAAGCTACTCTTGCAGCTTGGCTGGAAAGAAACCTACTGCCACCGTGCCCAGTTCCTCATGTCTGCAGACGACGACGTCTTCGTTCACATTTCCAACTTAATTCACTTCTTGCAAGGGATTGGCCGCAGTAACGCCAAAGACCTTTGGATAGGAAGTGTGCACCGTGGTTCACCTCCCGTCCGAGACAAAGAGAGCAAGTACTACGTGTCCCAAGACTTGTACCCGTGGTTGTCTTACCCAGATTACACCCCTGGATCTGGGTATGTCCTCTCCAGAGATGTGGCTTCCAAAATCTATCAAGCTGCACTCACCATAAGTGCTTCCTTTCACATTGATGACGTCTTCCTCGGGATCTGCGCCAAAATGATAGACGTCGCTCCCAAGGAACATGCGTTCTTTTCTGGAGAGGGAAAAGCTCCTTATCACCCTTGTATCTACAACCAGATGATGACTTCTCATGGACACGTCAGAGATATTCGGGAAATGTGGAAGCGTGTAACAGAAGCTGAAGTTGGTCAGAGACCCTCAGGACTGATTTGGAGGATCTACTGCACTGTCACGAAAGTGAGGCTCCTATGTGTACCGTTTCTGTCAAACTCTTACCCATGTAAGGCAGCTTTTTTTTAATAGGACAGTTATTCAAATTAAAAAGAACTCTCATATTATCAGAGTAGCTTTGTACTGTATTTCATAGGACGAGTAGATTAGATTGGTTCGGTAAGGAATTTAGTGGTGTTCAGAAAAAAAAAAAAAATTTACTGCAATTACCAACAAAGTAAAGTTGAAAATTAAGATGAAATGAAAGTGCAGTGTTCACTGTGCAACATGTAATTTATATTCAATGAAAATAAAATGTTAAGTTCAACTCCAAGTCATCGGAAGCACTACCGGATTATGAAAATCAAATCTGTTATCTAGGGGAGCAGATGATCGGCATGCACTTTATAGGTTCCTGCGTTAAGCTTACCATCAAATTAATTCGGCTTTCATCTGTGTGTTTGTACATGTATGTTCTTTTCCTGTTTCTATTTTTGACAGCATATATCTATTAAAGTTTGTTTTAAAACCAACAGCTGAATTCAATCAAATTCAAAATTATTTTATTTGTTTAGAACTGATATTTGAAACTAAATGTAAAGAAAGCAACCATTTACAGCAGGGTAGAGCTTAGATTGACAATCAATGCTGACTAGAATCACAGGGACACTGGAGCCTTTCCCAGTGCCTCAGGCAGCGAAAAGCCCTGACCAGTCAAGAAGTCTGTACTCCTGGCCCTGTTCCGCCTCAAAGGGTGCATTCGAGGCAAGAACGTTATGGTCCGTAGGGACAACACGGCAACCTTTGCGTATATCAACCGACAATGCGGTTACACTCCCGTCGCATGCCGCAACTCGCCCGTCACCTCCTCCTCCAGAGTCAGAAGCATCTGAGGTCGCTTCCTGCCATCCACATCCCAGGAGTGTTCAATCAGGCGGCCAACGAGCTGTCGCGAGCAGCACTTCCTGGGGAGTGGAGACTCCCTAGGCAGTCCAGCTGATTGCAGTTAGTTCGGAGTGGCTCAGGTAGACCTGTTTGCATCTCCAGAAACCTCCCATTGCCAGTGGTTCTACTCCCTATCCGAGGTATGCTCGGCACGGATGCACTGGCACACAGCTGGCCCCAGGGCCTGCGCAAATATGCATTCCCCCAGTGAGCCTACTAGCACAAACACTGTGCAAGATCAGAGAGGACGAGGAGCAGGTCCTGTTAGTGGCTCCATATTGGCCCAACAGGGCTGGTCCTGGACCTGGTTCCCGGGAACTAAAGCTCAACCATGGCCAGTCCATTCCTGGTCTGATTGGAAATGTAGATATAAATATAGTCTTAAAATTGATCCTAAAGCGTTCTTCCATCATGTCACGCATTACACTCTTAAGGTCAATTCCATTCTGGTTTAACATTTCTGCGCTGCGGTTTTCATGTGTGCTTCCTTTATTGAAGCAGATTAAATAATTTCCTGTTCAGAATATATTTCTATTTTAATTAATTTGATTGTGCTCAGCCTGTTTTTGACATATACTCCTTATAGGACTGGTATACAATTATTTCTGAATACAATTAACGCAGTTAATGTTTATCAATGATAACATTTATAGGAATCATATTAATGGAATCTGATTGCAAACAGGAATGGACAGTCTATCTAAATCTTGGTGTTTGGTTGGAATGAGGTGAACGGCAGTTTTTGTTCTTCTAGTGGACTAGTTTTGCTTCACTGGACACTTTAAGGCTTAGGATGCGTCCTCTGAAGCCACACACGGAAATTGGCAGATTTGCATTTCAAATGTGCTCAACAGGAGACGTTTGAAAGTACAAACTTGAAAGTATAAATGTCTTTCTGAAGAAGGGTAAAGCTGATTATTGTCTGGTGAGTTATTGCACATATGCATTACCTGGCCGACCGTGTGTGGACACCCCTCTACTTATAAAGTGCTGCGGTGATATTTTTGTAGGCCAACCAGAAAGCAGATCACCCTGGGGTGCATTTCCCAAAAGTAACTATGGTTGCAAGATTCATCATTACCAATAGAGTTCAGTGGAACTTGCGACTATAATTACCTGCAGAACCTGATTTTACCAAGTACATGTTCAAACAACATTGTTATTAACCAATCAGATTTGAAGAACAAGTTTATAATTTTTGTGAAGTTTAGGTTTACAATCAGTGTTTGTTGCTTGTACATCAGTGTCATTAATCTATAATTTCCTCTGATTTTAAGGATTACTCATGGGTAAGATTAGGTTTAGGTGTAGGGAAATAGTCTAGATTACATTTTTGGATTAAAATGTTGTCCCAGGGTCAACAATATATGTTGACCCAGGAACTCAGCAAAATCAGGACGTGCATAGTTACCTAACAGTGCTTTTGGGAAAAGTACACCGGATTTCCTCAAAAACACAAGATTTCCATTGGCTTTTTGCCAAAAAATAAGTTGTGGCTGACAAGCTTATGAATCTTAATTTTCCTGTTCAGTGTTGTGTTGTTTAATGTCCTAGACAACCTCTGTAGTCTTAAGTAACTCGTTAGCAACAGACTCTTGATTCGGGCTACAAAAAAAAAATCTCATCCCTGGGCCCCTTAACCCCACTGAAGACAAATCCCAAGGCTGCAAAAGTGACTCAGGTGGAGTGGGAAAACTATCAGAAATGATTCAAAGCCCAGACCTCGAAATGACCAGCATGGTGACCGTAAACAATCTCCCATCACCCAAAAATCCCTGCCCTAATATTAGATCAAATCTCCCCAGAAGCATTCAATTAATTTGGATAAATGCTGGAGAAGTCAAGTAAAGTCAGTAAAAGGAAGTGGTGTCTGCATTCTTCTAACCAAATAGTGCATTGTCCAGCTTTTAACAGAATAAATTAAATGGGTTCTACTTCTCATTGCTTTAAATCATTCACTTACAGAAAAGAAAATTCAGTTATTACTCCGATTGTGTGGAATGAACTAATTCAAAAGACAATTCATTGACAGAATAATAATCCTCTTTATTGTCAAATGGGCCAAACACCACAACATTAAAGGTATTAACACCCACCTTTGAAGCGGACTTCACAAAAACAATATACATTTAAAGAATACATTCCACAAAACTAAAAAGTGCCTTTATATTAATAAATAGGTGAAAATAACCAAGTTAAACTGCACACATATGTTAGCATAACATAACTGGCAGACTTAATGCAGCACTTGTATCTTTTAGTCCACAAGTAAATTACTAAACGATGAAGAACATCTAACACGTACATTTTGAACATACTAGGGAAAAAATACTTGAATACATGTAAAGAACCCATGTTTTGTAAACGCCACCACCAGTAAATACTGATATGGTTCGAGTCTACAACCATCCCCACAGTCAACGTCACGTATCGAATTCGTAAGTCGGATCCGCAACCAGCATTGAGGAGAGTAGTTGTTTTTTTCCTTCCAATAAAATAAGCGCAAATGGAAGTAATCATTCAACAGCTATCCCTGCGTTAAAATCTCCAAAGGTTAAATCAGGTCGGCGACATTCATTGGCATCTCCTCAACAGTTGTGTTGTAAAACGTCTCAATGTCTCGTAGAATCCTTTTGTCTTCTTCAGTAACGAAGTTGATGGCCACACCTTTCCTGCCAAACCTGCCTCCACGGCCAATCCTGAGAAACAAAAATTATAGTCAACATTAAAATTAATCATTAAATGCAGACAGCAAGAAACATGTCAACACTTGAAAGTTTTACTCACCTATGGATATAGTTCTCACGATTTGTTGGCAAGTCATAGTTGATGACAAGTGAAACTTGTTGCACATCAATCCCACGAGCCTGAGGAACAACCATCAGGTTCAGTAATGCTAAAGATGCACAACTCAATGATTCAAACTTTGAGATTGATTCTGGACAGACTATTAACTGGTCCATGGATATTACTAGTATACAGTAGTTTTCTCAGAGGACTAGAAACTATTTAAATAAAACCATTCAAAATCTGTCAATTTACAAATACCAGTATAGACAATTCATGAACATTTAATGAACAACTTAATGCTGAATCTTCTTACAGCTTAAAATAACAATGCATAAAATATAATAAAATATTCTTACAGCTTAAAATAACAATGCATAATATATAATAAAATATTCCTACAGCTTAAAATAACAATGCATAATATATAATAACAAAATATTCTTACAGCTTAAAATAACAATGCATAAAATATAATAAAATATTCTTACAGCTTAAAATAACAATGCATAATATATAATAAAATATTCTTACAGCTTAAAATAACAATGCATAATATATAATAACAAAATATTACTACTTGCCTATAAGGCCCTAAATGGTTTAGCTCCTGCGTACCTAACTAGACTTATATCACGCTACAATCCAACCTGCTCTCTAAAGTCGCAAAACTCTGGACTCTTGGTAGTACCTAGGATAGCAAAGTCCACTAAAGGAGGTAGAACTTTTTCATATCTGGCTCCTAAACTCTGGAATAGCCTTCCTGATAACGTTCGGGGTTCAGACACACTCTCTCTGTTTAAATCTAGATTAAAGACATCTCTTTAGCCAAGCATTCATATAATGCATCTCATAATCTTGTACTGCAGGTATATCTGATCAAACGCACATTATCATGCTTTAGCTTGGGTTGAACAGATCATTTTGCTTGGATGGAACAGCAGTTTCTCGGTTTCCGATTAACATCCCGTGGTAAGGAATCACACAAGCTGCCGTCTGGATCCAACCCTTAAATGATCTGAGATGACCGAACACCTGAGACGAGATGATGCCAACCCCTCAGGGGAAGCCAACCCTCAGACAGTATACAGAATTAACCAAATTTTGCCCTAAGTTACATACACACATTAAGTTTCTACAATATATAATCTATTGTAGAAACTTAATTTCTTGTAAAGCTGCTTTGCAATGATCGGATCTTAAAAAAAACGCTATACAAATAATCTGGAATTGAAATATATTAGTTGTATGGCCATTTACCTTCAGAATTTCTAAAAATAGAAGCCCTACTCACCAGTAAATCTGTGGTTATGAGCACTCTGCTAGAGCCAGACCTGAACTCTCTCATGATTACGTCTCGCTCCTTCTGATCCATGTCTCCATGCTGAAAAACAGAGACCGCTTTAACCAATGACAGTCATTACAAACGTCACATTGGTTTAGAAACTCTGGACAAGTATGATCAGTTTATGTTTTGAAACAAATATCTCCATGAGAGGTCAGTCCCGAAAGATGGTATGCCATCATTTCATACTTTATCCAGCATTATACATGATAATGTGCAATCTGTCTTGTAGATCAATCCCTGGCCTACTATTAAAACATTTTTCATGTTTCATCTTTTAACATGAGTATGTAAATCAATGTACCAGAGCAGACACGGTGAAATCTCTGGCATGCATCTTCTCAGTCAGCCAGTCAACCTTTCTTCTCGTGTTCAAGAAGATAACAGCCTGGGTGATTGTAAGGGTCTCGTAGAGATCACACAGCGTGTCCAACTTCCACTCCTATAGCACAAGTTATAAATTAGCATTAGCAGAGAATCACCACAAGGTGTCATCAACATCCTGATTTCATTATATGTATGGCACAAAATCTCGAGACCTTGGACACCAGACATTAAGAGGTCCGTCCTAGGCTCATTACCGACAGTGTACGTTTGCTCTTCCTTTAAAATTAACCAGTACTAGCATGAACACCAGAGCAAGACCAGAAGGCCTTGAGCTGGTGATTTTAGCATTGTGTAAAAGGAACATGATACATTAAAATGAAAAGCATTTCCTCACCTCTCGTTCTACACTGATGTAAAACTGCTTAATACCCTCCAGAGTCAGCTCCTCCTTTTTCACCAGGATGCGAATAGGTTCACGCATGAACTTGGTGGTCACCTCCAGCACATCAGCAGGCATGGTAGCCGAAAGCAGCACAACCTGGCAACAAACAACACTGTTAGAACATTGAACAAAACAATTAATTCTGTTCTGGGTCAATTCTGAAAACACTAGAGAAGGATTCTGCATGTATAGGATTACAGTAACTGGTAATAGGGAAGATTTTATCAGCATAACTGAGGAAAATAAAGGACTTGATTTGTCACGTCTTGCTTTAATGACAGCAGCACCTGAGCTGCATGAACTCAAAGTCTGGGTAACGTGATGCTTGTGTTCTTCAGCATGACTTGATGCACAAGGTTCTCATTAAAAAAAATTCAATGGAAGCGAGAACATTTGTCAGAAAATTGACAAGTGAACTGGAAACAGCACAGAAAGTCTCCAGTTTGGCACAACTTGATTGCACAACTTTTTTTGGTAAGTTTAATCAGATTTTCAATATGGTATTCAAGACTTCTTTCAGTTGACGATGTATTGTTGCTCTGGACCTTGAAACATAAGCCACTGGACATTAAGAAAGAGGTCCGACTCGGTTTCATTTCCGGTGCAGGGCTATTGCTCTTCTTCCACATGATACTCTGCTAGCATTATTGCATAAACCAGGAGAACCTAGAATCTGCAATTTTAGCACAGTTCTTTTGAGCGGAAGACACCTCCCTTGAGAGTCTGCTATCAAGACATTGACTTACTTGGATGTTTGTGCTCAGCTTCTGGAAAATCTCATAGATTTGATCCTTGAACCCACGACTCAGCATTTCATCTGCCTCATCGAGGACAAACATCTTGATCCATTTGGGAGCTGTAAAAAAAAGAAAAATTTTAGTAATTCAAACCCTTACTAAACCGTTAAAACATGGTGGTCAAACGTATGATCAGTTAAGTTGTAAATGTCTCCATAGCAGGTCAGTCCCGAAAGATGATACCATCATGTCATACTACATCCCAACTGGGAATGCCAGTTTTAGTCCACTTTATTTGCATTCTCTACTTACACAGGTATCTCCTGTTTAGCATGTCAAACACACGGCCTGGCGTGCCAACGACGATGTGTGGAGCCTCTGCCTGGAGTTTTTGCATTTCGTTCCGCACGTTGGTGCCTCCAATGCAGGCATGGCAAGAAGCACCCATGTAGTCACCCAAGGCCAGGATAACCTTCTGAATCTAGAGAGCAGAGAGAGAGAAAAACTTTATTTCCTGAAGTTTGATGGTCCTGAAGACCACGTTTGATGGTCACTGTGCACCAACAAAAGCAAAATATTGGACCGGTATGACCAGTTGAAAAGGTCATCTCCATAAGAAAGTCCCCAAAACCGTATACCATCTCACACTTTAGTCCACAACTCCATTTTGCTACAATCAACCCATGGAAATCACCTGACAGTCCAACAACCAAACCATTAACTAAAATCGCATTTCCAACCACTTACAGTAAACACTTGTACTCAAGTAAATTATTCTGGCTGAAGCACTAGATAATTACTCCCTGCCAAAAAAAATACAAATTAAAATGATATCCACATTTAATGACTGATGAGCAGGAAGAACAGCAAAAGAGTACCTTGAATCGGGCTACTGCCAGAATATGCTGCCTTGGTCTGAGACACTATGTTTATGGTGACCTCAGGTACAGCATACCTGCTGAGCGAGCTCTCGGGTTGGTGCGAGGACCAGAGCCTGAGTCTCTTTCTGCTCAATCTCCAACTGCTGCAGGATGGAAATGGCAAATGTGGCCGTTTTACCAGTGCCTGACTGGGCCTGAGCGATAACATCATATCCTATGGAGAAATAAAAGAGCAATTCACCCTAATGCACAACACATGCTATCAGGTTAAAATGAGCAGAGATTAGCACTTGAATTGAATAGACTACAAATAAATACACATTAGGCAGAATGGATACAAATAATCTTGTTTACTAAAAAAGCATGTCAAGCAAACGTTAAACAGGGTTCCCACACCTTGGTTAACTTCAAATTCAAGGACCTTTCAAGGACTTTCCAGGTCCAATACCCTCAAATTCAAGGACTTAATGCGAGGACACAGTTCAAGTGAGAGCTCATCATATTACCAAGGCTGGCAAGCCATCTTAGTAATATTACCTTGTAAGCTTTCTTGATTCATTGTACATACATAAGTTTTACTTCTTATCTCTGATAACACTAAACACTAACATTAGAACACAAAAATACAAGTACAATCATAACTATATATAACATTCTTAGTATATATACACACAAAACATAATCTTATTTGGTGAGAAAAAAAAAAAAAAAACAAAAAAAAAAAAAAAAAAATAAAAAAAAAAAAAATAAAATCTTGAAACTTGCATTTCAGGCATCATGTTTCAGCAGTTTCAGCTTATTTTTGCAATGTTTCACTGTGTCTGTGAAACGTTGAAAGACCATTGTAGTGGTTTCGTACGCATGTGAAGGTCATGGCAATGTACAACACAAATTACCTCACGCAGTAAACATTTAACGCAACGCATAAATGCACATAACTAGAGTAAATCATTCCGTTTTTCTGAGCTAGCATTCCGTTTTCTTTCTGCATAGGCATATGACACAAAGCTATAAAACCATTTTAATGTTGATTTTTTTTACCTAGAACCATACATTTGAAATAACTAGAGATGCCGATTCCGCTACAAATCCATCCTTTTTTTTTTTAAATTTTTAAAAAAAAAAAAAAGAGAACTGCAACATGAAGTGTGGCCTTGTGTTGATGTGTTAACCCCGGGCCTACACTGATTTTTGCCGATTCCGCAGGAGAGTGAGGTTTACACACGGCCTTTTTTCCCTAAGAACTATAATTGACAGCATGTGCAAACCGAAATCTATTCAAAATGTATTTACATAAATAAATTAACATTACAATTCCCCCAATCTGAAATAAGTTACAAATTGTATCTCGCTTAAACAACTCTCCAAATAAAGTACTCCGTGACTGGAAAGAGGAAGAAATAATTAACTTAAAATGAGTTGTTGTATGTAACAAAACAGATGTCATTTCCCACTATATTTATAAATGGTCAGTTTGTCCTCTAACCTTATTAAAATGTCTCATCTTTCACATCAAATTCTTTGTTTCAATTAATTCAGTTAGCATAGTAAGAAACTGTAGAGTTGTTACCATTTAAATAAAAGTTAGTATTAACAAACTCTTATCTTTCCACTGCTGAGGAAACAAGCTGCCACTAAAGTGGCATTAGATGCATTTACAGACTGTTTGATGAAGCTGAGGTGCCATAAATGCATTTACACGGCAAAATTTCAAATGCAAAAATAATTTAAGATTGAGGTTTTACTTTTTTTTTTAAATACAAATAAATGTTGAAAAAAATGCAATGATACTTAAATATGACTAAACCACCAGTAGGAGGCAGCAAATGTCTGTTTTAATGAGTGAGCCATTTATTCATTCATTCAACCGATTCATTCAGAAATGAGGCAATTGACTGTCCTTATGAATGGGCCACTGAATCATTGACTCACTGGATTCATTCAAAATAATTTATTCATTCAGTAACGAAACACCGCTGTGTTTCTCAGAGACACACAACCGTTCTGCTGTGGCTTTAATCGGAACTATTTGGGTCAGCGAAATGGAGCAAAGAGTTAAAGGATAGGTTCACTCTCAAATAAAAATGTCCAGAGATAATTTACTCACCCCCATGTCATCCAAGATATATTTCTTTCTTCAGTCGAAAAGAAATTAAGGTTTTTGATGAAAACATTCCAGGATTTTTATCCATATAGTTAGCTCGAATGGACTTGGAAGGTCAAAATTACAGTTTCAGTGCAGCTTCAAAGGGCTATAAACGATACCAGACGATGAATAAGGGTCTTATCTAGCGATATGCTTCATAAACACAAATGCTCGCCTGTTTTCGATGCGCGTCCTAGACTTCACGTAATAACGCTGAAAAGGTCACGCTTGACGTAGGATCCATCTCATCTTGTCCTCCAAGTTCAAAATCGTCCGACATCGTTGTTTTACCTTTTAAACTGGAGTTGAAACTTTTTTGTAAACTGCGTTTGACTTCGTATTTGCACATTCATCATGTAAACACTGACTCTGTACTTCCGCCTAGGTCAAGCGTGACCTTTTCAACGTCATTACGTGAAGTCTGGGACGTGCATCGAAAACAGGTGAGCACTATATGGATACAAATCCTGGATTTTTTTTTATCAAAAACCATAATTTATTTACAACTGAAAAAAGGAAATACATAAACATCTTGGATGACGTTTTTCCCAAAAACGTTGCACAAAAGAAATTCAAGAACTTTCACAGATCTGTATCTCTATGTTTATTTTCAAAAAAAAATAAAAAATCAGATAAAAAAAAAACGTAAGGATTTCAAGGACCCGTGGGAACCCTGGTTAAATGTAACTGAACTTGTTTGTACCTTTTATGCAAGGGATTATAGCTCTCTGCTGGATTGCCGAGGGTTTCTCAAAACCCATAGGCATAAATTCCACGAAGGAGAGCTTCCTTCAGGTTCATGTCATCAAAATTGTCTGTAATCTCGTTCCAGTTGCTCTGTAAAATAAATACGCATGAGATCTCACTTAAAACATTCAGCTCAATTACAGACAATATCCTTAATGCAAGCTAATGGGATAATATACTGCCTTCAAAATCACATCAAACAATGATTACACATGAAAAAGCACTAATATTGTAACTACAATTGGGATTTTCAATATGCACCTGTGTTTTATATCAGGGCATGTCAATTGGTCAAGTTATAAATGGGAACAAACAGGGCTTTTTCTGCCTTCACATGTTATCGAGAACGCCCTACATCCAAATTTATAATTAAGAGTCATTTCATTTAACGATGTAGTCAGAAAGAACAAGAATCATTGGACACTGGTGTGGCCGGCTGCATAAAATGCTTAAAGCAGATTTATAAGTCAGTCATTTAATTTTCTTCCAAAATACTGGTCATTATTTCACATACAAAACGTAAATCGGTCCAATTTGAATCTGAAAAATAAGAACAAGTCTGACCCACTAGCTGTTAGACAAGGGGGAAGGAGTCTTAAGACAAAGATTGAGATTATGCAACTGGCTCATTCAGTTTTGCTCATTTCCAGAGGAAAACCTTATTAAAGAATGAAATTCACTAAAGATATTAAATGAATATCCAACAGATTCTGAAAATAAATAAAATGTATTAAAATGGCAACTATATTATCATAACCAATGCTGTTGTATACATTCACCATGTTATCTGGACACTTTGACAATTCAGCAATATCAGTCAAATAAATGCGGTTTTCACCGTGTAATATGCATAAAATAGTTATTAAGACATGTACATGGATGCGGTGGGGGGGGGGGGGGGTAATGTCACTGCAGCATTAGTTTCTTATTCTAATTTAATCACTGACTTTACTTGTCATCGGGGAGCTTGAGTTTTGTTTTTTAATTGAGGCTAGCATTAATTTGTGATATTAACACTCATGACAAATTATGAAATTTCCATGGTATCAAGTTTGACAAAATACCTTATTTAAAGCAACACAAAAAAAATAGTGTGATATATCGTTACTAACGAATAAGATTACTCATATTGAGATATAAGATTTTGGTCGAGACCATTGTCCAATTTCCAACTTAGAAACTTATAACTACCATAAATCAGATGGCAACATGTAAAGGTGTGCTCACATTTATTCTTGCTAGTCAACATCCAGTGTGTTTTGCAGCAATCTGTGCAAACACACAGATTGTTTTTGTGTTCAAACAGTTGCAGAGCTCACCAACAAAGTTGCTTGGTTTAAAAGTCACAAATGTGAGCTGTGATGCATGCATTTTTACTCTGACATTTTTTTTGCTCACGAAATGTGACGGCACTGTAAGGGTTGGATTGACCAAAGAATCATCACCAACCCAGACATTTATTAGAACCACTAAATCACCCCTCCAGACTTCACTAGGATACAAACCTCGATGACACCATCAGGCTCCATTCCTTCAGGCCCCCCATGGTCTCGATCTCGTGAGCTGAAAGAAATAGAGTAAACTTTTAATACAAGTAACGTTAGTTTCTCAAACATAGTATTACATATCTCGAACAGTCAAGAAACGCGCGTGCACATTCCAAAAATGCCACGTGGACGACCGTTAACAATCAAAGCGGTAAATAACCACTTCAGTGAATAATGGGGTTTATTCAGTGAAAATAACTTAAAGGATTACCTTAAAGCCTCCGCCCAAATTTGGTCAGACTTATTAACAGCAGAATCACCTCGCCACGTTTGATGTGCTAAAAGCGGTTTCTACTACCCATAATTATTTTATATAATCAATGATCGAGCTTCCGATAAAAAACGGCTAAAAAAAAACACAACTACGACTTTATTAAATAAAACTGCAATATTTAAAGGTAACGTTAGTGAACGCGGTATGAATGCAAGGCCTCAAGCATGGAGGCCACAAGTTAGATTTCAGGGTGGGCGTGAAGCCTAGTCATCGTTTGGAGCCTTAATAACAGCACTTACTAACAAAAAAAAGTATTAAAATAGCCAATTTAGTCATAGACGCACATGAACGCCGAGTATGTGAGAATACACACGTTAACAGGCGTTAGTTAGCTGCGCGGCGTGCTTAATATCACAAGCGCCATGTCAAAATACACAGCACCGGCGCTATAATTAGCCCGACGCCTCTCTAACGTTAGTTCAACAACATACACATTTACTGACAGTATTGGACATAGACTGGATAAAGTTTACGTGTCACAAAGATTTTTACCTGTTGTAATCAGCAGAAACGCTAGACATGGTCCGTTCGCGACTTCGGCATTCACTCGAAAAGGAAGAACATGTGAATCTCTGGCGATTTTATCTACCGTTAACCGGAACTTCTTTTGGTACATTTAGAGTAAAACTATATAAACGCTAAAGCAGCAACACGCGATTGAAGTTTTATCGATTGCATTAAGAGATGTAATTCGAGCTAAATACGTATTATTTTTTTGCAGAGTTTATCTTTGTTATGTCGACGTTTGCATGGGACTATATGAAGAGCGCACTGATATTGCACCATTTATAGGGAGTAGTGGAGTCGCTACGGGGTCTCCACAGTTCTGGCCTTAAAATGCAAGCTCCTCCTAGTCAGTGCGCCTTAACCTCCTGAGACCCGAGAAAAAAGTTGTAGGATTTTTTTTTTTAAATGATATTGCATTCATAAGCTATGGTATAATGTCTCAATTTCTATATGACTCAATTTATTTGTTTGTTTGTTTTTAAATAAAAAGACATGAATGAACATGCATAGACAAAAACAATAGATTTTTTAAATCACCAATATTTGTTTTGGTTTCAGGATTTTTTTACTAAACTTTGTCTAAAGATGATTCTCTTTTTGAACCCTTTTTCTTTCTGCAAAATGTGTGTAAAATGGCCGCAAACAGGTTTTCTTAAAATACAACGTATCTATAAACTAAATCTAATTTGCATATTAATGTTTTTTTTTTTGGGGGGGGGGGGGGGGGGGACGTTTGTTATGTCTCCCAAAATGCGTAATAAACATGCTTTTAGTCACGGATTTTTATTTATTTTTTAGTCCTCAACTGAGGACATGTATGAAATCAAAGTCCTGTTTCATAACAGGAAGTTATATTTTGATTTGAAACCCCATAGCATTTTCCTGAGATGTTGATTTATGACACACAGTTAAAAAAATTAGACAGATTTAAATGATATTTACAAAATATTTTCATATTTCCATAAGAGTGTCACTAAATTAATATCAGACATTTTTGAAGACCAAGGAGAGGGTGTGGTCATGGTGAAACTTCCAAACATTTAGTATCTCTGAAAAGCCCTGAATTTTCTCTGTACAGGACATCCAGACTTACAACTGTGGCATGTCTCAGAGAAATCCACTAAAGTAGAATCTCCTCATATGAGGTCGCAGGATCTTCAGAGGTTAAAATACAAGTTTTAATTTATTCACCCTCATGTTGTTCCAGACATGCATGGCTCTCTTTCACAGTGTAACACAAAAGGAGTTTTTAGTGACTTATGGCCTCAGTCACCATACACTTAAACTGTATGAAACACTGCAAAGAAAGTGAATGATGACTAAAAATATATTGTAATATTATCAATAAACTTGGAGAATTCTAAAATCATGATCTTTCAGAAAAAGCCTCGTCTTGCTGAGTTTACGATTGGGGGAACAATTCTTAAGCATGTCACCTGTTATAATTATTTGGCCCTATCATCTCAGCCTTTGGGAAGTTCAATACTGCAATAAAAGATCTAACGGATAAGGCACGCAGAGCTCTTTACAGCAGGCCTGCAAGAAAACCAGTGTTCAAATTCAACTCACCCGTTTAACTGTGGCTGAAAATCCTCGATAGCATCATCAAACCCATTCTTTCTTCCAAATTTAAACTAAACTATGAATCATGGGACAAAAACCCTGTTGAAATGTTCCACTTTGAGTTCTGCAAAAACCTCTTAGGAGTTCACAGAAATGCCATGCTCGGCTGCAGGGCAGAACTGGGCAGAGTTCCTCTGCTCTCTTAAATCCAGAAGAGAGCAGCGAAGTTCTGCTTCTACCCATCAGACACTCCGACAGATAGCTCCCATCACAGTGCTTTCACATACAGGAAGAAATAAACACCCAGAGAGTGGCCCCATGCACCAGTTAGTTGAAAAACATCAACTTAGTTCAACAATTCAGTTTAGATATTCAAAAATTAAAGAAACAGAGAAAAAAACCCTGAAAGAATGCATTCATGATTGGCAGCATAAAGTTACTCAATTAAAGAAATCAACGTACTTCCACAGAATTACATCTGATTTTAAACTGGCACCATATCTGAGTCCAGAGAAAGCTGCTAAAGAAATAAATGAGAGACATGGAGAGCTGATGGAGCCATAGAGGTCCACACAGAGAGATGCCTATTTCAACCAACTAGTGTCGCCTGAATTCCAGCGAGCAAGGAACATACCGTAGAGAAACTCTTGTATATTTTGGGAGAGAAAGAAAAGTTCACCTGGCAGCACAGTATGTGTCTTCCTGCCATCAAATGAGGGACAGAGGCGGATCCATCTTTTCCAATTACAATTGTTATTAATTTACTTTGTCCTTTTTTCATTGCGATAAGATGGAATGTAGCCTATGTGTATTTATTTATTTGTTTTTTATTCACCAGTATTTTTGTATAATATATTTATTGCTTTGGCAACATTGTGAAATTTTAAGCATTAATGCCAATAGAGCTCATTTGAATTGAATTGAGAGAGAGATTGTAGATTGTTATCAGACAGGCAGGGACAGACAGAAAGAGACAGATTAGATAGATAGATAGATAATAGAGAAGACAGAGAGAGAGAAGAGAGAGAGAGAGAGACAGAGAGAGAGACAGAGAGAGAGAGAGAGAGACAGAGAGAGAGAGTAGACAGATAGACAGACAGACAGACAGACAGAGAGACAGACAGAGAGATGACAGACACCCGACAGACAGGACAGAGAAGACAGACAGACAGACAGACAGACAGACAGACAGACAGACAGAGAGACAGATAGACAGAGAGAGAGAGAGAGAGAGAGAGACAGACAGAGAGAGAGAGAGAGAGAGAGAGAGAGAGACAGAGAAAGAGAGATAGAGAGAGAGAGAGAGAGAGAGAGAGAGAGAGAGAGAGAGAGATAGATAATAGATAGATGATAGATAGATAATAGATAGATAGATAGATAGACAGAGAGAGAGATAGATAGAATAGATAGATAGAATAGATAGATAGATAGAGATAGAAAGATAGATAGATAGATAGATAGATAGTTAGATAGATAGAAGATAGATAGATAGATAGATAGATATAGATAGATCACAAGAAATAAAAAAGTCTGAGAAGTTAAGTTCAGTAGCCTGAAAATAATTCAAATATTCTGCTTATTCTTCCTAAAATAATCTTACAATTCTTTTTCACGTCAGTGGACGTCATATTAACCTCTTACAGACTGCTTTTTATGGAAATAGTATTTCGTATATGAACATACGAAAGTGCCTACTATGGCGAACAGCTGACTGCGGTACAAATGTCACTGCGCATGAGCGGAAGTAGGTGCAGGGCAGAGAGGGATAGCGGAAGAGGGAGTCTGGAAATCACAAACATGGTAAATGTGAAAAAACAAAACAAAAAAACATTATTTTACTATTGTGTGTTACAGTCATAAAATACCAATAAAGCGCTACGACGAATCCCGTTTAGATGTTATGCTGTTTTGACGACGACATTCCTTTAAACCTATCTAGCAGGAGAGTGGGTTTATTGATGAATTAACTGTTAGACAGCTAACGTTATACAGAGCAGGTAGCTTTGAAGCTAGCGCAGTCAAAGCTGTTGGACAGCAAGGCTGTCAAGTTCATTTTACAAACGAGAAGCCGGACTAATGGGCCACAGTAAAGGATTATTTGTTTGTTTATGTGTTACAAAACCTTATGCAAACGGTGTGAAATGCTGCTGAAAAGCAGTTCAGTAGACAAGCGTTCGTTATGTGTGAAGTCTTCGTGGTATATATTCACACTTGCTAGTATACAGCAAATAAATGATTTCTATTACTTGCCATATAAAATTACAGGGACAGATAAGCCATTTGGTGTCAATATGCCATTGAGATACTGATTCGCTGCTGTACTAGTAACTGTTGATATACAATATCTAACTAAGTGAATGTGACTTTATACTTTTTCCCTATTGCAGAACAAGCTGAAATCCTCTCAGAAGGATAAAGTACGCCAGTTCATGATCTTTACCCAGTCAAATGAGAAAACGGCTTTGAATTGTTTGTCTCAGAATGATTGGAAACTAGACGCTGCTACAGACAACTTTTTCCAAAATCCCGACCTCTACATACACAATCTAAAGGGAACACTAGACCGGAAGAAGTTAGAACAGCTTTACAATCGGTACAGAGGTAAGGATTGAGCAGCATATCATTACTTTAAAATGGCTTTGTGTGTTAAAAAATATAGTTTTATTACCAACATGCTAAACCATGCTTTGTGTAATATGTCTGTAAGAAAAGAGAAACATGTCTTGCATTGTATTCATTTTACAGACCCTCAAGATGATAAGAAGATTGGTATAGATGGCATCCAGCAGTTCTGCGATGATTTGGGACTTGATCCAGCCAGTGTAAGTGTTCTGCTAATAGCTTGGAAGTTTCGGGCAGCAACACAATGCGAGTTCTCCAAACAAGAATTTATGGAAGGAATGGCTGAGCAAGGGTAATATTTTTTTCAATCCCGTCTGAGCTCTCTGAATCGACTTTTCCCCTCATCCAATGTCTAGATGCTAAAATGCCAATCTTTGCCTTTGTTTTGTCAAGGTGTGACAGTATAGAGAAACTCAAAGCACAGCTACCCAGGATGGAGCAAGAGTTGAAGGACCAAGGGAAATTTAAAGACTTCTATCAGTTCACATTCAACTTTGCTAAGAATCCAGGACAAAAGGGCTTAGGCATGTGTTGGGTTCATCCTCATTTGCTCCTTTAATTTTATTTATAGTTAAATAGTGTTTTTTTCAGTTTTATTGTTTTGTTTTTCTCTAGACCTAGAAATGGCAATTGCATACTGGAATTTAATATTGGCTGGACGTTTTAAATTTCTAGATCTATGGAACAAATTTTTATTGGTGAGTATTGTTCTGTTCATGGCTTTATGTTCTGTATAGATTGAACTTTTAACCCTGAATATGTTTTTTAAATCTGTACTCCACTAGCATCACCAAACTGAAAAACAGATAGTGTTGCCCTAAAATCACAACATGGTTTGAGACAATGTTTTTAAGGGTATTAATACATGTATTGTTTAAAGGCTGGAATTCACTACACAATTGTTAATGTCTGAAAACATTTTTAAACACCAGGCGTCATACAGTTGCAGACTTTAAAAATGGTTACAGAGGAAAAACTGCATCACACACTAAACGGTGGAAGATCACACACTAACAAGCTTTCAAGTTGTTCTGAACACAACGAACGCGGGCAGAAACATGCACTTTGTTGCTAGAAAATGCATGATTATTTAAAACAATATGTGTCTCAAAATACCAAACATGTTTGGATGGATTCATAGTGTGATGATGCTAAAACAATCAGAGTCTGTGCCCATGAAACACTGATTCTTCTGCGAAATCTATCAACTCTGTTTGCCCAAAATCTACAGACTGACAATTATCATCGACGTGTCCTATACTGAAACTTGGGCAGAAATGTTGTGTAGTGTATTCCAACCTTAACTGGTAAAAGTAATGTTTAATCACTGAAAACCTGTATGAAAATGTTTTTTTTGCTTTTGCTTTGCAGGAGCATCATAAGCGATCCATTCCCAAAGACACATGGAACCTTTTGTTAGATTTCAGCACGATGATCACAGACGATATGTCAAACTATGATGAGGAAGGTTAGTTTGGAATTCTTTCACTTTATGCATCGTTTACATGTTTGTATATACAGTGCTGCTTGAATGTTTGTGAGCCCTTTACAATGTTCTATATTTCTGCATAAATGTGACCCAAAACATCAGTTTTGCGCACAAGACCTGAAAGTAAACAAATAGAAGCCAATCAAACAAAGTGTCAAAAATATTTTCTTTGTCATTAATTTGAGAAAAACAATCCATTGTTACATATCTGTGAGTTGCAAAAGTATGTCAATCTTTGCTTTCAGTCCGGCCTTATGCAGCAATAACTGCAGGTAACGTTTCTTGTAACTGCTGATCAGTCCTGCGCAGCGGCTTGTAGCAGTTTTAGCCAATTCTTCAGTACAGAACTACTTCAACTCGGTTATGTTGTTAGGTTTCCTCCTATAAACTGCTTGCTTCAGGTCCTTCCACAACATTTCAGTTGGATTAAGGTCCCGAGACTTTGACTCCGTCATTCCATAACATTAGCTTTCTTCTTCTTTAACTGTTCTTTGGTAACACAACTTGTGTGCTTGGGGTCGTTGTCTTGCTGCGTGGCCCACTTACTCTTGAGACTCCGTTCTTGGACAGATGTCCTGACATTTTCCTTTAGAACTTTCTAGTATAATTTAGTTAATTTTTTCATCAATGATGGCAAGCCTTCCTGGCCATGATGAAGCAAAACAGGCCCAAACCATGATAGTACCACCTCCACACGTCAGAGATGGGATAAGGTTCTCGTGTGTGTTCTTTTCTCCAAACACAACACAGCAGCCCTCTGCTTTTCCACATGATCTTTAGCAAACTGCAGATGGGCAGCAATGTTCTTTTTGGAGAGCAGTGGCTTTCTTTTTGCAACTCTGCCATGCACGCCATGGTTGTTCGGTGCTCTCCTGAATGTGGACTCATTAACATTAACATTAGCCAATATGAGAGGCTTCTTTTAGTTACTTAGAAGTTACCCTGGGTTCGTTTGCACCCTCGCAGACTATTACACGTTCTGCTTTGGAGTGCTCTTGGTCCTGGGGAGGGTAACGTAGTCTTGAATTTCCTCCATTTGTACACAATGTGTCTGACTGTGGATTTGTGGAGTCCTAACGCTAAGAGGGTTTTGTAACCTTTTCCAGCCTGAAGAGCAACATCAATTCTTTTTCTGAGGTCCCCAGAGATCTCCTTTGTTCGTGCCATGATTCACTTCCACAGACTTGATCAAACTTTGATAGATCCCTGTCCAGTCATTCAGATGGACTCTAATTTCACCTTCAAATGAACAGCTAATCCTAGAGATTCACATACTTTTGCGGTGCACATATAATGTGACACTGGATAATTTTTCTCAAGAAATAAATAATCACAAAGAAAATATTTTAGTCTCATTTGTTTAATTGGGTTCTATTTGTCTACTTTCAAGAACATCTGATGCTAATTTGGGTCACATTTATGCAGAAATATAGAAAACTGTAAAGGGTTCACACACTTTTAAACAGCACTGTGTATATTATATATATATATATTCCGATAACTAGTTAACATTCACAAGGTGGTTATGACGTCAAATGATTAGACTCAATCCGTGTTTTAATTTATTCATGCGAGTTCATTCATATCTAGTGCTGCCACTAACGACTATTTTTAATCAATTAATTTAAACGATTAATTTACCACAAAAATCACAAATTTAACTTAAGAATATTTTATAAAACTGTGTTATTAAACCAAATGAAATCCAAATTTCTATGAAATCCTTTTTTAAAGCAAAAGTAAAGTGCAACATCGAGTGCAAGAAGCAGGTGTCCATCTCTTCAAGTTCAGTATTATAGAGTAAGAATGACAACATATCCACGTGTTCTAGTCTAATAATACAATCATAATCAAACAACACTTTTTAAATTAGTATTTACCAGAATTTATTTAGGTGAAATATGTAAATGTGCAGTATTTCTGAAAAAAAATAAATATATTTAAATCATTTAAAAACTTTTTTAAAATATAAAATCAATTAATTGGAAATGCTTTTGATTATTAAAATTTAATGGAACCATTAAAATGGAATCCAGAAATTAATTGAAAACAGAATTTGGTAAAGATAAAACTTTAAAACTCAATTAATTAGACAGGCTTTTTGATTAATAAAATGTAATTTAACCATTAAAACGGAGTATAGAAATCTGTTCTGAAGCATTCACTTGGATAACTCGTTGTTGCTTTTTGGACTTGTTGATTTTTGATGAGTTTGAGCCCGTTATGCGCGCTGTGAAAAAGTGTTTTGGAAACACTAAAACACTTGGAAATAATGCACTCAAACTGAGGACCAATATGCACCTTATTGATGACCCGTGGCGTTAATATAGCCTATTGCATCTGTGTCAGCGCGTGATGTAATAAAACTGCAGCTCGTTAATAAAAAAATTATCCATTTTCTACAATCCACCTTCATTTAGCAAGTGCACTCACGCATAAACTATTTCAAGTTCAACGCTTTTTGTTCCATTCAGTTGTGGATGCTGCTGATTCACCGAGACCGCCGCGGCTCAGCAAAGAGACGTGCGTTTGCTTTCTTTTGATAAGTTTCCCCAGAAATACTTTGCTATTTAATGCATTTTTTCTTACAAAATAAATTGTTTTATCAGCATAACAATTCGAGGAAATGTGTAAAAGTTAACACAAACTCACAGCAGCATGTAGAGATGGAGTTTGAGAAGCTCCACACGTAAATGAGAAGTTTCTGTGGAGCTACTGTGAACGGAGCCGCTGTGTGACGCACATACTTAACCTACACGCATGTAAATAAGTAAAGCGCATACTATATTAGAACTGCATCGCATATAATTATTTAATTCATAACATTTGTAAATTCACAATTATGCTTGATCATGATTTTTAAACGGGTTTAATATCATGCACCTTGGAAAACAGTCTAATAATGTGTTTTATGGATTCTCCTCCATGAAATGTGCCACTCAATTTGCCGATTAGTGATGCGAGCAAAATGAAGTCGACGATTTTTAAAAATCGACTAGTCGACTAAAATCGACACATCGCGACAGCCCTATTCATGTAATTCATACTTCTGACGTCTTCTATTTTTTAGGAGCATGGCCAGTACTTCTTGATGATTTTGTGGAGTTTGCGCGACCGTACATTGGCTCCAAGAGCACAGCTGTATAAGAACATTCCCTCTGAGGGCCGTCTGGACCTCACTGAAAACAAACAGCTTCTGCTGAGCACGGAGGACTGAACTGAGATCTGCTTTGCCTTTCCAAGCCCTCAGGACTGAGACATTTATACGAACAGAGACATTAAAGGCATCTTTCTCTTCAGTCGATGGTAGTTTGGGCTTTTATCTTTGGGGCCGGTTTTCTTCTTCAATCTCTGGGACTTCAGTGATCTCATGCAGATGAAGCAGTTTGTCGAACAAGCTGTCACCGATACAGTTAGAAAATGTCAAGATCTTAATTTTAGTACTCCATGTGCATTCTTGCTTTGAATGTTTATTTCTTTCCAGTTGGTTTTTATGAAAATTATACATCAGAGATTTTTGATTGTTCTCTCTTTTTTATAAAACAGAGTAGCTGGTGTCTCGAGAACCAGTCACATTTGCTTTCTTTTTGTGTTTTATTGTGACTTAATGTACTTTTTCTGTTAAAACACATTTTGATTAAATCGATAGGTCATAATAACTGAGAATATTTATATTTTACAAGCCTTGAAATAATATTAAATTGAACATTTACCTCAGTTTTCCTTGATTAATGACTCCATTTGATGTATTGATATACTGTGTTTGCAGTTCATTCAGCACTTTGATAAGTCACATAATCCAGACAATAAAATCAGGTTGTAGTTGATGAATAAAGTCGGATGGCCCTGACAATATTTTGTGTGTGTGTGTGTGTGTGTGTGGTGTGGTAGTTCAGTCAGTGTTTACCCACACAGTGCAACTTTCATTGTAATATTTTAGAGTTCACCCAAAAATGAAAATCATCATTTACTCACCTTCATGTTGTTGAACACAAAAGATGATGCCAAACAGATTTGGTTACCATCATGGACTTCCATTATAAAATTATATTAAAAAGAAAATAATTATAATATTTTATGTTCAGAAGAAAGTCAGTCATACAGCTTTGGGATGCCATGTGGGTGAGCAAATGATTTCCAAAAGTAATTTTTGGTCTGTTTTGATATGTCATTATAAGGGACTATTAAATCACAAAATTAAACAGAACTTTAATTCACATAATTAAAGTGTTATTTTTTTCAATGCCACAAAAACAAGAGGTAATACATAATCACATTATAAACAGTTGCCACAAGGAACAGTTGTTCCAGGAGATTTGTATATAATTCAACGTAATTTTTAAAATGTGAAAAGTTTGGTTTGCCTGTGTTAGTTTGCTAGTCAAATAAATAACTGAAACAACGTACTTACATTTTTTCATTCCTTCGTGAAATAAAAAGCACACCAAACAAACCAGCAAATCTGTTGTGCATCCTAGTTTTCTATTAATACGGTTTCAAAATCTTTCCAAAATAATTTTGTAGAAACAATAAAACAACTGCAAAATAGGTTATTTTTCTTGTTCACAAAATCCATAGGTTAATGTTTAGCGAAATGTTTAGTACTGAAACGTTTGGTTAAAATCATGCTTAACTGTACGAATCCTGTGTAACATTTTGAGAGACGTAAGTAAGGAGCGTTTAGCGTCACCTATCGGTCGAATACGGCATGTCGATTGTTAGCGTCGTGACTCGTTGCTAGGAAACGAGTCTTGAAAACACAACGATAAACTACGGCGTTCATAAATGACCGGTCGGTCTAATATAATCGAACCGTTTATGTTTTACTCCTGAACGACTCTGAAATAATAAAATGTCTATCACGCTGTTAGCAGAAGTTGGCTGGGACGCGGGCTTTGCCATCCCTGTAGCCGACGCAGAGAATAAAGCATTAGAGGAGGAGGTGAGTGAGAACTTCATCCGTTATTAAATGACCATATCACAATAACTGATTTAAGAGAGCTGTTTGTAAATCTCATAACTGTGTTCTTCCCTCCACAGCTTCAGAAGAAGCAAAAAGAGCAATTAAATCTTGGGAACAAAATAAATAAAAACAAGGACGTGATAAATGCTCTGACTGAACACCTCAAAAATCTGAAACAAGAGGTTTCCCACACTCAGGTAACGTTACGAGATTATTGTGGAGGAACTTAATTCTTCCTATATATGTTTTTCAGTTTGTTTAAGATACAATGTTTGCGTGTGTTCAGGCATTGTGCAAAGCCAGAGAAAAGGAGTCTGAATCAGAGGTGCATTTCAGAGCACTGGCGGAGCGAGAGACAGGCCGCTTGAAGCAGGAGATCAGTCAGCTGGAGAATCAACTGAAAACACTGAATGAGAAGAAGAACGCACAGGAGGTAGCAGCTGACACATACACATCTATATCCTCCTGAGACACCCCCCCCCCCCAAAAAAAAGTTTTGTTAATTTAGTATTTTTTTCATGTCATTATATTGTTTAGACCAGGGGTAGGCAACATCAGTCCTGGAGTGCCGCTGTCCTGTAGAGTATAGCTCCAACCCTATTCAAAGACACCAGAACAAGCGAATCAAGGTCTTCAGAATTACTAGGGCTACAGGCAGGGGAGTTCTTTTTCAGGGTTGGAGCTAAACTCTGCAGAACATGGGCACTCCAGGACCGACGTTGCTTACCCCTGGTTTAGACCATAAGAAAAAAATTGATAAATACAATTTTTGAAAAATTATATTTTATTTTTATGTCCTTTGTAGAGGACACTAGGACTCAGCTTTTCTAAAAAAATAAAAATAAAAAACAAATACATGAAAATGGCGTGATTAGACATCAAAAAGGCTAATTTTATGGGATTTGTTTTTTAAATCACCAATCACCTTTTTGGCTTTTTTATACTAAACTTTGCTTAAGGATGATTCTCAACTATGTTATAATATATATATAAAAAATTTGATATACTATTTTGTTTTATGCAATATGTGTGTAAAGATGTCCACAAACTGGTTTTCCCATTAAACACAGTGTATCTATACACTGTACCTAATTTGCATATTAATGTGTTGCTGTGTGGGGACAGCATGTTGAAAAAAGAATTGTCATAATGGGAGTAATAAAAGGCCAGATTTTCATAATAATATCTAATATTTCATAAGACAATTGATAAATAATTAATTTTCCTAATCAATTGTTATGTCACCCAAAATGCGTTATAAACATGCTTTTAGTCCTGGTGTCCTCTACAGTGGACATTAATTAAATTATGTCCTGTTTCATAACAGGAAGTCATATTTTAATTTGAAAACCCATCACATTTTCCCGAGATGTTGCTTTATGACAAACAATCTGAAAATTATTCAGATTTAAATGACATTACAGAATATAATCATATTCCATAAGGATGTCAAATGTTTCACTAAATTAAATTTAGCCATCTTTAAAGACCTAGGAGAAGGTGTGCTCATGGTGAAACTTCCAAACATTTAGTATCTCTATAAAGCCCTGAATGTGCTCTGTACAGGACATCCAGTCTTAAAACCGTGACATGTGAGGTCTCAGAGAAATTCACTAAAATAGAATGTCCACTACAGAGGCAACAACTCCATAGCTGGGTCTCAGGAGGATATAACATAACCTGTGCTTATAGCAATAGAAAGAAACCATCACTGGTGTCTCACAAACTACAAATGTGTACACACACATTTACACACACTACAGTTAAAAAGTCTGGGGTCAGTAAGATTTTCTTTTTCATGAAATGAATGCATATTAAGCAAGCACTCATTAAACTGAAGATCAGCAGTAACAGTAAAGACGTTTATAATGTTACAAAAGATTTCTGTTTCAAATATATGCTTTTATTTTGAACTTGCTATTCATCAGAGAATTCTGAAAAAATGTGTCATTCAAAAACATTATGCAACACAACTGTTTTCAACACTGATATTATTAATAAATGTTTCTTGAGCAGCAAATCAGCATATTAGAATGATAGTAATGGCTGCTGAAAATGCAGCTTTGACATCACACGAAAAAAAGAAGAAAATTCCAACTATATTAAAAGCAAAAAAAATATTTTGAATACTAATAGTATTACTGTTCTAATCTTCCTGACCCCAAATGTTTGAATAGTACTGTAGTGTACACATTGTTATTTTATAATGTAATTCGGTCAATCATTCTTCACAGAACAACATCTTTAAAGCCACCCAGAAGCTTGATGAACTGAAGGGTCAGCTGAACTGGGATCAGCAGACCCTGGAGGCCTGGCTGCAGGAATCCGCTCACAAGGATGAAGACACCATGGCCGTCATCAAGTATGCCAAGCAGGACGAAAGCAGGATCCGAGTGAGTTCCTAGTAACAGTGGCAGGATCATCTGTTTGAGTCGGGTCATTTTGGCTGTCATAAGGAAAATGTAGGAGACTGTCTTGCATAAGCTGTCCTTATGCTTGCTTTATTTTATTTATTTTTGGATGATAATCACTCACTTGTATGGCACATATTTTGACTAATTTTAATATTTTTTAATAAAGTAGTATGCTGTTAAGTTTATAGTTAATATTTTGTACAGTATCTCACAGAAGTGAGTACACCCTCGCATTTTTGTAAATATTTTATTATATTTTTCATGTGACAACACTGAATAAATGACACTTTGCTACAATGTAAAGTAGTGAGTGTACAGCTTGTATAACAGTGTAAATTTGCTGTCCACTCAAAATAACTCAACACACAGCCATTAATGTCTAAACCGCTGGCCACAGAAGTAAGTACACCCCTAAGTGAAAATGTCCTAATTTGGCACAATGTGTCAATATTTTGTGTGGCCACCATTATTTCCAGCACTGCCTTAACTCTCTTGGGCATGGAGTTCACCAGAGCTTCACAGGTTGCCACTGGAGTCCTCTTCCACTCCTCCATGACGACATCACAGAGCTGGTGGATCTTAGAGAACTTTCGCTCCTCCACCTTCCGTTTGAGGATGCTGCACAGATTACCTTTACCCTCAGCTTCTTTAGCAAGGCAGTGGTTGTCTTGGAGGTGTGTTTGAGGTTGTTATCATGTTGGAATACAGCCCTGCGGCCCAGTCTTCGAAGGGAGGGGATCATGCTCTCTGCTTCGGTATATCACAGTACATGTTGGCATTCATGGTTCCCTCAATGAACTGTAGCTCCCCAGTGCCGGCAGCACTCATGCAGCCCCAGACCATGACACTCCCACCACCATGCTTGACTGTAGCCAAGACACACTTCTCTTTGTACTCCTCACCTGGTTGCCGCCACACACGCTTGACACCATCTGAACCAAATAAGTTTATCTTGGTCTCAGTGTCCTTAGTCTGCTTGTCTTCAGTAAACTGTTTGCGGGCTTTCTTGTGCATCATCTTTAGAAGAGGCTTACTTCTGGGATGACAGCCATGCTGACCAATTTGATGTAGTGTGTGGCGTATGGTCTGAGCACTTACAGGCTGAACCCCCACCCCTTCAACCTCTGCAGCAATGCTGGCAGCACTCATACGTCTATTTCCCAAATACAACCTCTGGATATGACACTGAGCACGTGCACTCCACTTCTTTGGTCAACCATGGCGAGGCCTGTTCTGAGTGGAACCTGTCCTGTTAAACCGCTGTATGGTCTTGGCCACCGTGCTGCAGCTCAGTTTCATGGTCTTGACAATCTTCTTATAGCCTACGCCATCTTTATGTAGAGCAACAATATTTTTTTTCAGATCCTCAGAGAGTTATTTGCCATGAGGTGCCATGTTGAACTTCCAGTGACCAGTATGAAGAGTGAGAGCGATAACACCAAATTTAACACACCTGCTCCCCATTCACACCTGAGACCTTGTAACACTAACGAGTCACATGACACCGGGAAGTGAAAATGGCTAATTGGGCCCAAGTGGGACATTTTCACAGCGGTTTTGACATTAATGGTTGTGTGTTGAGTTATTTTGAGGGGACAACAAATTTACACTGTTATACAAGCTGTACACGTATTACTTTACATTGTAGTGTCATTTCTTCAGTGTTGTCACATGAAAATATATAATAAAATATTTACAAAAATGTGAGGGGTGTACTCACTTCTGTGAGATACTGTATGTCTGAACTGACATAACTGGCTGGTTGCAAACTGCTTAGACTAGTCTTAAAAATTAGCCATCTACTTTGTTTTCTTAAAGACTGGTCATAACTTTCCATAAAGTCAATTGCAAAATGGTAGATTGGCCCAATTTGAATCATTAAAGTAAGACTAATTACCTCTTGGCTAATTGCTAGTTGGTCAAACTAGTTCTTAAGACACAGTCTTACGACAATATTGTAGCTAGATATGTTCTTAAGACAATATAGTAGCTTGCTATGTTTATGCAACTGGCCCAATGTCTGCCTTTGGAAACAGGAGTTGACGCTGAACATTGAGAAGGTGACTCTTGAAGCCAACCGGAAGAGAAAAACCTTGGACAATGAAGTAACTGAGACTGTTACAGCACAGGTGAGACATGTTTTCTTGCTCTCTCACATTTTTCATTTGTGAGAGGACATTTTTATTATTTGATCATGCCATCATTCTTATAGACTAGAAAATGCACTTGTATTTTGGGATGCAGATTGCTCTTGACAAGACAGCCGAGAGCTTTCGTCAGGCTCACATTGAGAGACAAGAGATGATCAGCCAGTGGGAGAACACCATTGAACAAATGAGAAAAAGAGACCAGGAGATACAGCAGTGTGCCATGGTAACCTGAAGATAGCACTCTTTTAATACAAAGACATGATTCAGTTCACAGTGTTTCCTTAGATGTAAACATATATAGTGCAGCTTAATTTAGAAAATGTTTTTTTCAACTTTGAATGTCAATCACTTGATCTTCTAGTTGCATGCAGAGGTGAACCAAGTGATTAGAGAGAAGAATGATATGCTCAAGGAGAGGAAGGACTTCATGGAGCGTGAGATAGAAAACAATAAGGAGCTGGAGAGGAATATAAGCACGGCTGAACGTCAGGTGCTTCGACTCAGGCAGCAGCTCCAGGAAGGGGAGAGAAACCAAAGACGTCTGCAGGATGAGGTGGGTCTACCAAAGCTTCCCAACACTGCAACTCATTTCCTAAAAATCTGGATCCATGTTTCCATGCTCTACTGTCCTCAAGCAGTGACCCAGAAACCGATCAAAGTCTATCATGATGAAAGGCGTATCATTTGTCAAACACAGTGTGAGGAGGACTGAGTACCATCTTATTATCAAGGCTGTTTTGGTACCATGACAAAATTCATTTTTTTGTTCTTCAGAGATTAATCGTTCAAAATCCACTTATGTTATTCTGTGTGCTTTAGATGTTTTCTTTTCTGTCTACAAGTTATCTTAAAGGTTTTTGCATTGTTTTAATTTTAGTTTTAGTATAGCATTATAATACCATGCATAATTGTACTTTTTTATTTAAAGAAACCAATCCAATGTATAGTTCACATTTGAGGCTTAATACTATAGAAGTTTTTCATTTAGTGTTTTCATCTTGTTTATTTTCATCTAAAAATATGGCATCCAATTGCGTCAAGCAATTGTATAAACATAATTCAATGTAAATTGTGATGATTGTAAATAATAATCACAATTACAATTTCAAGGGAATAATCGAAAATTATGATTTTTGTCATAATCGTGCAGCCCTAATTATGGTTATTATTAAGTACCATGGTTTTATCATATAATACCATTAGTGTACCATGTTATAGTACATATATATGTTATAGTACATATTAATACATCAGTTTATGTTAATCAAATGCAAATGTATTTATTAATTTGGTTAAACTCATCAAATGTGGTGCTTTGCTCTCAGGTGGAAGTGCTGAAGAGAACTTTAGACCGAACAGCCACAGATGTGGAGACCACCAGATCTCAGTTAACCAGCATGAAAAAGGACATTCAGTACAAAATAGCAAAGTAATGCTTTTTCTTTTCTCAGACAACTACTCAGTCTTACAGTTCACAGTCCAGCAGTCAGTTTTGGACTTGTTTTTTCCGCAGTTCTTTCCCTCACATCTAATAGGAAAATCCATTACAAGTAAATCAGGAGAATAGAACAAACAGAACAAAACAAGTTCTACAACAACAAAACACACTGAGTGTGGTGCTTAAAATCAAGATCTGACATTACATAAACAATATAGATTCTCTGTAGTAATATATGCACTTCTTTTTTTGTAGAGTTGAAGAGGCAAAGCTGCATAACTCTGCTCTGAAAGAGAAGCTGCGGATGGTGATGGAGGCGGTGCTGGATGGTGAAGAACAAGCAGCACAGATGGAGCAAATGCGTAAAGAACAGGAACAGAACATCAAAGTGAGTTTCACTCCTTTGGCTCCTTTTAACTCTTCAGCAATTTACTGCCAATCCAGGCATAATTTGGTTCTGCATTGAATAGCTATATGACTCCTAGTCCTAAATAAAAGGAGGCTGCTCTCTCTCTCTCTCTCTCTCTCTCTCTCTCTCTCTCTCTCTCTCCTCTCTCTCTCTCTCTCTCTCTCTCTCAATTTCAAGTTCAAGTTGCTTTATTAATGGCATGACATTTGTGTTACAGTATTGCCAAAGCATTTGAATACAGAATAAAATACAGAATATGATCACATCATCAAGGTAAAAAATGGACAATAAATGAGTAAGAAATTAGAGAAAATAAATGGATAAATACAATCAAATAAAAATAGCAACAGCAGACAGTATTTATAATATTAATAATTACAATTATATACAATGAAGAATGTCCGATAAAGCATTTGGATACAACGAATTAACCATTTCGTATGGTGTGAATAGTGTATACATACTTTGCAGCTAGTTTGACTTCCATCTCATCCTCTCCGCGTATATAGCGTAGTTTCGCTGAGTCATCCAGAGAAAAAAATGAACAATTCAATACTTCAAATTCTGGAAATCATTTTTGCCTTGTAGTGGTGTATTTGGGGCAGACAAGAAGAAAGTGTTTCTCATCCTCTATTTAATTCAGTTCACAGTGTTTGTATAGTCGCTGTTCTCTAGGAATCTTATATCTTCCTTTCTCTATTTCTAAGTCATGGTTGCTGGGTCAATATCTTGAAAGGATTTGTCTTTTAATTGTTTGATTGATAAGTAATTTTCCAATTTTGTGGTTCTGTTTAGGGCTGAATAGTCTCAGCCTCCTCAGACGTTACGCCCACAGACCGTTGGCTAAACGTCTGATGCATATGGTACACTTATCTGTATATACTTCAGGAGTGTCGAAGTCGTCGTCGGATTGGTTGAATTATGCAGGATTTCCGGGAGACGTGTGTGTCGCGTTCTTTAACGTTTCGCCTGGAAACCAAGAGGCCATGACGCCAAACCCCCATAAAAAAGAAGAAAGCCGTCGTGTTTACAAATGTGACGGCGAACGCTTATCAGAGTCAACTAAACGCTGAATTTTCAAAAGTATGTGAAATATTTAAAGTTCGCGGCATAGAATCTTTAAAATACATCCGAGAGTTTCACACTTAGTCTGTTATTGTGGTGACATTTCCACGCCCCGAAGTGTAACGCTGAACGAAACGAACTGTGATTGGTTGTTTGACATGTCGGTCAAACGGCCTCATGGGCGGGCCTTGTCCAATGAAAGCAGCCATATATTCCAGATCTTCAGCCGTCAGTCTGAAGGTCTGGCTGCACGAGACTAAGGGCCGAATAACACAAGTTTCGTTTGGAGGTCAAATTCGTTAAACGGGTTGTCGCCACCTCCTGGCGGAAGATGATAAGCGTTACAATACAAGTGTTAAGATACTTTCGTTTTGATCGCTACTGTAGACAGGGGCGTAGATCACGCGGGGGATGTGTCCCCCCCCCTCACTTTTAATATTCTCACGTAAATTCGTCCCCTGCACTTTTTCGGGCAAGTATGTTAGCATAGAGGTTTTCAAGAGCCGGTGTGAATAAATATAGATTTAAATTGAAAGAGAAAGGATAGTCTGTGCATGACCTGATGTTTTATTCGAAACCCGGAATTAGGCGAGATAAACATCACGGAGCGCTAAACACATGCAGTGTATGTTTCTTTCATACACAAAGCCGGAGGGCGCTCTCGTGACAGAAAAGGAAATTCCCAATATGGACAAAAGCTCCAGCTATCGCTGAATGAAAACAGTTAGTTTTTTTACAGAAAAACAGAAACGTTTGGAAACATGAAGACATTGAACATGCGATTGCGACAATTTATGGTTTATTTGTGTTTTTAAAGTCATCTCCAGGTAATAAATAAAGAATATGAACAATGCAGTGCTAATTGACATAGCATTTATTACTGTATATAAACTATTCTGCCTTATTATGTGATATAGTTTTTATAGTATGTAAACAAATCATTATTATTGGTTATTGTCCAGCAGTGTATCTGATTTCTAAGCCAATTAAAAGCTAGAAATAAGATAAAAATTACAGTTGCCTATACACTACCAATCAAAAGTTTTGCACAGTAAGATTCTGTTCACCAAGCCTGCATTTATTTGATCCAAAGTACAGCAAAACTAAAAAAAAAAAATATTTTTACTATTTTAAATAACGGTTTTCTATTTGAATACATTTTAAAATGTAATTTATTGTGATTTCAAAGCTACATTTTTAGCATCATTACTCAAGTCACACAATCCTCAAGAAATCATTCTGATATTCTGATTTGCTGCTCAAAAAAAACATTTTTTATTATTATGAAGTTATAAACAGCTGAGCAGAATTTTTTTCCAGGTTTCTTTTGAAATAAAAATCTTTTGTAACATTATAAATGTCTTTATCATCACTTTTGATCAATTTAAAGCATCCTTGCTAAATTAAACTATTAATTTCTATAATTTATTTTCCAAAAAATAATAATAATAGTACTGACTAAGCCTTTGAATGGTATAGTGTATAATGTTACAAAAGCTTTTTATTTCAGATAACTGCTGATCTTATATTCATCAAAGAAAAATGTACTCAACTGTCTTAAATTTTTGACAATAATAATAGTTTAAAATGTTTCTTGAGCAGCAAATCAGAATTATTTCTGAAGGATCGTGTGACACTGAAGACTGGAGTAATGATGCTGAATTACATTTTAAAATGTGTTCAAATATAAAGCAGTTGTTTTTGTAAAAATATTTCACAATATTACTGCATTTGCTGTATTTTGGATCAAATAAATGCAGGCTTGGTGAACAGAAGAGACTTCTTTAAAAAACATAAAAAAAATCTTACTGTACAAAAACTTTTGACTGGTAGGTTACATATAGTACAGGAATGTTATTGTGTAACATTTCTGCCCCCCTCACTTCTGAAATGATGCCTATGCCCCTGACTGTAGACAAGAAGTGTTTATTCCCAACCTATAAACTTTTATCCCAGTACTTCTGTTATTTAAATGTCTGTAACACAGAAATAATTATGTGTGGTTGAAAAGATCAGCAGCACGCAGCAGCATGAATGCAGATTTGAACGTTTTTAACACCGTTTCACATCGTAAGCATCAGTGGAGCTTGAGCAGCGTGTGTTTTGTCACCGCCCATATCAGTGAATGACAGCGTTCACATCGGAAGCATGATGATGGCCGACCCTCTGATTCATCAACATGGGCAGCGACAAAACATGCTTCTCACGCCCACTGACACTCGCGATGTGAAGCAGTCTTAATAGACATAGCTGAATTATTGTCATTCAAGAATAAGAACGCGTGGGTGTTTTAATCAATCATTTTTAACGATTAATTGTGCAGCTCTAATGTAAACATTGCAAAATATTTTGCAAGGAAATCATCACGTTTTCGAGGTGATCCAACGGATCTCATGAGATCTCGTGCCACGAGATCTCGTCACATCCCTAGTAATGGATGGTTTTCTAAATATTACATTTACTAGTGACATTTTAAGAACAGTACATTTGACAGTAAATGTAATCTAAATGTAAAAATAGCGGAAAAGTGCATTTATCCAATATCGACTAATATACAGTGGGTACGGAAAGTATTCAGACCCCCTTAAATTTTTCACTCTTTGTTATATTGCAGCCATTTGCTAAAATCATTTAAGTTCATTTTCTTTCCTCATTAATGTACACACAGCACCCCATATTGACAGAAAAATACATAATTGTTGAATTTTTGCAGATTTATTAAAAAAGAAAAACTGAAATATCACATGGTCCTAAGTATTCAGACCCTTTGCTCAGTATTTAGTAGAAGCACCCTTTTGATTTAATACAGCCATGAGTCTTTTTGGGAAAGATGCAACAAGTTTTTCACACCTGGATTTGGGGATCCTCTGCATTCCTCCTTGCAGATCCTCTCCAGTTCTGTCAGGTTGGATGGTAAACGTTGGTGGACAGCCATTTTTAGGTCTCTCCAGAGATGCTCAATTGGGTTTAAGTCAGGGCTCTGGCTGGGCCATTCAAGAACAGTCACGGAGTTGTTGTGAAGCCACTCCTTCGTTATTTTAGCTGTGTGCTTAGGGTCATTGTCTTGTTGGAAGGTAAACCTTCGGCCCAGTCTGAGGTCCTGAGCACTCTGGAGAAGGTTTTCGTCCAGGATATCCCTGTACTTGGCCGCATTCATCTTTCCCTCGATTGCAACCAGTCGTCCTGTCCCTGCAGCTGAAAAAACACCCCACAGCATGATGCTGCCACCACCATGCTTCACTGTTGGGACTGTATTGGACAGGTGATGAGCAGTGCCTGTGTTTTCTCCACACATTACCGCTTAGAATTAAGGCCAAAAAGTTCTATCTTGGTCTCATCAGACCAGAGAATCTTATTTGTCACCATCTTGGAGTCCTTCAGGTGTTTTTTAGCAAACTCCATGCGGGCTTTCATGTGTCTTGCATGAGGAGAGGCTTCCGTCGGGCCACTCTGCCATAAAGCCCCGACTGGTGGAGGGCTGCAGTGATGGTTGACTTTCTACAACTTTCTCCCATCTCCCGAATGCATCTCTGGAGCTCAGCCACAGTGATCTTTGGGTTCTTCTTTACCTCTCTCACCAAGGCTCTTCTCCCCCGATAGCTCAGTTTGGCCGGACGGCCAGCTCTAGGAAGGGTTCTGGTCGTCCCAAACGTCTTCCATTTAAGGATTATGGAGGCCACTGTGCTCTTAGGAACCTTAAGTGCAGCAGAATTTTTTTTTGTAACCTTGGCCAGATCTGTGCCTTGCCACAATTCTGTCTCTGAGCTCTTCAGGCAGTTCCTTTGACCTCATGATTCTCATTTGCTCTGACATGCACTGTGAGCTGTAAGGTCTTATATAGACAGGTGTGTGGCTTTCCTAATCAAGTCCAATCAGTATAATCAAACACAGCTGGACTCAAATGAAGGTGTAGAACCATCTCAAGGATGATCAGAAGAAATGGACAGCACCTGAGTTAAATATATGAGTGTCACAGCAAAGGGTCTGAATACTTAGGACCATGTGATATTTCAGTTTTCTTTTTTAATAAATCTGCAAAAATGTCAACAATTCTGTGTTTTTCTGTCAATATGGGGTGCTGTGTGTACATTAATGAGGAAAAAAATGAACTTAAATGATTTTAGCAAATGGCTGCAATATAACAAAGAGAGAAAAATTTAAGGGGGTCTGAATACTTTCCGTACCCACTGTATATACTTTTTCAACTATTATTAATGATCGTACATAAACTATTAATTTTAAGCATGTTTGTTAAAGGGATACTCCACACCAAAATAAAAATGTTGTAATTTTTCACTTTACCCCCATGTCGTTCCAAACCCGTAAAAGCTTTGTTAGTCTTCAGAACACAATTTAAGATATTTTGGATAAATACAGGGAGGCTTGTGACTGTCCCATTGACTGCCAAGTAAATTACACTGTCAAGGTCCAGAAAAGTTTAAAAAGCATCGCTAGGATACTCCATCTCCCATCAGTGGTTCAATCTGAATGTTATGAAGCGACGAGAATACTTTTTGTACGGAAATAAAACAAAAAAACAACTTTATTCAACTATTAGATACCGTAACGTCTCCTCTGTGTCAGCGAAGCGCCATTTTGGAGATTATCCCCTGGATATTTAGTTTAATAAAGCATTAATGCATAATCCTAGACTGATCAATATGATTTAGTAAATATTTAGGCTGTACGCAAGGACAGTGTCTCCATATTTGTCTTTAACTGTACTTTAATTATATTTGTAATCAAAGTTTTTTGTTACTGTTTGTGTGTTTAGGAGACCGATGCTCAGCTGCTCCGGCAGAGAGACCTCATGTTCAGAAAGAATAAGGAGTTGCAGGGAATGCGTGATAAAGAGAAGAACATTACGGCTGAGATCTGCACCACCCGGGCCGCTCTCTCCACCCTGGACAGCAAACTCAGCAAACTGGACCAGAACCGGCTCAAACAACAGATGATCGTCTCCAACCAGGCAAGAGAACCATGTCTCTGTCAACAAATAGTTATTATCATCCAGTTAACACAAACTAGATGGTTGCTTTCTAGAAGTTGACCGATGACTCGAGTGTCCTTCTTTTGTTTGGTCTAGGACTTTCAGATCCAGATGCTGGAGAGGAAGACTTTACACTTGCAGGGGAAGGTGAACACAGAGGAGAAGGAAGCTCTGGAGAAGAGGGCTTCTGGTCTGGAACAAGCTCTAGAGGAGAAGAATAAGACAGCCGCCACCCTCACCACACAGCTGAAGAAACTCCAGGTGCGAGTGTGCACTGCACTATATACACCCTACCATTCAAGAGTTTTAGATTAGTAATGTTACAAATGTTTCTATTTCAGATAAATGCTTTTGAACGTTCGTTCTATTCTTCAAAAAATCCTAAAACAATTTTTTTAACTTTGATAATAATAATAATAAATGTTTGAGCAGCAAATCAGCATTAGAATGATTTCTGAAAGATCACGTGACACTGAAGACTGGAGTAATGATGCTGAAAACTATAATATATAATATATATATATTGGTCTAAAATAATCACTTATTTTAAATTGTGAAAATATTTGACAATATTTCTGTTTTGCTGTATTTTGGATCAAATAAATGGAGCCTTGGTGAGCATAAGAGACTTCTTTTAAAAGCATTAAAAAAATCTTACCAATCTAAAACTTTTGAACATTATTGTATATATGGACGATGACATCACTGAATTCAATAATGAAATGCCTTTAACTGAGTGTTTAATCTTGTCATTTTACATTAGTGACACTATTGTCCTATTTTGATATTGGAAAGTTGCTTTGACACAATCTGTATTGTTAAAATCGATATATAAATAAAGGGGACTTGACTGATTATATATAATTTTTTCTTTCTTTTTTATAAATTGTGAAACATGTTCTGTTATGGTGTGTATATTATATATTCTCAGGATGATATCCGCTGCGTTAAGAAAGACACAGAGAAGATCGGAACAGAAAAAAGAGAACTGACCATCAAGATTCATGAGCTGGAACTCTTCATTGACAACTCTGAGAAAGACCAGAAGAAACTCAGGCTCAAAAAACAGGTGAACATATTTTAAGTGTTTTGGTAAATTTGATAATGCCTTTAATTATCAGTTTCTCAATAAACAGAATTTATATTACACAATCTCCCCCACAATCAGCACTTGCTATCAGGGCCTGTATTCTTAAAGATTATAAGATTATAACCCTCTCAGAGAGCTCCTAATTTAGCTTAAAACTTTCTAACTAGGAGTCTTAGCTTAAAAGAGATCAATCTGAGAGCAACTCTGAGTGAGGAAAAGACAAAAACTTTTATCTTAGTGAGGAGGCAGGGCTGACCCCATTGCTAGCTATGACACAGTCTTTTGGTTGTCCAAGAAGGAAATAAAAGAGCGCTTTTAAGAGTAGGGTCTATTGTAAGCCTCACTTTGAAATTACAGGTGCAATTTTTCCTGTTTTACCATATGCTCTCTCTCTCTCTCTCTCTCACACTCACACACACACACACACACACTACAGGTAGGCTAAAAATTTCAAAACACACCAAAGGTATATGCATTTACATACTACACACAGCTCCATTTCTTCCATGTAGTATGTTGAAGTAACACACAACCACTAAACACTAAAGAAAATACCTATAAAGACATTATACATAATTTATCTTAAACATAGATTCTTTACTTTCTTTTCACCATGCTGTCATACTTGACGTATTTTATTGGAAATGAAGAGCGAGACAATAAGGTTCTCAAAGTGCTGTAATTGTTTGTGTGATCACTTTGCTTATTTCTTGGGTTGTGACAGACCCAAATCTTCACTGCTGCATAGTTGCATGTTTCCAGTTGCCAAATATGTTAATGTAGTTAATGTAGTGATTACGTCCAGTGCTGGCGCTATGGCATTTCTGCGCGGTGTCGGAGATGTTAGCATGTCTAATGTGTAGTGTCTTATTAACTCACTGTCATGCATTGTGTGCAACACATTTCTTCCTCTTCATGTTTCATCCATTTTCTTCACTGCTAAAGAAACTCTTAAGCCTCTTAAAAGTCCTCATCTGTACTCCTAACAATTTTACTCCTAACCTCTTTTAAGGGTTAAGATGCTTTTGTAATTACTTTTTTCTTTACTAGGATCTTTTCTTTAATTCTAAGAGGAAACACCCACATTTCTAAGAATTTTCTTAGAATTTTGTTAGAGCTAACTCTTAGCGCTAATATTTCTCATGAATACGGGCCCAGAACAACTAATAAAATGTAAAATATATTTCTCATCTATTGTAGATAACTTAATCTAGCAAAAGCATTTAAAAAATATCAGCAGTGAAAAATGCGAGAGAATCAAAGACATGTGTCTGTTTCACATGTGTGTACATCTCCTCCCTTCAGGACAGCATGGTGGAGAAAGGTCTCCTGAAGATGGAGGTCCAGCGGCTGAGAGATCTGCTGTATGACCGAGCAGATGGAGTGCTGAGCCTGGAGAAGAGACGTCTGCAGCTGCAAACGGCCATGAAAGAGAGAGAGGAGGAGATCTGGGTGCACCGAGAGATGCTTACTAAACAGATCAAGCTCACTGAGCAGGAGAGACAAGGGCTCAGGTAAAACACTACTGACTATAGAGTACAGTAGCCAATGGTGTTTTAAAATGACTTAAATGTCTGGTGTGGCTTTGAAAGATAGATTTATACTAAAATTAATTTATAAGTAAAATTGAAATAAATGAATACCATGATTTATGACTTTTTTATTTTTATAAAATTTTTAAGTGTTCATATTGTAATTGTGTACAGTACATGCAATTATTAGGCACGTTGATATTCTCATCATATTTTTTCCCAAGCACATTTTACCCATTCCAAACCCCATCAATCTTAATAACTACTATTCATTTTGTATTTAATCATTTATAAGTGAAATATAATTGTCTATAAAGGCTGGAAGCGAAAAACTTCTTGTATTCAGGTGTGCAGAATTTTTAGGTATCAGATAAAATGAGCCAAAAAAGAGATTTAACTCAGACTGAAAGTCAAAAATGATTAAATGCCCATGAGAAGGATGCAATACTAGAATGAGCCAAGTTAAGGCATGAACATTGGACACCTCATTGTGTCAGCACGGTCAGAAAAAGACACATGTTAAGTATTAAGAATTAATGTGAAGAATTAGGTGTAAAATCATCAGGAACCAATTAGTCTCCAGCGCCACCATTTTCCAGAGCTGCAACCTTCCTGGAGTCTCCAGAATTACAAGGTGTCAGGTTCTCAGAGACCTTGCTTGGGTAAAAAATCCTAAAAAATGACCCTCACTTAATAAGAATAAAATGCTGACGTATTGTGAAATACACAAAGACTGATTTGTATAGGCTTTATAGACAGATAAGTTGAGAGTGACTCTTGAAGGACCAGTATCGCTTCCTCTTGTTCCACTCTTTCAAGAATTTATCTTCCAGAATCTGGCAGTAAGTTTTATGAGCTAATTTTAGTTCATCTCTGCAAGACTTTTCAGGATAGGAAATGGACTAAAAATACCACTGGAGACTGATGGGTTTGCACCTAATTCTTCACATTAATTATTAATACTTTTGTAGTTAATGTGTCTTTTCTTCTCCACCTGTTTGTCGGGGATTTGTCACAGCAGTTTACTAGAGAGAGAGACCCAGATGCAGAGTTATCAAGGGAGTGACGTTTAATGACAAGACTGGGGTTAACAGGGCTGATGTGAGAGTCCAAACAGTAGGAAAGGGCAGTCTGCTGGAGAACAGGAGGATGGCCGAAGTCAGGCCTGGACAAAGCTTGGTTTGAGCTGTAGTGAACCCAGTCCAGTCAGACAGCCAGGACTTGAGAACAGTAGCCAGGGGGAATCAGGACAGGAACAAACACAGAAAACACCTTAGAATCAATGGAATATAAATGTTTACATAATAATAACAGAGAATTTTATATGTAGAATATAAACTGCATCATCTAAAATACTCGCTTTCATATACACACTCACACTAAGATAAAATAAAAAAGAAAGAAAGAAGCCAAACTGGGTGTAGGGGTGAAGGCTAGAGAAAACTAGATGTTCTGTGGTGCATCCTTGGCCTCCTTTTTGTTGGGGGGGGGGGGGGGCGGAAGGGGTTGTGCTTTCGGGAAAATGCTTTTT
The DNA here is from genome assembly GCA_027422405.1 of Ptychobarbus kaznakovi. Classification (NCBI taxonomy): domain Eukaryota; kingdom Metazoa; phylum Chordata; class Actinopteri; order Cypriniformes; family Cyprinidae; genus Ptychobarbus; species Ptychobarbus kaznakovi. The sequence continues at coordinate 24,210,938 of CM049805.1, read as the reverse complement.
TTGCAGGTAAATAGAGAAAACAGGCAAAAATAAAAACAGGAACTAGACTAGAGCAAATAACAAAAGCAAAGAAAAACTAATACACTTCAAGAGGACTAAATGCAAAGCTAGTCTGACAAGGAGAGTATAAAAAAACAACAACACTACTAGTATGACTAGCTGACTGACAATAAAGTTTCTTAGACACAAGAAACTAACGCAGAGACACGAGGGAAAAGGGCACAATATAAAGGAGCAGAGCACATGAGGATCAGGTGGACACAATCACGTAAACGAGGACTAAACAAGGGGGTGGGGTAACTGGAAACAAGGAAGCAGGGCGAGAGGAGCACATGGCCAACAAAACAAAAGACAAAGCCATGTGCTCAGACACAAGACAAACAAGGACACATTAAACAAAGACAGAACAGACATGACTGTCAGGGCAGGACCCTGACACTGTTTTTTTGACCGTGCTGACACAATGAGCATTTTGGTGTCTAATGTTCATGCCTTAACTATGCTCATTCTAGTGTTACATCCTTCTCATGGGCATTTAATAATGAGTTAAATCTCATTTTATCTGATACCTAATATTTATTCACACCTGAATATAAGATTTGTTTTCCGTTCCAGCCTTCATTGACAATTATATATCACTTACAAATAATTAAATACCAAATGAATAATGGTTATTAAGATCGATGTGGTTTGGAATTCGTAAAATGTGCTTGGAAAAAAATATGATCAGAATATCAACGTGTCTAATGCACGCACTTGTAATTTATAAGTGCTATTTAAATTATATATTTTCTTTTTATAAAACCAGAAAAAAGTAGAAGAATATCTGCACTGATTTCATGTCATCTATTTAATTCCTGCATTGTTTTTTTCTACACTCTGTTGGTTGTGACAAATGTCCTCAGTGCTGCGGTGAACGAGAGACTGTTCAAAATTGACAAGATGAGGAAGAGGTACGAGATCCTGACTGTTTCTTTGGCTGCACCAGAGGGAGAAGAGGAGAAATCCCAGGCCTACTTCATTATAAGGGTATCATACCACTGTATTGTATTCTGCCAATTAGATGCACAGAGCTCCATCATGTTCAAGGTAGAATCAGAGTAAAATAATTAATGTTGCTTCATGCATCAGATTCCTATATAAAACGATATTCCTATATTCGATCTGTAATCAAAAAAAAGTTATGGCATGCTTAGTGAAGTGTACATCACTGTTTTTATTAGAATGATTTCTAATCTAATCTAATAAATCCTGGACTTTTCCTGAAGGCAGCTCAAGAGAAAGAAGAACTCCAGCGGCAAGGGGATGATTTGGACGCCAAAATCCGCAAGACAGAGAAAGAGATCCACGCATTGGAGAACACCCTGCAGGTCGTCAACAACTGCAATACAACCTATCGCAAAGCCCTGACCAAAGTCACAGAGTCCAGTAAGTTCATGCACATCATTCACTTTAAATATTTCTGGATTTCCATGTTATACAAAAAAGTGTTAAAAAGAGATGCTTTACTAACAAAAGAGGAGGTGCAACCAATAAACAAAAACCTCTTGTAAATAGAGAAAAGGTGCAACACTCACTCTTAAAGTGAGTGTTACATTTTTTTGGTCAACATTTGATGTTTCGGCCATAGTCCACGCATTTAAACCACTACACAGTAAACTTCTCTGTGTTTATAAAGTCAGTCTTAAACACCATAACTCATTGTCAGCTTCTTACTACATTCTTCATCACTAAGGTCACCACTTTCCCACAATGCATTGATGTGTGATTCTAATATTAAAATGGTCTGGTTAACTTATGTGAACTATGAGGAAACAGATTTAGCTATGCTTGAGCAACACTGGTATTAATTTACATATGTCACGCACGATTATGTTCTGTTTAGTTTCAAGGGTATGGATTTTATTGACTGTGTCTTAGCCCGAGTTTGCATAAATTTTTTGGTAGTTTCACATCTCTTCCTTGGTTCATTGATTATCAATCCTCAGTGTGTAATATGCTGTGTTCCAGACAACTCGAAATTTGGATTTTCTCACCTCCTACTTCTGTAAGGCCGCTTGAAGTTGGACATTTGTCCTGTGAACTCAGGGCAGATTGATCAACCCAACCTTAGCGAGACGTGTCATTTGACGTCACTCCTTCCTACGAGCATAGTGTGGAGTCAAACTTCAAAACACTAGACATTATTTGTATAAAATTATACCTTCATTTTTAGCTGTTTTACAAAACGAACAGCAGCATTTTATGTTATTTTTTGTTTTTGCAATAATTGATACAAAAACGTGAAATGCTCTCGTTGTGTCATGGCGACTATACAACTCCCTGAGGTTGGAAGTGGGGCATTTAAACTTCCCTTATTAAGATGTTCCCTTATCTGACCTTGTCTGGACCGTTAATTTTTATGGTTACTGTGTAGTGGTTTTAATTTTTGGTATTCAGAAACTCTCTCTCTCTCTCTCTCTCTCTCTCTCTCTCTCTCTCTCTCTCTCTCTCTCTCTCTCTCTCTCTTTTATTGTTTATTTATTATAGAACAAAGCCAACATACATGGCTAACATTAACTATATGCAAGAAAGGGTAATAAAAAGGTAAAAAATAAATATGTGACCCTGGACCACAAAACCAGTCTAAAGGGGGTCCTATTATGCTCTTTTACAAAGTCTTGATCTTGTTTTGGGGTTGTACTAGAACATGCTCTCATGCTTGGTGGTTCGAAAATCGCATTATTTTTCACATAATTTACATTATTAAAATACCTCTCTCCCCGGCCTGACACAAATGACTCGATTAGTTCCGGGTTTGATTAAGGCCTGCCTTCCAAAAAACGAAATGTGTTGTGATTGGTTAGCTGTCCCAGTGCATTGTGATTGGTGAACAGCTTAGATGGCGTTACTGCCCCGCCCCTTCCAAAACAGCAAGTTCGTCTCATATCAATTCAGAACTCGAGAATATTGAACAAGAAATGTAGAAACCTTTGCATGCACGGTATATTGACATATTAAAGTGGTAATTTTATTGCTAAATCACCTTTTTTGTCAACAACAGTGCATTGACTATGTACAGATAAGTGCAACGGTCATATTTATTATATGTATTGCTCTTTAATTCTAACATTATAACATGTATTGCACTGAAACTTTTATACAGGTAGTCCCACAGACTTACGCTATTTGTGGCCGCATATATGTATGCATGATTCATCTTCTGCCAGCAGAGGCATAGCGGGAGAACTCGAGGTTTGTAACGCTGTACACAAAGCATTGCTCCGCTCACAAACACTGCTTTATCAGACATTATATGTAAGGAGTACGAAATGAAAAATGACATCCAACATTTTTGAAAACAGTTGGTTTCCATCAGAAATAGTGATATGCACTGAGTTTCGATCGTGAAACGTGCAGTGCTCAACCAAGCGTTCTCTCACCGGCCAACCTCAGTGAATTTCCATAGGGGATTTACAATTTGTGATGTCACAAATCTTGTAGTCCAAATAAGCAGTTCGTTGTCGTTCTTGAAAAGGGATTTTTTAAACGAAATATCTCCTTTTGGAGTGGACTTTGAGATTTTAACTCAAACCTTTTAGATTTGCCCAAACATACTGCTACACACCGACTAAAATTAAAGTGAAAAAGCATAATAGGGATTAAGTGCCAACTTGGAAATATCACATACATACATACACTATATTGCCTTGGGGTTCGAAGGTTTGAATACTTTAGTAATTTCCATGAGAACATAATGATATTTTGGAATTGTGTGCTTCATGGACAGAACCCTTTTCTATTCTAACATAGTGTCTCTGTGTATCAAAATACCTCTCAAAACGAATCACCAAACACCAATGACATTGGTACAGTCATTTCATACACTTCAAAACCCAGAGGTGAAAATACCTGATTTCTTTGTTTGCCACAGTGCCCTTTTTCTCTTCTAAAGAAAGGGTGTGACTCTCAGCTGGGATTAGGACTTGTCTTTCTGCAGAATCGGACTGAATCATCATTTCTCTTTGATTCTTGTCTTATACACAGAGACACTGTCATGTTAGAATAGAAAAGGGTTTGATTGCTATAAAATTAGAAGCACACAATTCTAGAATATCATTATATGCTTAAACATTAAGGACTCATGGACTTGGTCAAACCTTTCATTAGAAGGGGTGACCCAATACTTTTCAATATAGTGTACATACAGTATATATATATATATATACAGTGCCAGTGGGAACCCCAATCTTGAAAATGTAAAAAATTTTAACACAAAATAAGAGAGATCCAAAATGCATTTTTTATTGAATCATCATTTCTCTTTTAAGATATTTTACATAAAATATGTTTACATAATCCACAAGACAAAAAAATAGCTGAAATTATTCAAATAACCCCCAGCAAAAGCCTTACCCTTGGTTCTTACACAGGAGCACTGATGTCAACATGATGTCACCTTGAATACAAACTATTTATATTTCGCTGTAGTTGGTTTATCGAGTTATTGTATTAGAAAGTTTCTCAATAAATTCTGACCATGCCTTAATTCATTGCAAGGATTTTTGATCATATTCACAATTCCATCAATGGCAGGGAAAGAGTAGAAGTCTCTTAGAAATAGTTCATTCTCGTTCTTGGTTCTAAATTGCATGCACTCGTGACAACTTGTTGTCAAATGAAATATATTTAGCTTAAGCCATACCTCTACGCAAATGTCACTTGGTTGCGGGATAGATACTGTGCAGGTTTTTATTTAACATATAAACAATATGTGGAATTTTGCAATGTATATAATCACATAGAATTTCATTGTGAACTGAGAAGTGCTCCATGTCACTGTAGGTCCTGCGCACCAGGAGAAACTGAAGCTGGAGGAACAGAGGCGATCAGCCGAGGAGAAATACAAATACAAGAAACGGCAAATCCGAGAACTGCAGGAGGACATTGAAGTAAATACTTCTTCTGACGTAATCATTCCATCAGACAGAAACTGTAATGCTCTGTAATGCAAAGTTTGTTCTTTCACTTGTATATTTATGTTACTGGGTAATTAAAAACCATGATTGACAACGTCATTCACAACAGGTCAAACAGGTTTCTGCGAAACTGCCCTATGAAAAGTGAAAATATTAAGGTTAATTAACTAGGTCAGGTTCAGTCATAACAAATAATAATTTGATGTGCATTAAAACCAATTCATTTAGATGATAGTACATAAAGCGTGTTTTTTCCACATATTTCAGAGCATGTGCCGCACATTGGATGGTTTTCTTCAAGAGGAAGCAGTTCAGAATGAGAGCGTTGAGAGGACTCAAGCCCATGTGCTCTCTCTCAACAAAGACATCCTCTCTCAGGAGGAGAAACTCAAAAGAGCCAGCAAACAGGTCTGACTGCCCTCACATATCCTGCTTTACCTTTTCAGATTCAGCATCAAATATTGTTTTCAATAACAAGTAATGAATTTAGCTAAACAAAAGTTACCAAAAGACTGTTAAATGGCAGGTTCTATTGTGACAACAAGCCCACTACTTAAAAAAGTGTGACAACTCTATACAAAAATAGCTCTCTCCTATATTTGTATATGTATACACACACAGCATGGCCAGTAATGACTGAATATACCCATATTGTTGTGATTATCTGTTATCACCTTATCTCTAAACTATTGCTCTTATCTCACAGTGTGCCAAAAATACCAGGGAAATTCGGTCTGCTAAAAACACCAATGAGAAGACCTTTGAGGAACGTGACATAGAGCTACGAGAACTCAGAGAATTAAATAAAAGCGTAAATAAGATGCTCCTGGAGACCATGGAGGAGAATCCTGACCTGTCATCTGCATTGCAGATACGTTTTATGCAGGTACAGCACGACATAGGAACAATTACCCATCATCATTTATAAGCAACATGAAGCAATGTAAAAACACACATGGGTAGAAAGTAGAAGCAATGATAAGATACTTGCACTTTTCAAATGTAAATGGTAAAAATGTAACAGTAAGAAATTAAAAGATTATTTATTTTGAAGAAATTAATAGTTTGATTCAGCAAGCATGCATTAAATTGATCAAAAAGAATAGGAAGAGGATTTATAATATTTCTGTTTCAAATGAATGCTGTTTTTTTCTGATTAATTTTCTATTCATCAAAGAATCCTGCAAAAATGTTTCACGGTTTCCACAAAATATTAATTTGCACATGTTTTCAACATTGATAACAGTAAAAAAAAAAAATATATTGATCACCAAAACAGCATATTAGAATGATTTCTGAAAGATCATGTGACATTGGGGTAATAATGCTTTACCATTCCTGGAATTACATTTTACAAGAGAAACATTTATTTTAAATTGTAATAAAATGTCATAATACTACATGTATTTTATTTTATTTATCTGCCTTGCTAAGCACAAGGGACACTGAAACAATCTTACCTACCACAAACTTTTAAAAGCTTTACATCTTTACAGTGGTGTCAGCTATCAGAGGAATTCGGAGGTTACTAGCTGTAATGGTTAATGTGGTCATTTTCCTCTTTTAAGGCTGGTCTGTCCCTGCCCTCTCCCGCTTCCACTCCATCCAGCCGTCTGAGCTCAAAGATCAACTCAGCCCGCAGTTCTACGTCACTCCATCGGTATTCACATAATCATGCTTTTATCCACAACCTATTAGGATTAATAACACACATATGCATCTGCTCCTTTTACAGCATAATTATCCAGTCAAGTGTGCCAGTTTAAACCAGACCAGCATAACATGCGGAAAGTCCTGATTGTTGTCTTATGTGCCCCACATACACATCAGACCCTCAAATCCATCAGCCAGCAGCAGTCCCAGAAGCCAATCTGTCACGTCCCCTGCAGTGAAGACAGTGGATCTAGGTTTGGGTCTCTCCGTCACGTCCCCGCAAGGATCTCGGCCGCCCAGCGCTGGCAGCAGCATCTGCAAAAGCCCTTAGACAGAACCAGACGCCAGTCTCTATGAAGACCAGTGAAGTTATTATGTCTACTTATACCAGTACCACCGTTCTTCCAGTTATAACTCGGTGTTTCATTTATTCAGTTCAGTGGTTCTTTGGTTGTTTAAAATTCACTTTTATGTTTTTATTTTCCTATAAATTAGTTTCAAGAAGAAGTCAGACTTGTAGACTTTACTGTAAACACACAGTTTGATTATTGACCTTTTTCATGAAAACTCTTGTTTGGAGGCACAGACACAGGTCTTGTTTTATTTTACTACTCACTTTGATTGTGTTACATGGAAGCAACAAAAAAGAAACAATAAAACCCTACATTCATGAAATTCTTTGACCCGTGATCCATTAAAGGTTTCAGGTGAACAAACAAAAATCCGATTAACTTCTGTCTACTGCCCAATTGTGTTTGTGCCGTCAGTGCTAGGGTGTGTTCAGTCTCATTGTTTATGGAAACCCATGAGACTCAGTTCAATCAACGCCCTCAGCCTAGAAACCTGAAGAGCCACTGAACATTTATTCAGATCCGTTCCTCCTAAAAGATCAGGAACATGGAGAAAGTTTGCGTCCTGTTTGTTGGATTTCTGTGTTTTTCTGTGGGACAATCGACCACTACCGGTGAGTGACTGATCTTACTCGTACTTCTGCTCAAAGTGGCAACAAATACTGGACAATTAATCTTAAGTCATTATTCAGGTTGAGGCTGAACGTATGTGTCTTTACTCTATACTAAAGTCTTTACTGATATACTATGATATATGGATTATGATGCATATTGACTTACATTACCATTTGCATATCCACTCACAAAACCTGGTTTCTGTTTGTTTAATGTGACTTACAGATGATCCTTCAACAGCAGAAACAACATCCACACTAACAGACAACTGGATGATGACGTCTGCACCATCAACTCAGCAGCCTGGTACAATATCAGATTTTGCTGGTCGATATAGTTGTTATAATATCACAAATTAATATTAGTCAGCCTACAGCTATTCAATCAGACATGAACTTGCGAACGTGATCTTTAGTTTAAAAAGGATAGTTCAACAGAAAATAATCATTCAAAACGTGTCATTATTTACTCACGTTCATGTAGTTTCAGAATGTATGACTTACTTTCTTCTAAGGAATGCAAAGAAAAAGAAATATGATGAAAGACTTAAGTGTTTTTGACCATACAATGAGAGTCAAAGGGATCCAAAACAACATTGGACCCCAATGACTGTTTAAGCAGTTTTATTTGAGTATAACTGAGGTATTATTCTAGCCCCCGTTTCACACACAAGGCTTAAACTAGTCCCAGACTACAATGCATGCGTGAGCTGTCTCAACTGAAACTATCTTGCTCTGACATATATTAAAATACGTCAGTATCATTGTTCTGTGTCAAGATGCACACCTGTAACGTTTCCTTCTAAGGCATTTTTGTAAAAGTTGCTTAAATATCTTAATTTAACTAAGTCCTGGCTTAAGCTAAGCCCCGTTTGTGAAACCAGGCCTAGTTGTTGTTAATATTTTGAATGAGATTTTTTCAAAATGTTACATTTTAAGTGTTGTGTGTTTGTGTGTCATTTTTTATTAGTTTTTGATGTTTTAAAATGTCTCTATAGTTTTATAAATTTGTTTTATTATTATTTAAACATTCATATTATTATACATAGTTATTTAAGTCCATCAAGTTAAACTAAATGAAAATGAGAACTTGGAAACTTATATGTTATTTAGTTTAGTGGTGTCAGGGGCGGGGCTAGGTTTGGCCACCTCACTCAAAACTGATAAAGAGTTGCGTTTATTCAGATGCAGAACGTCTTTACAACACATCAAACGGGACACTTTTCAGACGCGCGCCCCAACTTTACCCTAGTGCCAGGCGCGAGTCAAACGAGCGCGAGAGAGGAGGACGAGGAGCTTCAGTAGATGAGATGTTGTCAGGCCATATGTCAGTAAAAACGAATCTTCCTGTCCCGTGTCAAACGTCAAACTGTGCTCGTATCATGCTCTTCAGAATCAGATGCACGCACAAATGTGCCGGCGCGCGCTCTATTTAGTGCCTAAAACACAACTCAATACATTTATACTTAATTTAATTGAGATATTTGTGAATTAGATCAAGTAATACTGAGTGAATATAACATGTTTTGTATTATTCCTCACCTCCAGGTATTTTAATAAAGAGGCTCACTGTAGTTTATTGCTCAGTCAGCTTGGTTCTGATTCTCAAACCCCCCGAAAGATTGTTCTTCAACATTGCATACTCATATATGAGACTTGCAGATAGTGATAGAACGTGAACAAGCCCAGACGTCAACACAATGTAAAGTTATTTTAGGCATTTAATGGTTTAATTTTCATTTGAACTTTTCAAATGAACAGATGAAATTAGTTTCTAGTGTAAGTGCACTGTGCTCACATTTACTTGTGCATTAAATTACAAATAAAAATACATATCAGCTTGCACCTTATATTGTGATCTCGATTCATATTCAAACCCAAATGAAGGGCACAGATATGACATTTATTACAATGGGGTTATGTGCAGATTGCTTTAAGTTCACTTAAATTAGAAGGTATTTTTAAAGTCTAATAAATGGTAAATTGATATCTCTTAATTATGCTGTAATGTTGAATGGCTATAGTCAATGGTTAAATATTAGGACAAATATTCATAGAGACATCAGTCGGTATCGGTGATACTTGCCTTCAGTCATACAAAAAGATGGCTTTAAACGCATTAAACATATACTTTCTTTATGTTGTTTCTACATTAATTTGAAGATTGAATGTGAAATTATTTCAATATAGAAGTATAAATAAAAACTTTAATGTAAGGTGGGATTTATCACGATTAATTTCAGAAAACGTGTGATTAATTAGTTTTTTTAATAGATTAACAGCACTGATTATTTAGTAACTAGATTTTATGGTTTCAGTTTTAGTTAACTGTAACCCTGTTTGAAAGAAAGTCATACATATTTGGAAAGACATGAGAGTTAGTAAATGATGATTTTTGGGGGTGAAATGTATCTTTGTAGTAATTTGGAGGTTTTAATATGACACATTCTTTTCTCATAGACCCTTCAGTAATTACTGGTTTGAGAATAAAAGTCAAATCTCTGGTTGATCTGTCCAGTTACTCACCTGAGATGGAGCTGCTTGTGCGTCAGGTAAACATTCTTTAGTCTTTTCTTCTCCACCTTCCTAAAAGTGTATGTTATGACATGTAAATTATATACACTGTCACATTAATGAAATTTCACAAGCAAAAAAAAGGTTGATTGTCTATTGTCACTAGTGTAGCAATGTATGAAGCTCTCGTGACAAACTTGAACCCAAAGTCAGATTTGCATGAGAGAATATATCACGAAATTCCAGATTCCTATTGAAATGACTTAATTTTGACTGTGAAAATTCACAAAACAATGGTAACTGTGACCAAACCTTACACTTAAAACTTATGAATTTTGGATTCGATTAAACCAAAAAATGAAGTATTTATTTTTAACCTTGCTCAACTTCATTGCTGCTATGTGTACATACCCGGTACAACCTGTTTGCACATTCCTCTTGCACATCTCTGTTTATATTATTATTTATTAAGTCCACAGTATACTGTATTGCACATTTTATTTTATTGCACATTGTACTCGTTATTTGTTCTTCTTATTTTGTAAGGTTTTTTTTGTTTTTTTACCTATATTTATATATATACTCTTGTGTTGTGTTACATATTTTGCACTGTCCATTGAGCGGACCTGACCTGACTTACATTTCACTACTGATTATATTCTGTATAATTGAGTATGTGACGAATAAAACCTTGAACCTTGAACCTTTAAACCCAGCTTGGACGCCTGTGGAAACTTGAGCACATACATCCACAGAAATCACTAAAACACCACGTACTTTTAAATGGCTCATATAACATTTCTTAATTGTTTTACTGTATTCCTTTCCATTTTTTTAATCTTTGCACTGCTATATAAATATAAATATAAAACGACATAAAGTTTTAAACTGCTCTTTGTCGTTTCAGCTTGAAACTTTCATTCCTTCTGAACACAAAGCAACAACGTCCATTACCGTGAGAAGCATCCAGAAAGGCTCCAGAACTTCTTAGAAACATGAATATATTGGAAGCTAGTATTCATATTTGAGTAAGGTCAGACGCAATGTCATGACTATGGTGTACTTCTTCTTATGGTGCACATGCATGAATGTGATTTTTCTTTGTTTTTCTGAAGTTATTTAAATCAGCTGTAGTGTCATGGTACAAGGCACAACAGATTGTTGTTAATGAAATACTATTAAACTCTGAGTCTGGCCATCAAATAAACAGTCATTTTACTGATGACAGGTGTTGCTGTCGTTTTATTTATATATTCTATATGTAATATTTTGACTACTAAATCAGAAAACTACCGTAATGTTTGCAGATATTTAGGAAACATGCTACGTTCACATACTTGTTTCTTCAATAAACAACAATGCTACAGCCAGTTGCGTGTCCTCAATCTGGCAACCTGCACGAGCGTCCAGTGACTCGAGTCTGAGGAGGAACGGCTCTCTAATATTTTGTATTTGTACTGCGGCACCCATTTCAACCGTTAGCTGTCAATATCACATACTGCTCCTTTAATAGATCTCAGAGTCTGTTGTTCATAATAGACAATGGCTGTCTCGGATACTATCAATAACACTACATTTTCTGAAAGAAATCTTGTGTTGTATAGCCTATGATCAAATTACATTATGTATAAAATTACAAAGATGAGGTGGAAACAATTATAACAAGCACAATACTTTAGAATGGTGCAATTCTGTTTTTATTCATTTTCCATTCAAACACTAATGCATTCTGCTCTCAAACAGTGATCTTATCAAGCTTTATTAACAATGAATAGCTTTATAACAGTATATGAGCGACTGCTAGAATACTACAAGCTACATTTGAAGAATGATGAGCGATTCAATGTTTCATGGTCTTTGTCAGTGTATTAAATCATATCAAAGACCAGCAGATCTCATCAGTAGATGGTGCAGTTGGCAGTCGAGTAGTCCAGACAAATCCACTCATTCGTGTACTGCTTATAACCCGCAGCATCCACCAGCCCGCTGCCTGCGAATGCACAAAACAGATTCAATAGATTCTCTGAGGGAGTATTTCATCACAACATACAGCACCGTGTCAAAGGGCTCACCCTCGATGAGGTTGTAGAGAGTGCAGTATGTGATGCCGTTGTCTTCCACCCTGGCCCATGCTTTAGAGATAGAAAATCCCTGTGGCAGTCGCACAAAAAGTATGAAAGTCATTGACAAGGCAGAGTTTGCTACTTTGTGATTCAGCAGCTCAAAATAAAGAGTAAGAGAGAGAGCTGTGTTGAACCGTGGTAATAATAAGAAATCTTTCTTGAGCATCAAATCAGCATATTATAATTATTTGTGAAGGATCATGTGGCTATCAAGAGTAATGCCTGCTCAAAATTCAGCTTTGGCATTACAGGAATAAATCAATTATATTCAAGTAGAAAATAATGCTTTTTTCTCCACAAACTGTAGCTGTGGGGCAAAATGAACTGAAACTATGAGGGAATGCTGAGTTCTTGCATGAACATGACTTTGACTCCGTAGTCCAGCAATACATATTTGACAAATATTTTGTTCTGTTTATTTATTTTTGATCAATAGGAGACCTATGATGAAAAAATTGCCATGCATATCATTTTTATAATAATAAAAGTGATAACAGAAACATTGAAATAAAGGTATAATAAAATGTTTCCTTGTATAGGAGGCAACATACGTAATAACTGCCTCGTCTCCCCCACTATCCCTCACATGTTCTTAAAGTGCCCCTATTATGTCATTTTTAAGGTTTCTAATATTGTTTTATAAGTGTCCTAAAACAGGTTTACATGCATCCAAGGTCAAAAAACACTTTAGTTTTCTCAAAACAAAATAGCTTAAATTTGACCTCATTTCTAAATGATTCCTAAACGACTCGTGCGAAGCAGTTCGAAGAATCAGTCTCTCTAAACCCCGCCTTTCACTGCTGTGATTGGTCAGATGGTGCAGTCCTTTGTGATTGGTCTACCGCATACAGTGCGAATGACAGCCATGGACGGACATTATGCAAATGTGTTTTCTACAGCCGTTACAGAATAAGATTCAAATTCCTGACGACTCGTTTAGGCGATTGGGAGCCCACTCTTTTTTTTTGATAGACAATAACTTTATTTGTCGTGCACTGTCGGCTTCTCAACTTTGCAGAAAGTGTGTGTTCACATACTGCTACATGACACACTGCATGAAAGGTGATATTCGCAAAGGCATAATAGGGGCACTTTAATATTCTAAAAGGAAATAGCAGCAGAGCATTTTACCGTCACTCTACACACAGACTCTTCGGTTGACACCAGGTGAAAGTTGAGATCCTCCTTGCTGGTCCACTGTCTGTTGGTGTGTTTGGCTATGATGTGGAAAGGTGTGGCAGACTCCAGCTGAAGAAGACAACACTTCACTATGTGTTTGGCTATTTCTTGGGAAATAGCAGCTATTGTCACACTTCTTGTGCATACAAAACCTTACTGGTTAATATATACAGTAAATGGCTTGAAACTGTTTTATGTTTTTGTGAAAACATCTCGCTAAGTACTCTAGATGGAAATAGAAGTTTAATACTTAAAATGTTAAAGGTTTATTTAAATTAATATGTAAGACAAATATGAAGAGTCCATTCAAGAGTTCCTTGAGCGGAACAGATTTAGAGAAATTCAGCATTACATCACTTGCTCACCAATGGGATCCTCTGCAGTGAATGGGTGCCGTCAGAATGAGTCCACAAATCTGATAAAAACATCACAATAATACACAAGTAATCACACCACTCCAGTCCATCAGTTAATGTCTTGTGAAGTAAAAAGATGTGTGTTTGTAAGACACAAATGCATCATTAATAATTTTTTACTTAATCCATAATAATGGATCCCCTGTTGTCCTTTGACATATTTGTTTAGAACTGCTTCGGACTGTTTTTGCTTGTGCTTGAGCTGTGCATATTTCTCTCCTGAGTCAGACGAGATGACTTTTCTTCTGGGGAAAGCAATATTATAGATGAAAGGCTTGTGTTTTACCTGAAAGCAATGGTTTGATGAATTTATTATAGCTTGCAGCTTTTCACTTCACAAGATGGACTGGAGTGGTGTGAATTATAGTGATGTTTATAGACAGTGATGTTTTCATCAGCTGTTTAGTCTCTCATTCTGACGGCACCCATTCACTACAGAGGATCCATTGGTAAGCAAGTGGTGCAATGCTAAATTTCTCCAAATTTGTTCTGATGAGGAAAACTAACTCATCTACATCTCGGATAGCCTGGGGATGAGTCATTTTCAGTAAATGTTCATTTTGGGATCAGCTATTTATTTTAAAGCATGAGCGATAATAACAGCGATACTTTATCAAACAGATGATCTTACCTCATACAGGCATCTCTGTCCAACAGTCAGACAGCCGGACATGCCTTTCCAGGCCTTGATCTGGTTCACCAAACTCACATAAACGTCCTGGCATGGGATCCCAAAGAGCCTGACAAACAGTGAGAGCCGTTTCAGTGCAGTGCCATGTTCTGAAGACTGACTGTAACCACTAGAGGTGACGTGAGTTTGTCCAGTTGATTGTGGCTCTGGGCATGACTAAGACCACTGACATCCTTAGGCTTGCATCATGCATGTCAAATGATCTTATGTGGAGGGTCTGTCACTGTGAGTAATTTGCATGGTGGATAATAGAGATAAAGATCAAAGTCTCGTGGTGCTAGTCACAAGTTTGTGATTAGTCTTGGTTTATATGCAGCTCAGTCATAAGATTTATAGAGTATAGGATGGAATGTTTATTTCTTCTTCCAAATATCCCCAAAAATTATGCTGGACATTTTCTCAGAAATAACATCACTTTTCAAAGCACTTTAAAAATGACATTTAATTGACTTTATTTTAAACAATAACCTAATATTCGATCACTTAAAATATTTTTTCTAGATGCTTGTGTATCTGTTTAAAATAAGTGCATTTGGTTTGATATTTTGTGATACACAACATTCATTCATTTTGAAGTGAATTTATTTCCAAAAATACTTTTGTGGTCACTGTATAAAATATATCAATAGCCTATATGCTATTGTTATTCATTACATAACATACACTTAAAATACAGAACAATATATACAAGTGAAATACAACAGTAATGTACACTATATTGTCAAAAGTATTGGGTCACCCCCTTCTAATGAAAGGTTTGACTACTTTAGTAATTTCCAAGAGTACAAATCTTTATGTTTAAGCATATAATGATATTCTAGGGAAGTGTGTGCTTCTAATTTTATAGCAACAGTTTGGACAGGAGCAGAGGTGTAAAAAGTACTCAAACATTTTACTGAAGTGAAAGTACAGATACTCAGTGAAAATTTTACTCAAGCGAAAGTACAAGTATCTGGCCAAAAACATACTTGAGTAAAAGTAAAAAAGTACTATAAATTGTACTCAAGTATTAAAAAAGTAGAAGTACTTTTTTTCTGACAGACATACAGAAGTTTGGTTAAAGGGAGAAAACGAAACATAATACAATGGCACAGGTCAAACGCATATCTAGTGCAGCGCAACACACACACACACACACACACACACACACACACACACACACACACACACACACACACACACACACACACACACACACACACACACACACACACACACACACACACACACACACACACACACACACACACACACACACACACACACACACACACACACACACACACACAAAACAATTGCAGGGAAAGGGATTAAAAGGAAACTTCATCCTTTCCACCCTCATGCCATCCCATATATATATATATATATATATATATATATATGAATGATGCTTATATATAGCGCTTTATTGTGTATTGCTGTACACCCAAAGCATTTTACAGTCATGTGGGGGGGGGGTGTCTCTCTTCAACCACCACCAGTGTGCAGCATCCACTGTATGATGTGACGGCTGCCACAGGACAACGACACCAGTGTGCTCACCACACACCAGCCATCTCTCTTCTTATAAGACAAGTATGGGAAGTCCAAAAACTACACAAAGTGAATATGACAGTAACTCATAAAACCTCTGTTAATGAATCAATATTTTACACTTGACCGTCGTGTTCACTTTCTGTGGTTTCTGAAGTGGTCCTGTCCCCTTACATTACACGGGCTAAAAATCTTTGCTTGTGTTCATCTGAAGAAAGAAAATCATAAACATCTGGCGACATGAGAATTTTTGGGTGAACTATCACTTTCAAAAAAATGTGATGCAGAGGTTAGAAACATATTCCAGACAGAATGCAAGAATGGGCTGAATTAATGATTAGAGTCATAATTAAAACATACAACATTAACGTTTTGAAAGACATTTTTTGTTGTCTACATCACTGTCTAAAGGGATCATTCATCTTTTAATTGTTTATTTGGGGCATTTTATTTGGGATTTTTCCCAGAAAATATTGCTACATAATTATTAGTGACTAATTATATGAATTAATGAGCAAATCATGTAATTGAGATTAAAAAATATTAATTGAGAGTCCAAATTCCTACTCAATGCGTCACATAATGACATTATTAAAACAACTTATCTTACCTGGTAAGAACATCACAACATGAATTACAATTAAGTAAACATACAATGTTCATTTAAACACTTTTTTGGAGATTTGTAACATTTAATAAACAAATATAATTCCACACAAAAATATTAATTATATTTAAATTGATATCACTGATTTTATTTACACTCTATCTTGTGCATTCAGTCAATATTTGCTAAGGGCTCTATCAAAACAGAAATAATAATGAATACACTTTTTGGGGGGGAAAACACACCTTTGCTACCTCAACATGCTTCCTCAGATTTGATGGTGAACTTCTGAAGCCAGACATTGATCTGATGAAAGTTAAATCTGAAGTAGATCTGTTTGTGTGCTTGATGTGTGAAAACAGCGATCATTGGTTCTCACGTCAGGCACGCGTGTTTGAGCTTCCGTTTACCACATTTAATGTGCAAAAGATCAAATAAAAATGTAATGTACTTTTTAAGTTAAAATAAAATTATAAAGAGTAAAAAGTACAGTTTTTTCCTCAGAAATGTAATCAAGTAAAAGTACAAGTAGTCAGTTTAAATTGTACTTGAATAAAGTAAAAATCCCCAAAAATAATACTTAAGTACAGTAATCAAGTAAAATTACTCAAGTATTTTACACTTCTGGACAGAACCCTTTTCTATTCTAACATGACAGTGTCTCTGTGTATAAGACAAGATCAAAGAGAAATGATGATTCAGTCAGTGTGGAAGAACTTGACTGGTCTGCAGAAAGTCCTAATCCCAGCTGAACACAAAAACTCATCACCAAACACCAATGACTTGTACATTCATTATATGGACAAAAGTACTGGGACACCCCCTTCTTTAGAAGAGAAAAAGGCACTTCCAAACTGTGGCAACAAAGATGGAAACATAACTAAGTACTTAATTTCTTTGTTGCCACAGTTTGGAAGTGCCTTTTCTTTCTGTTGCAGTACTTTTGTCATATAATGAATGTACAAGTCATTGGTGTTTGGTGATGAGTTTTTGGCTCAAGGTCTGCATTTAAAGTCACACCAGAGGTGTTCAGCTGGGATTAGGACTTGTCTTTCTGCAGACCAGTCAAGTTCTTCCACACTGACTGAATCATCATTTCTCTTTGATCCTTGTCTTATACACAGAGACACTGTCATGTTAGAATAGAAAAGGGTTCTGTCCAAACTGTTGCTATAAAATTAGAAGCACACAATTCCCTAGAATATCATTATATGCTTAAACATTAAGATTTGTACTCAAGAAAATTACTAAAGTAGTCAAACCTTTCATTAGAAGGGGGTGACACAATACTTTTGGCAATATAGTGTATCTGCCTCTCATCCCGACAGCAGCTGAAACAATCGTTCAAACACATGCACACAAAAGCCTCCAGGTAAACAGCATCTTACCAGATGACTCTGCACTGAGCGTGAAGCGGTTCTCCGGTTGCCATCATGTTGGTCCCCAGCGTCAGGGTCAGAGTCAGCAGCAAGATTCTCGTCTGCATGGTGAAGATCCGTCAGTGTCCCGTCAGTGAACAGATAGAGATGTGCTTGAGTCCCGTCAGTGCTCTGTGTCCCGTCAGTGAACACATAGAGATGTGCTTGAGTTTTATACTGAGCTGTGATGTGTGTGTGAGCAGCATCAGAGCTGTCATGTGGGGTCAGATGGGACGAGGAGCCACAGCATTGATTAGCAAAGGTCACGTTAATAATCACAGAAGCGTTTGAGCACTGAATGTGTGTCCTTCTGTTCTTAGACATGTCTGCATTAAATGCATTCATTCTCTGAATGTCAGCTGATCTGGGGTCTTTTTTAAGATTTATTTTCTTTTTGAAAGTGTAAAGGCCGTTAAAGAGGCTAATGAGGATGTATATGCTATTTATTTATGCTGTACACACGAGCACAGACACAAGCAGCCTTTTTATACTTATGAATAGAACTATAAACTGTAAGATATATATATATATATATATATATATTAGTCATTTCAAAAAAGGTTTCACAAGTTTGGTGTAGACAGCAATAACTGGACAAATGTATTTGTATTAAATATGTAAACATAATATGTATGTGAGCAATGTTAAAATCGTTGGGGTCAGTAAGAGTTTTAAAAATAAATTAATAATTGTATCCCATAAGGATACATTACATTGATTATACATTGAAGTGACAGTAAACACAATTATAATAATACAAAATATTTTTTATTTCATATAAATGCTGTTCTTTTGAAACGTGTAAAATGTATCATGGTTTACACAAAAATATTAAGGAGTTATTAAAATATTAAACTGTTTTCAGCATTGATAATAATAATAAATATTATATTTTTTTTTAAACAGCAAATCAGCATATTAGTATGATTTCTGAAAGATCTTGTGACTCTGAAGACTGGAGTAATGATGCTGAATATCCAGGATTACTGGAAGGAATGACAAAATACCGTATATTAAAAAGAAAACAGTTATTTTACATTTTATTTATAATTAAAGTATTTTAAATAATATTTAAAATAACTTTGTAGTAATACTTCACACTATTGCTGTATGTTGCCTTGGTGAACTGCTTAAGAGACAATCATGAGCATAAAAGTCATGCAACAAAATCTTTTAAAATCATACCGACCACAAACGTTTGAACGGTATTATAGTGTGCACACACAGACCAGTATAGTAGGCTACTACATACACACCTCTACAGAACTAGCCTATATGTGACATTACTGTTTATAGACACTGTTTCAGTAACCGTACATTTCACAGCTTAGTCAGATTATTAGTCGCCGCGAAGAGAAGTGATCATAAAGAAGCGTTCGTCCAGGCCTAGGCTATAAAACATAATAAAAAAACACACAATTTTAACTAAAAGGCCTAGATCTGGCACTAGTAATTTACCATAGTAATTATATGTAAAGGGCTGTTGCTGGAGGCAGATGCTTTTTGGACCCGTAAAGTCAGTATCTACCAGCAGAGGCTAACAGAGCCATATTCACCAGACAAACCCTTCAGAAACTGCCGTTGAGAAGAAAGCGAACGCTAACAGGCCATTTTCTTCAGGTGGCACTGGGATTCATCAGGCCTACCATATCAAATTAGCAGGGGTTTTACAAAAGGGCACAAATAAGAATACATTAAATGTATTTATTAACATTCATATTGGTTACACTTTCAGAAAAATAAATACTGTTTGTAGTAATGTTTTTTTATGTACACCATAAATTGAACCTAACTTTTCTTTAGAGAATCTGTTACTGCATTCAGCAGCAGGCTATGTAGCCTATGTACTGCATTACCACATCTGTTGATCTTGAGGTGAGGAGTTCATTTTTATCAAATGATGTAAGTATGTGGAAATTACACTGAGTCATAGGACAGCATTCGTTACGTGGGCCTCGTCAGTTTTACTTGCTTTCCATGACACAAGTCCGAGTTCAGCTCTGTTATGACACATCCTCTTATTTAATTATTGTATGAAACCAGAAATCAACAACCACAAAAACAAGAGCAAGCTAAAAAATGTAAAGTTGGACACCCTCTGACAGAGGTGCGAGACTCATTAATGAGATGTAATGATTTCCTAAAATGTTAAGATTGTCTCAGGTTGTGTGTCGGAGGCTAAACGCATCTTGTGGCCCTGTCCCAAATGGCGCCCGGCCTAAACCCTCGCTGTCTTCCTCTGAGTCCGCACTTTCGTGACGTAATGCCGCTTTGACTAGAAGTCTGTTGCGGAGCTCGCCCCAGTGCGGACTCGGCAGAAGTGCGTATCGAGTGCGCATAACGGCCACAGAGCACCATTCTGAACGCTAAAGTGAGGAATGGGACACACTACGGTCTCGTGGACTTAACGGACACGCGCACGCGGCGGCCATTGTAAGTCCGTAAGACCGCACGTGCACATGAAGTGCTCCATTTGGGACAGGGCCACTATCAACACCCGGACATCTGACACTGGAGTTCCCAGACAGCCATTGTTTTCTCTATTTTTAGTCATCAATCACAACATATTCCATATCAACCCAGCATTATATATTTAATGTGTTCAAATAACATCTGGAAGGCAGAAGAGCACATCAAAGCTGATCACTTTCTGAACTCCAGACATATTGAGTGACATCCAAGTGATACGTCCGGTTTTCTTTATAGTCAAATGAACAAAGGACATCAAATACAGACAACCAGACACCAAGTTTAGCTATCATACAGAAAAAAAGTGCAAAAATGACTAAATCACTTATCTCTGAACTTCCCAACTCAATATCGAAAACTTTTACTGCATCTGACAAAATAATACAAAAAACAAAATGTGCATTTTTGTTTACAAGAAAGTCCCATGAGTCTATACCATAGTCCCAGAATGGCTGAGGTGAGTTGTCGCCCAGTTTGTCTGTACATTCAGCTTCTTGGACCTGTTTTCTTTCCAAATATGAAACTAAACAGAAGTTCGGTGTCTCCCAGTGTCTTTAAGCACAATCCTCTTCAGTCAATGCTTTAACAAGAACTTCATTCAGACCTCGACAGATTAAATGAAATAAAAACATGTCGAAAAGTAATGAAACACACTCTTATGCTACCTGGTTTTAAACTGAGCTATCTTCTTGGAGATATCTCTGAGATATATGTACTAGACGTTTATAAATCCATGAGGTATTTGTTTTTGACAAATCGTGTCTTTTTGCTCAGAGATGGAATCCATGCTCCAGGCACGTCCTCTTGAAGGAGTTATTGGGTCTTCGGTTCGGCCATCTTCTCTGGCTCCACATCCAAGTCAGTTAAGCAGCAGAGGCACAGGATCTGAGTGTATTTGGTGACACAATCTGGCATGGAGGAAAGAGAGAGAAACAGGTTGGAGAAAACAGGAGCAATGGAGTTACTCTGATTTTTTTTTTCAAATTAAACACAATATATTTACATTTATTGTACCTACATTTTTACCTGCACCATCCCACTGGAAAATATTTTTTTCTTATATTAAGCATGAGCTTTATTGCATCTGAGTAGATATTAATAACGAGTAGTGTATTGACAGTTTGAGGATGAAGGAAGTATTTCAGAGCTGCTGTAAACATGATACATTTGTCTTTCTTCAATCCAGACGAGAACATTTTGTGATTACCTCTGTTTGTGTCCATCTCATAAAGTATTTCTGAGTCTGAATTTGAGATCCATAACCACTCCTTTGCTTATATTTAGTTAAAAGATTCATATAGAATAAATTAAGCAGAACTGTGAACTTGCATGAATAATAGTCACATGTTTGTT
Organism: Ptychobarbus kaznakovi; assembly: GCA_027422405.1. Classification (NCBI taxonomy): domain Eukaryota; kingdom Metazoa; phylum Chordata; class Actinopteri; order Cypriniformes; family Cyprinidae; genus Ptychobarbus; species Ptychobarbus kaznakovi. Next base: position 24,189,060 of record CM049805.1, on the reverse strand, counting down.
GTGGTGGAGCCGTGGCTGCTGTGGTTATAATGCTTTCACCACATGACAGAGCTGACATGCATCCTTTCACTGCTTTCTTCATATTCCAGCTAAAATAAAATAACATTTCCCGAGTTATTAGTATTTTTTGTAGCAAAAGTCTTTTTCATGACTATGTTACACTCTCTGACATTTACAATTACAAATCAGGAAATTACTGCTTATATATATTTCACATTAAAAATAAAACATTTCATTTCCTGTGATATTAGCATTTCTTGTGGCAAAAGTCCTAATTTTTTATGACCATTTTACTCTCTCTGACTCTTACAGTTAAACAGGACATTTTGCACTTGCTGTAAGTTTTGTCATATTAAGGTCAAACTGGTAAAGCCAGTTTAAATCGATCATGGAACCAGGTCTTTTCAGACACCTCCTCCTTCTCAACCTAAATGTGGGTGATTATGCATTTAAATGCATTCATTGTCTGACGTCAGGAATTTTTTTTGGTGATCCTTTCAAATCAGTAAATGTAAAATAGGATTATCCTCACCATTCAGTTTACCAAACCATTTTGGTTGTTTCTCTTTGGGCAGGTAGACACACAGGTAATAAACTGGCACTCCAGACAGTGAGATGGAAATCCCTATGAGCGAGTTAATGGTGTCGCTGTACAGAGGAACGATCACGAGGAACACACTGCACAGGCAGTAGATGAAGGGATAGAACAATGTGAGCTAATGGGAAAGAGCAAAGTCAGAAAACACACAGAATAACACATACTGTAAATAATCAGAAGTGAATGCTGGATCAGGGTTACCTTGACCGGCCTGTGTCTGTCAGGCTGAGTGATTCGCAGGTAAATGAGTCCGGCCACAGACAGACCCACATACAGCCAGTAACTGAAGCTGAAGTAGTTGATGAGTTGAAACACATCCTCCACACACAGGAAGATCAGACCCATCACGCCCTGCAAACACCCACAAATCCAGTGCTTATCAATGCCCAGTCAGCTACCTGGCTGATTTCACACACAAAGGCGGCAGCCAATCGTAGCAACAGTCATTTACACATTAATCTTAAGGTGCATGTGATTTTTTTTTCTCATTAAAGTTTATTTCTAGCACAAATTAAATGAGTAGCACTTGTTAAAAAAATGCTTAAAAGGATTTGCAACCCACTTCAGATGAACAGTCCACTCATTTCAGTAGGCTAATGAAAGCTAATCTATTCATGAAGCGGATCACCTAATGGGGGCCAACATAATGAAATCACATGACTACTACATTTTCAATCTCAAAATATACTCAAATATACTGAATGTGAATAGGGTGTGCTACAATGACATCAGTAAGCGAAATCAATTGCTTTGCACGATGCTACATCCACACCACTAGGTGTCAGTATAAATACACTCAATTTTGTGGCCGAAATCCAGTCATTCCTGAAGGAATCTGCTCTCTCTCCAGAGAGTTTCTTACAGAGTTTGTTGGGCCAAGAGAAAGCTGCTTGGTTTGAAAGCGACTTCCATGTGAGGAGGTTCACAGGCTACATCTCCATACAATTGATTAAGAGTTTTAAAGAGTTCACCCCCCCCCCCCCCATCACTTCTGGTGATGTCAATGATTTTATCATTTATCATTTTATTATCAAATATTTAAATGAACTTAAAGAATAACAAAAATGGTCATAATTTAGTTAATAATTTAGTCATGAAAATTAAGCTTCTATTTAAACTAAGTCTATTTAAACTAAGTCTATTTAAACTAAGTCTATTTTTCTACTGCTGTATGTTTAGGGGTGCGATCAGTAATTGTTGCACCAAGCAATAAGAGTTTACTTTCACTTAAAGGTGCACTGTGTAATATTTAGGATAATCTATAGACAGAAATGCAATATAATATACATAACTACGTTTTCAGAGGAGTATAAAGACCTTACTTAATGAACTGTTATGTTTTTATTACCTTAGAATGAGCAATTTATAACTACATATACCGCGGGTCCCCTCACATGGAAGTCGCCATCATGTTTCTACAGTAGCCCTAAACGGACAAACTGCTCTACAGAGCGCGTATGGCGATGGCGACGGCATCTTAGCCATGTATCGGCCACCGTAGCTTCTCTAAAGGGAGGGGTGAGCGGAGGAATGAGCCGTTGGTTGCAATTCGCAAACTCAACCGCTAGATGCCGCTAAAAACTACACACTGCACCTTTAACGTGCAGTCACAAGTTCAAAATGAAATCTGCGCGGTCACATTAGCGACATCAATTAGCAAGCGTTAGTTGGGGTAAAAGGCTGTGAACTTTAGTTTTAAAAATGTATTTAGTTTAGTTTTAGTCAACGAAAACTGACATTTCATTTTTAATGCTGTTTATTGCAGCGGAGAGGGCATGAAATTCCACTGAAGTAATTACTGCATTAATACTGTTATGAGAGTAGTGTTTAAAATAGAAATAAAATTAATATAGAAATAAAATGACGAAAAAAAAAACATTTTTTCATGAAACTAAAACCGCCAGTAGGTGGCGACAAGTGAATGTTAGTGAAGTGGAGTTTCATGATATTGACAATGGACCTTTTTTCCATGCAAAATTACACATTTCACTAATGTGACTGCACAAATTAGAAACTGAACTTGTGACTGCATATTAAAGTGAAACTAAACGGCCTTATTGGTTGGTGCAAAATGTACAAAAATTACTGAGTGCACACTTAAACATACAGCAGTAGAAGAATAGACTAATAGAAGCTTCTTTCTCAAGGCAATAAAAATGGCTTGAAAGAAACACATGAAACAAATTATGACTATTTCTGTTATTGTCCAAGTGAACTTACATATTTAACATATTATTTACAAAATAAAATGATAAAATAGCTAAATAGCATCACCAAAATAATTAATTAGTTGGGCCTGTTTTTATTTTAACGAGGGGTTTTCTTACACAAATGTTGCTTTAAACACAAATTTGTATAGCACTGAGATCAGGTAATATTCATATAGACACATACTGGTTCCCTGGTTCACCACTAATGGCGAACTGTTGACATTTTGGAATTTTGTATCATATAACTTGGTTCGAAACAAAAGATTTGCAAAGTTATCAAAGTTTCATCAAGCAGAACCACAATTCAAAGGGTTTCCAATGACCTGCCATACCTTTCCCCTACATTAATGCATCATATTACAGAAGTAAAAACCCTTTCTTGTTGATTTCACCAACTGTCTGTATTGCAGTATCGTATTAATGTACATACTGACGCTTGCAGAAATAGTAAAGAGGCTTACGTTGAAGAGGAGTGCAGGAACAGGAGTGTAGCGCTCAGCATGGATCAGACTTAAGCTGTTGGGAAGGTGGCCTTCTCTCGCCCCCACAAAAAACAACCTAACATGAAAGAACACAGCATTACTATACACATATATCAAGACTTCAGTGTCCTTGTAGTTTTAACTGGGACCAAGAACCTGGAGGCGGCAATGATGGAGGCATTGAGTCCTCCGTAGCATGACATGGCCACAGCGATGGGGACGATCCAGCTAAAGGGACCCAGCACCTGATTTCCAAATGTCTACAGATGGGGACACAAACTGACATTTTAATCAAATGATTGCTTTATGTATACAATAAATCCGTAAAGACTAAAGATTAGATATCTGATCATCAGAAAGATCCTTACTACAGCCACTGCATCACTACCCATGAAAGAAGGCATGTCCAGAACGGCATAGTATGCCACGTTGGTCAGTATGTAGATGATTGTCACTATTGGCATGGAGACGGCTATAGCGATGGGGAGGTTCCTATGAACGGTTAAGGAGAAAGATTAAATATTAAGGATGAATAAGGAACATGATGCATTCATTTCTATGTAGCTCTGGATAACAGTATCTGCTTAATTAATAATGCAAATGTAAATGTGGAAAGAGAAACATGCCAGGTCTGAAATGTACTTGTGGTGGTAGCCAATGCAACAAAAATGGTCTACTACAATTAAAAAAAGTAATATTTTTATTTTTAAATATGAAATATTTAAATATGGGTCATTGAATCGCTCGCTCAACCGATTCATTCAAAATGCAGATTCATTTAGAAGTTGGTCTCATTTATTTTGTACAATTTGAAAATGTATTTATGAAGAAAGAATTATATAAAATATCATCCAATCTGGATGATTGAAATCGCATAACTGCAGCTAGTATTGTATATTAAAATATACCCCAAAAAGTACATATAAGGGCTTTCCACACAATGTTCCCTCTCTTTTATGTAGGCCTAGACTACATGCAGTCGTGTTTCAGACCTTTCATTTACCAGGCTACATATTGTCAATGTGTCATTTTGATTTTATTTTATATATTGTTACTCATAAAAAAATATATATTTGCTTTCTAGAGTCATATAATTCCCTTACTGGTTTCTAAGTCTACTAGGAGTATGTGATTTTTGTACACAGATGCACAGTTACTGAGTGAGAACAAATATTAAAGTGACAATATCCAGTTAAGTGGGGGGAATGTATATGCCGACACCTCTCAGGGTTCTGGATCTCCTCAGTAACAAAGTTGAGCGTGTCCCAGCCAGAGTAGGAGAACAGAGCTGAATAAAGAGCCAGGGCAATGCTGCCCGCCTCCGTGGAGGAACCCTCGAATGAATTATTGAAGTTCTTTGTTTCTCCTGTGTGCACACAAGGAAGTATGAGAAACACCCGGAGATCTCTAGTTAATTAGATATGAATCTTTTCAAACAAGTGTAGGCACAGCCTGAAAATAACAAAGAGCTGCTTCCTTGTTCATGCATTCTTAATTCCTCTTATTTACTGTAACAAATCCACCCCATCAGTATCCTAGACAAACTACTTTTACCATTAATTATCTTAATGATGCCCATTGTGATGATGAGGAGCAGAGACATGATCTTGGTGTACGTGAAAATATCTTGAACCAAAGTGCCCCACTTCACATAAGCACAGTTTATGAAGATCAGAATACCTGAGGAAAGAGAAACGAGGAAGACATTAAATACATTATGAAAATAGCTGTGTGAGAATCAGAACATTTCACATTAATGTTTTCGTCAAAAGATGACTCAAGATATTACATAAAAGGTTGGTTTTTGTTTTGCTCTTATTTTCTTGGAAACCACAGCTGGCACTTCCCATGAATACAGCACTCTATAGTGTATCAAAAACATAATGCTTTATCCCACATTTTATACAGCAGAATGATTTTACAAAATAAGTATTGACAACATGTTACTCAAGTTTTCTTAGTTACACAAATTTACACAAAGCTCAACCATGTTCCTAATGTTATTATTAGAAAAATATAAAAATATATACATTTATGAGTAACAAACTACCCTTGGTCCCATTTTTACTTTTTATTTCACACTCTAAGAAAAGCGCATCAAAATAAGAGCCAAAGTACTTTTATTTTATATGAACATTTCAATCCTGATTTTTCCCACGGGTGTTTAACCATTATTTTAATTATACATTACACTGTGTTGTGTTTCAGGGTAAATCAAATTAAATTACAAATACAATTAACAGATCGTTTCTTAGCTGAAAATTACTAGTACCTTTCTATTTTTCAACAGTTTTTGTTAGATTTCTTTGTTAAAAAATTTAAAATAAATCAATGCATTTTGGTAACAAGTTTAGCAAAGATTGCAAACATTATATAAGATATATGTAAAATAAATCAGCTCATATAATATGTTGTTTGATCTGAGGTTGAGAATCAACTTTTTCTGAAGGTTAAGCAATAAGTATTGATATTTGGCAAAAATAAATAAAGTTGTGTTTGTGGATTTGTTTTTTGGTCCCCTGTTCTTAGAAAGTGCCAGGTCCCATCTCAGTTAGCACGTGAATAGTGTGTTGTTACAGTCTGTCCTCATGCACTGGTGGATCATGTCCCTGCCTTCTGAGAACACATTTAGCCCTGACTGGAAACTGTGTGAAGGCAACAGCTGCTGAGAAGGAAAGAGAAACAAAAACACCTCCTCTGTCTCGTGTGCTAGGACAGGCAAAAGCCAAAACCGGGAAAATCTGAGAAAAGTGCCACATTCATCCTTGTTTTGCTTTCACTTTGCTTCGGTTTGCTTCAGAATGCATGAACCAAAAAAATTTAAATAGGCCTAGATTTGTAAATTTAAACAAAAAACATTATAAATGAATGTATCCACTCGGGTTTACACTGTAAAAAAAAAGCCAACTTAAAATTAAGGCCACCAGCTTCAGCAGATTTTTGAGTTCTCTCAACTTGTTTTAAGTTTATACAACAAAACGTTGAGAATTTCCTACAAAAATAAGTTGAGAGAACTCAAAAATCTGCTGAAGCTGAATGCCTTAAAATTTTTTCTTTTTTTTTTTTACAGTGTAGGCAACACGAGCCACCAACAAAAAGTTATTGGGATTTGGACCTGTTATAGTGATACCATAGTATTCTTTGAAAATTCTTTGTAAATATAATAATACATGAACATGGTAATCATTCAGTATCATTGTATCACCGGCTGAAACCATTGCTGTACCATGGTACCATCACTTTTTTTGTAAGGGATGTGTTGTTGATCTTTCACCTGAAAACCAGTATCAAGTCAAGCCAGCTGAGTCACAGAAAATGATTTGAATGCTACTAAAATTGTTTGGTCTGGTAATCAAGGTGTCACAACAAACAGTGCAGAAGTATTAGATAATAGATACTATCTGAACTGAGATCTGCTGAAATATGTACTCAATGTGTTCTACAGGTTAATCATGCTTTTTTGTTTCTCATCTGTCTTAGATTCAGATTCTCTTGTTTAATCATGACGTGTGTTGATGCCTAAAGTTCCTTACATTCAAACTTGATGAAAAGCACATTTCATCAGGGGTCATGTGATGATATCTTGTGGAACTAGATGCTGTAAGGAAGTGTGTACCAAACAGAACCACAAAACAATAGTTCTACACTACATCAGGAGAAATATCTGAGCAAAAAACATTTTGTGTAATGAAGGGCCCACTGTATAGATATTAGTATTTGATGGTTCATTAGGGCACATTATTCTAAACGAAAATAAATGTTAGTCTTCACAACCTTTCATTTAATTTAATAGCTTGGCTCACCACTGAAACAACTTCCCTTTTCGGCTGAAAGACCACTACAGGTCATTATAAGCATATTGGTCAATTCTGGCATGGAACACATTCACTTCACACTAGAATTACATGAGGGAAGTACAGTGGTTGCGGATGCTATTTCAGACAAAAGGATATACTGTATGTGTCTGTATGAGAAATTTAGTGAAGTAAAAAAAACAAAGGTTTTGTGTGTTGTGATGTGACAGACAGCAGAAGTGGAAAATATTGCACGCACGCACACAAGCAGGCAGACAGGCACGCAGGCAGACAGGCAGGCAGACAGGCACGCACGCACACGCAGGCAGACAGGCAGACAGGCACGCACACACGCAGGCAGACAGGCAGGCATGCACGCACACAAGCAGGCAGACAGGCAGGCAGGCAGGCACGCACACACGCAGGCAGACAGGCATGCACACGCATGCAGGCAGACAGGCAGGCATGCACACGCATGCAGGCAGACAGGCACACACACACACGCAGGCAGACAGGCAGGCACACACACGCACGCAGACAGGCACGCACACACACGCACGCAGGCAGACAGGCAGGCACGCACACGCACGCAGGCAGACACGCACACACACGCAGGCAGCACAGGCACGCAGCACGCAGGCAGACAGGCACACGCACGCAGGCAGGCAGGCACGCACACACACGCAGGCAGACAGGCAGGCACGCACACGCACGCAGGCAGACAGGCAGGCAGCACACACACGCACGCACGCACGAATATAAATGTTTTTATCAAATTATATATTTCAGGTACTGTTTATGATCCTATCCTCAATGACTGAACAAAAACAACGCATTTGTGATACCTTGTTTTAACTAAAGCTTAGTTCACCTACAGTAAATATGAAAGTTCTGTCATCATTTATTCACTCTCATGCCGTTCTAAACCTGACTGACATTCATTCTTCTGTAAAACACAAAAGAAGATATTTTAAAGAACCCTGGGAACCAAACAACATTGAAGCCCATTGACTTGTATTGTAAACACTGAGACATTTCTCAAAATATCTTCTTTTGCGTTTAACAGAAGACGCACAGTTTTGCATTTTTGGGGAACATTTTTGGTGAAGTACCTTAGTCAAAAGACTTTTCCTTAAAGAGTAAATGTTATGCTAAGCTAATTAGCTAAGCTATTTGAAAACACAAAGCTAAATGTTAAATGCTTTGGTAATATATGCAATTTAGATGACAAACTTATTTTTCATTATCAAGTAAAAATACATAATGTATTTTTCTTAATCATGAAAATTTTAATTTTTGTTTTTTTCTAAACAGGCACTGATTTGGACACATATAAGTTGTCTCGGGTAATACAATGGCGTTGGGGTGAAAGGGGGACAGGATCTCACACAACACAATCAACCAAAAGGAAAGTTGTTTCAGAGCTGGTCGAGGGAAGATTAGTAAGACAGCATTGTTCTTTGGAATAACGTGGAGAAAGCAGACATGACTTTACAGAGGGAGCGTTCACAATCTCTCTCACATCGAGGACTCACAGAGACAAGCCGCTGCTATCAGTCTCACAGCATCGTACGGAGGCTGACAGGTTGGGTAGAGCGCTTCCACCAGGTAGTTGGCAAACGTCAGCGAGATGACTGCCTGGCTGGCCGGCTCGACCAGCAGGATGGACGTCCACAGGCGAATGAAAGCAAGGAAACCCCCGAAGGCCTCCAGGATGTACACGTAACTAGCGCCAGACTTTGTAATAGTGGTTCCAAGTTCTGCGTAACACAGTGCGCCAAAGACGGAAAATATTCCCCCGAGAGCCCAGATAACCAGCGAAAGGCCGTAGGAGGCGCTGTACATCAACACACCCTTGGGCGACACGAAAATACCCGAGCCAATCATGTTGCCCACAATTAAACAGATGCCGTTAGTGAGAGAAATCTCCCTCCTCATGATCATCTTCTCCTTCGGCGCATCTGGACCATTGCAGGCTCCAGCCGGCTTCTTCAGGTCCAGGTCTCCCCGTGACCCCGGACAGAGCTTTTGGCCTAAAGACATCATTTTTTCATGCTGAAGAAACAAGAAGTCAACAATTATTACAGCTGTAAAAATTTGTTAAACACAAATTTGATGATGAGCGTTGTGTTTTTGTTTGGCATTATTAACATCCCAGATATCTTGTTTGTGACTAATTTGCCGAATGCATTTTTGCTTCATTTTTTTTACTTCTGTAACTAAAATGGTTTCAGAATAACCAAACTATATTTTGTCTGTCTATACCATATTTGAGAACATAACACATTTGCAATTAGTGAATGGTGAATTGGTGGGTTTTTGTTAAATGTGAGCCAAAATCATCACAATTAAAAGAACCAAAGACTTAAACTACTTCAGTCTGTGTGCATTTAATTTATTTAATACACGAGTTTCACAATTTGAGTTGAATTACTGAAATAAATGAACTTTTCCACGACATTCTAATTTATTGAGATGCACCTGTATTTTGAAAATATTTACATGTATATATTTATATTCATATAGTTTATATCATATATAAATATATTTAATGTATAAACATGAAATTTTTCTTAACTCTATACTTGCATGTGTGTATTTATATATACACAATGAATATACAGAGTACACACAAATGTATTATGTAAACAAAAACTTATTTTGGATGCGAGTAATCGTTTGACAGCACTAATTATACTTTGTTAATTTTATCATTTAATAATACATTATTAAAATTACAAGTTTTTTTCTATTAATATTATTGAATTAACATGAGCTGAATGAACAATGGCTAATAATTAAATATAAATTGCTATGTTTTAGATAGATTTATATTATATATACACACACACACACACACACACACACGCACACACACACACACACAGAGAAATAATGCAACAAATGTATTGCTCATTGTTAGTTAATGCATTAACTATTAACTACGACTTTTCATCAATACATTTGCTGCTTATAAATATTTAGTAAGATAGATGTTAAGTTTAGGTCTGGGGTTAGATTAAGAGACCTAAAATACGATCATACAGAATAAGGCATTAATATGTGCTTTAAAAGTACTAATTAAACAGCCAGTATGCTAGTAATATGCATGCTAATAAGCAACTAGTTAATAGTGAGAACTATTTATAATTAGAACATTGTAATTAAACTAAGATTAATAAATGCTTTGTGTCACCAATATTCCTTTATTTAATGTAGTCTTTAGCACTTTTACAAATGAGTTTGGGAAACCGTACGATCAAAAACAGCTTGAAGTTAATTAATAATGACACTAATAATAGAAATCACTTCAAATGGAAATATTTCACTAATAGGTAATGCCCTCACTAACCCCTGTACTATCATCGAAATGGCCACTGTAGGGCCACTAGTTTGGGGTCTTATTTAATATATTTAAATGACGTGCCAAAAACAAACCGTACTTTACCTTTAATCATGTCAGAAGGAATGCTGTGGAAAAATAGAGGAAGGAAGTAGAGATGAGTTATGCAAGTTTCCAGAGTGATGGGGATCCTGGTCAGAATGAAGAAAGCTAGACTGTCAGGGTGTAACGGGTCAACAGTGCTGTCGCAATCCCAGACCACAGACCCTGGTGTGTTTTTCTACCACAGGCAAAATGGCTTCTTGAGTTGCCCGGTCTATTTTAAGAAGTCTGTACTGAGAGAGAGACAGAGAATGCCTGTCCCTTCAGAAGTAGCTCAGCAAAACCCTATTGAACTAAAGCTTGTCTTTGTTATCGGATCTGTTCCAGCGCTGGCTCGGTTCTAGAATTCAGTTTCTCCATTATTAGAGGTGTTTGCTAAGACAATCAGCACCATATGAACCCGCTCACATCAAGTATTAAACTTGCGCAACTCGTTCTGCACGGTTTGCGCAACACACATAAATGAGATACTTATTCAATGATCAAACTCCACAAGGGTTATTTTTGCCTCGACAGATGATAAAATGTATTAAAAGTCTCAGTGTTAGACATTTATTTACCAGGGCCTATATTCACAAACATCTTCTGTCTCATGAATAGGACTTCTTAAAAGAGTTTTTGCTTAAAACCTGTTAACACACCTGCTAATAAATGTTTTACGAAGGAAAGAAGGGAAAGCTGAAGGTAAGAGGTGAACGCAGCGCTGACTTCACTGCTATGGGTGACCTCATGTTATATCAATGCACGTTCTTACATCATGCAAGCTCATTGGTCGACAGGGAACCACTATTAGTCACCAAATTAACTGAAAAGTAGGCCTATATACGACCATTCAAAAGTTTAGGATTGATAAATAAATGTTATTTTAGAAGAAAGAAATTAATACTAGTATTCTGCAAGGAGGCGTTAAATTGATCAAAAGTCAAAGTAAATACATTTTTATTGTAACAAATTTACAAGAGAGTTATATTTCAAATAAATGCGAAAAAACCAAATAAATGGTTCCTTTGGGACTTTAAACTTTGGGGAAAAAAATTATTTTCCACAAAAGTTTTTTTTTTTTCCTTTTTTGTTTAAACATTTATAAGAACAAAAGTTTCTTGAGCAGCAAATCAACATATTAGAATTATTTCTGAAGGATCATGTGACACTGAAGATGGGAGTAATGATGTTAAATTCAGATTTGCATCACAGAAATAATATTCATAAATATATTTTACTGTATTTCTAATTGAATAATTGCAGCTGTGATGAGCATAAGAGACTTCTTACAAAAAGATTGAAGATTTATTTTCAGCCTTAAAATGATATATGAACTCATTTTAAATAAGCAAACAATAAACAAAATCTAAGAATTATAAAATTACCACATTTAAGGGTTGCTGGTACATTTCAGATACAGTATGTTTTTAGTACCCCCCCCCCCCCCACCGCTGATTTGTTTGTGAATATGGCCCCAGATATCAAAGAGACCAATAATTCTAATGCAAATCAATGAGAAATGAGATAACCAAAGGATCTATTGTTAAAAGAGACCAATAATTTCAACTAATGTAAACAGTTCTGGATAGGGCTGCACGATATATTGCATGCGATAGTTATGCGCATCTCTTCAGTGAATCTCCATCAGCTGTTTTCAAATAGGCATTTAATATAAGAGATTTACAAATCTCACGTTCACTATCGCTCGATTCATCTGCGATTTGAGCACGATTGCGAGAGGTCTACAGCTGTATATTAAATGCCGCTCCATTTGAAAACAGCTGAAGGAGATTTACGGCTAATCACAGAACCGTCTTTACTGACAAGATGCCCATGACTATCGCATGCAAAATATCATGGAGAATATAGTTCTGGAACAGAAGAGGTCAGAATGTACTTTTATGTAACACAAAAACAAGAAAGCCCACACATTCAGGAAATTCTACACATTTTAATAACACTTCAAATTTGACCATTTTTGTGGAAGTTCCTCACATAGTACCAGAGCACAGATGTATGCTACTAGTACACTGCTACATATGCTATACATTATTGACATTTTATATTAGATGACAAGCCATTTAGATTTTAATAAAAAAAAAAAACTAACATTGATATCAGTAGTCATTTAAAACAAAACAAAAAATCCCTAGCCTGTGATTTTAATGTGATCAAAAATGCAAAATGTTCTGCATCCAGACGTAACAAGCCTATTAGGCAATTCAGTATTTGTCTGATATATTGCTGAGATGAGTGCTAAAGCATATTCAGTCTCTGTACAATCTAAAGATGCATTCAGCCTCATAGCATCACCGGATCGGCACAGCACTGAGAAGCAAGTGATATTTTCAAAACTATATAGATACAAAAAAACATTACTAACCACTTACGATGCATGTAAATGATCACCCAGATACTCTATAAATAAATACACAACAATAACAGACCACAAATACTCTTGATATTGTAAATGGTCCCAAACCCTGGACAGTCAACATAAAAATGTGTAATAAAAAGACCGTTCCTTCCTGCTCAAAAAACTACAAATCAGATTTTTGCCTTGAAAACAAGTCAATAACATCAAACACCAACAGCAAGACCGAAATCAAGTCCACAACTACAGCATGACCGATTTAGAGAAGGACACATTAAACAACCAATATCAGGGCATTCCAGAGGACTAACGTAATAATCTAGGGAAAATACAGCGCCTCTGTAACGATAAGGCCTCTAAAACAATGCCTGTTTGCCCAGACGGGAAGTCTACAGCGCAGACGCATGCCAAACCCACCTGCACAGGAATTCAATGCCTGAAAACACTACATAAGAGAATAACACGACTGGCAAAAAAGAGCAAAGCATCAGCACACATTTAATTCAGCATCATGAATCAGTTTGTGTTCTGCTTAAAGATCAGAAGAGACGATATTTACAGTGCTAGCTCTCGGCATTCCCTTTGGTTCAGTTTCTAAATCATTTAAAACATAGGAAGCATAATTCACATTGGAAATCAAAACTTCAAAATACATACTGCTGGTCTAAACTGGCGACGGTTGTATAAACAGTAGCACTCAAGACTATTTGTTCCATGATAAAAACGTCTTGCCAGTAGCGTTTCTTAAAATCTATCCAGATGTGATGTAAACATCAGTATATTCAATACAGTTGCTTCATGCTAGAGTCTGTTTTATGTATTAAAAGTGCATCAACTGTCTTCTGTCTGCTGCTACATCTGGAATGGATAACCAGAGCAAACTAGGCTACATAGTGGAGATGGCACAATACTTACGAAGAAAGAACTTATCCAAGACACTTAAGATGAAGTGTGAACAACTCTGGGCCGCACAAGGTTCAATAAGCAGCTCACCGATTATCCTATTTATTATTATTATTATATATTATTATATATATTTTATAGTTAATGCTCTTGACTATGGAAGCCTTTTTGTCCCTTTTAAAGGGTTATTGCAACTTTTTCTCTCACAATTGTGACTTTTTTCTCAGGATTGTATGATACAAACTTGCATTGCTGACTTTTTTTTCGCAGAATGGTGATCTAAACTAACAATTGTGAGAAATAAAGTCAGAATTGCGAGATTGCAACTCTGACTTTTCATGCAAATGCTTTTTGTCTCTCTGAATTGTGAGTTGTAAAGCCCTAATTTTGAGGGGGGAAAGACGGTTTATGTCTCGCAATTCTGACTTTATAACTTGCAATTGCGAGTTTATATCACGCAATTCTGAGAGAAAAAGTCAGCATTGCGCAATGTCAACTTTTTTTTAAACAAAAAAACGGTGAGAATTGTCAGATAAAAAAAAGTCGCAATTACCTTCTTTTTTTGTGGCGGAAACGGGCTTCTAAACTTGACTGACATGCCATTTGAGAACAACAAAAACTGTTTTGATTGACTCAATAAAAAAAACAGTCAGGCAAAGAGCTCAGTTTCGGAGTCGGTCACACCCAACTTGGCAAAAAAACAATTAATTCTAACACGTTTGTCAAAACCACAAATATCCAAACATGAAAGCTAACCTTGTGGCACTCCTTAGTTTAAATGGATAGCAATTGAGTAATTTTCTATTTTGAGTGAAACTGTAAGTCATAATTTACTCACCCTCATGTCTTTGTATGAGTTTATTTCTTCCTAAGACAATTTGTACAATACAAGTCAATGGAGTCCAAAACAAACCAACACTGACTGAACCCCACTGATAAAAACATTCTTCAAAAGAAAGTCATGTAGGTTTGGAAAGACATGAGGGTGATGCTGACAGAACCATTTTTGGGTGAACTATCCCTGCATGAAACCACTGGTGTGCCAATGGACTTTATTTCAAACTTCTTATTTAAAGTGATGCAAATGAAAAAGGGCCACGATACACAGTATGCAGCATACCATCTGTTCAAAAGGTGACGTTCAAGATCATGTATTTGTAGATTGAACCCATTAAATACAATGTAACTTTCAACCCATCAAAGCCTTACTAATGTCTGCATCTGTCCACCAACCCTAACACAGCACTCAACACAAAGCGAAACAACCAACAGCCCTCACTCTGAGTGCCACTGTGGGAAACAAGCACTGGTTTACAAAAAGGAAGAACGAAACCGCTGATTCACATGAGTTTTCATCGAGTCCAGACATGTAGCTGTGCAGTAATATGGACGTTACTTGGCATTACAGGAGGGTGTGTTCTTTATAACTTTACCCCAAGTCTTCTATTTTACTAAGTTTGCTGGCATGAAAAAATACAGGATCACTGCTTTTCCGTGTAGCAGCAACCAGATTCCTTTGATGGTTGAAATAAAGGTTTTAAATGTAACAATGTCAAACCATCATACTGCATAAATTTGTGTCCCTTTCATCCAGGATTTATGCATTACATCAACACAAGCCAGGTAATTATTTCACCGTAGTCGGCCTTGTGTTCAAGTTGATATCATAAAAAGTGTGTCATAGGCACCAACACCTTAACCACAGGGGCAAAAGCACTTGTCCAGGCACACAGCGCATCGGCCAAGCAACACAAACAAAAACGAGAGCGTGTGAACAGGAACCATCCTTAACTGAAAGAAGAACTCACGGAGCTCCAGTTCAAGAGCAGTGATTGGGAGCTGGGAGAAGGTCAGATGTTTTGTGTGCTGTTGAAGGAGCTGGAGAGGAAGGGGGCGCTGGGGGCGGTATAAGGTGGCGGCGGAGGGCTGGTGGTGCTGAGGTCGGGGTAGGGATGTAGGCCCATCTGTTTGTTGTCCTGGAGCTTCCGCACCACCACGCGGCAGAAGTCCTCGCTGTGCCGCTCGCAAGTGTCCAGAAGCTTCCGCACTTTGGCGGTACGTGTGGGCTGGTTCACGACCAGCTCATAGTCCTCGCGCATCAGCAGCTCACGGGACAACAGAGCGTCTAAACTCTGATTGAGACACGCCTCCGTCATCTGCCGCACGATGTCCTCCCTTCGAGCGGCAATCCAGCGAGCCGCTGGACCTTGAGTGTCTGATGCCGTGACAAAATCTGCAAGGACATTCAAGAGTTTTGTTTGTTTGGGTTTAACCCCATTCAAGTTTCAGTGGTTATTTCCATGGCGAGAAATATTATGGCTGAATTATATAATGTTTTTTTGCTAAAAACTCCAAAACGGTGTTTGGCTTAAAGGGTTAGTTCACCCAAAAATGAAAATTCTGTCATTAATTACTCACCCTCATTTTGTTCCAAACCTGTAAGACACTTTCTCTGAATTAAACAATTCACGTTCTGGGATTCTTGGAGGGAACTTGGAGAAGGATGACTGAATAAATTATGTTATTATTGTTTTCTTTGCGAACAAAGTATTCTCATATTAATAACCCCTGATGTCACATGGACTATTTTACCGATGTCCTTGCTATGTTTCTGTGCGTTGATCGTGGTAATATCCTTGCTGTCTGTGGAGGGTCAGAAAGCTCTCGGATTTCATCAAAAAATATCTTCATTGTGTTCCTGAAGATGAACGAAGGTCTTACAGGTTTGGAACAAAATGAGGGTGAGTAATTAATGACAGAATTTTCATTTTTGGGTGAACTAACCCTTTAACTCTTAAAAATCTCAAAACTGAATAAAAAAAGTTTCTCAAAGAGATAAAACCAGCACAATCTAATAAAACATGCTTGATGGATAAAGGGATTCGACAAAGAGAACATGTTGGAGGATCTTCTCCATATATTAAAAACTCGTGTCCTCCTGGAATGACCTATTCTACAGCAGGTATAAACAATCTGGACACATCAGTTTAAAAACTGATAGAAAATGATTTTTCCAACATTGGGACTAATTTCATGGAGTTTATTCATTGTATATAGATGACATTCAAGAGAAAAGTTGATAGCATCTTATCTTAGATGCTTAGGCCCCGTTCACGGTTTGGCTAACAGGCGTGATTACCTTGTGGGTATGGCTGCAGCGTGAGGGGTTGTATGACAAGAGCCAGGTCGCTTTCACTCTGAGGCGCATGCGGTTTGTAAGGTATGTTGAGGTCGGACACGGGCTGTGCCGTCTCATATTCAGTGCTGAGGTTGTTCCGAGAGCAGTGGTCCACAAGAGGCTTCGGAGGATCAAGTGGAAGGGACAATAATGATGCCGGCGGACCAGCCTGAGCACCTGACACACCTGATGATGTAGAACAACACCAATAAACGAGCCAGTTAAAAGAATCCAAAGGGCAGATGGAAATAAGACGAATAGATTAGGTGCATGTGATTACACTACCCCAACATTTTGTCATCGTTTACTCATTAGGGCTGTTCACACTGCGCTTAACCCTGGGTTATTGTCAATCTAAAGGAATGTTCATGGTGACCTAGTTTGATATTAAACTCTGCTCTGGAGTTTGCTCCTGCATTGTAGTGCAAAAACTTGTACAGTGTAAAACAACGCAGTGTTTCAGTATTATGATAAGATGCTTAGCAACACACATCTAACGCAACCCATATTCACATGCTTTGCACAGTCACAGAAACACTGCAATATATTTCAACATTAATTTCAGCGTTTGAGGGGAAAATGAACAAATGGTGACGAAAAACACATGAACTGGAGTGATAAAGAGACTGTTTTATTCTTACCTTTATAGTCCAGAAAGTCCATTCAGGAAAATATCAGTCGGCAATATATAATACGAGGATGTGCGATGCTAGATCAATTATGTACATTCGTTCATCCGATCAATGACACTGAGACCACATATATCCAAATAAGAATGTTTAGGAATATACAGATTGAAACACCAGCTTATGAAAACAGGATTAATTGTTATCCTCAGG
Source organism: Ptychobarbus kaznakovi (assembly GCA_027422405.1). Lineage (NCBI taxonomy): Eukaryota > Metazoa > Chordata > Actinopteri > Cypriniformes > Cyprinidae > Ptychobarbus > Ptychobarbus kaznakovi. Next base: position 24,171,255 of record CM049805.1, on the reverse strand, counting down.
TAAAGTGTGAAAAATATATTTATTCTGTTTAGAATGACACAGGGGTTAACTATTTAAAGTGTGAAACGCCCTGTTATGATTTTTTCCATTCAGCAATTTATTTCCATGGAAAAAAATCAAAGTCACACAAGTAGTGAACAACACGAAGGTGAGAAAATGGCGGAATTTCATTCTTGAGTGATCTATCGCTTTTAAAAGAAATGAGTCCTTGCCTTGAGAGGGATTTGATATGGTAAGGAAGCCCGGATGGGACATTTCTGTTTCCTGGGAAGAGAAGGATTCTGATCCAGATGTGTCCTGTCATGCAACATGAACAAGACAATTTAGACACACACCAGACCGCTCTTATCTCAGTTTAAATACTGAATCATCAACAACCCAGGACATACATTTAAAAAAAAGTCACTTACTGGCCAAGGAACATTTTGCTCCTTCAGAATCGTTTCCTCGATTTTCTTCCCATTAGTTTGAGTCGATGAGCAGCAGCTTGAAGGCCTCATATACTGAGGGAAGACATGCATGAGAAATTACAACAGATTCAATAGTTGTTGTTTTTTTAAAGCCAGAAGAACAATCAATATATTTCCTAGTAGACAAAACTAGGCATTAAAACTCAAATTCTCCACATATAAATCCATGCAAAGTCCGTCTAACCCTCAAAGACTCACCTTACTTCGTTTGACTTCCAACACTGCTTCCAAGAAATCAATCTCATCAAATCTTCTCAACATGGGCTCCAGTTCAATAAGACAATCTGTACAGTACAGACAAAGCGGCTATTAAGCTACAAAATAAATAAATACACAAAATACAAAAACAAAATTAAGATTTAGCTTCTTCCAAGAAAGCCGTTGTGTTTACAACTGTGACGACGATTTTCAAAAGCATGTGAAATATTAGTTTCGCGGCATAGAATCTTTAAAATACATCCGTGAGTTTTACACACCGGTCTGTTATTGTGGCGACATTTCCACGCCCCGAAACATGACGCTGAACAAAACAAACTGTGATTGGTTGTTTGACTTGTTGATCAAACGGCCTCATGGGCGGGCTTTGGTCAATGAAAGCTGCCATGGATTCCACCCTAGTCTCTACGCGACTAGGGTGGGCTAACTTCCAGGTTGTCCAATAAAAACAAGAACGTCATCACAGCAGCACTCAACTGTGACCATATCCGAGCTGACATGATGTGTATCCCAAATCACCATTTCAAGTGGACTACTTTCATATATATATAAAAAAAACTGAACTCAAATGAACTCATGTCTGTGCCAAAAGATCTTACTCAATGTTGCCTGCTGCTTACTAGGAAATAAAATTGTCTGTTGTTAATGGGGCAAAAAAATCATCACCAATGCCTAAATCTAGATATTAGACTTTCACACCGTTTGATTTAATTACTGATTTATTAAACCTTATCTGGTTAATAGACTATTCTGGATGAATGACGCATGAAGATGCTCTCTCCATCCGTTCACAGTCATTTCCTCATTCCCCTGATCTTCTGCAGGGTTTGTAAAAGAGAAAATGTACTTGTAATGACTCAACATTTCTACTTGTCTGTAGCACCAAATTTGATCATGACATGACAAAGTTACCAGTAAAGACCAATGACTGAATTGTGGTTAGACATTCACAATAATTAAACCACAAGAACAGGTCACCCTTTTGGATTGTGACAGCATGAAGAAACAGGCAGGGAAAGCAGGGGAAAGGTCAAAGGTGGGGCGCAGGCTGACACTCACTGAGAAAGGAGGGCCGTTCATCTGGGCTGGCGGTCCAGCCGCAGGTCATGAGGTTAAGGAGGGTCTCTCGGCTGGGGATGTCTGCTGGCAGACTGTCCAGGCCCGTGTCGGGTCGAGATCCGCGGAGAACGCTGAACATGATCTGCATGGGATTGGTGGCCTCTGCTCACAGAGAGAACAAGAGGACAGTGTCAGAGGATTGAGGAATGTTGCCTGGAAAGGGACTGCTGCACTTTATGAAACAGAGGAGGACGTGTCCATGAGAGGAAATCGGAGTCATCTGTTTTTTTCATATCAAAAACATGACACAGCAAAATGTGTTTAGTGCCGAGTAGGGTTGCACAATGATTCTGACTTCACTGGTTGCTGTGTTAGTTTCAAATACTATTTGAATTAGGTTTTAGTTTTCATTTTAATTTTAGTTGAAAGTTTAGTAATTTTGTTGTTTTTTTACAACTTTACAACTAAAAAAAATATTTTTTTCCATTTAGTTTTAGTCATTTTAGTACATCAAGTTAAACTAAATAAAAATGAGAAACTTTGCCAGTAACACTTTAGTTTAGGGACCAATTCTCAGTGTTAACTAGTTGCTTATTAGCATGCTTGTTACTAGCACATTGGCTGTTTATTAGTACTTATAAAGCACATATTAATACCTTATTCTGCATGAGCATATTCTAGATCCCTTCTCATACCTAAATTTAACAACTACCTTACTATTATTAATAAGCAGCAAATTAGGAGTTTACTGTGGCGGAATCTTGGTTAATAGTTAGTTAACAGCGATGATTGGCCCCCAAACTAAAGTGTGACCACTTGGTCTTGGCAACTAGCTGAAATAAAATCAGATTAAGGTTTTTTTTTCGCCCAGTTAACATTTATTTAATTTGAAGTAACATTTTTTTTACAGTTTTAGTTAACTTTAATAACCCTGCTGTTGTTATTTTGCTGGTATTTTAAATTGGCATAATACAGGTCTAAAACAAAGGTCTAATAAAAGGTCCAATAAAAGCATATGCAGGTGCATCTTGATGTTTATTATGCCCTTTTAGAACCAGTTTAAAAGTGAATTGGGTGGTTATTACAGTCTTGTGTGTTCCAGTTCTAATTTCTTTGTTGCTTCCACTAATACTAATATTAGTATTCATGATACAAAATAGTCCCATTGTTACATTCAGATGTCAACATTAAAGTTCTTCACCAAAAGCACAGTGATGCACAAATGAGGAAATACGCTTTGTTGTCTTAAACACACAAAGAGAACAATCTGCTCTCGAATCAACTGGATTCAGCTCAAAATAATGTCATTTAAAACACAAATATAATTAGCATTAAACATTTATTAATCTAAAATGACCCTATGTATTTTGGCTGAAGTTTTTGCATGTTTTAATAAAATGCTTTGAATAAACTCTTTTCATGTGACTTAATTAAAATGTCAAACAGTCAGGCTGTAAACATTTTTCCATATTTGTGAAACAATCTGAAAGACTGTTAACCTAAAAACTGATAAGACCAACTCAGTCCGGTCCGTGAACGTTTTTTTTTTAAACCAGATCACTAGATTATCAGAAAAGATCTGATTAGAAAGATTGCTTTATTCACTATTTTCAATGTTCACGCAGATTTGGGCCACATTTAAGTGCAGTCAGAATGTAACATAAGACATATGAACTATGTGACTTTCATGGAACCCATTGGTACACTTTTCTATAATTCATGATCAGTGTTGGGGGTAACGCATTACAAGTAACGCGAGTTACGTAATAATATTACTTTTTTCAAGTAACTAGTAAAGTAATGCATTACTTTTTAATTTACTAGAAAATATCTGAGTTACTTTTTTTCCATTTATTGACTGACAGTGTGCTGTGTGAACATGATCTTACTGTAGTTCTAATCTAGACTAAATCTGAATGTGTATTAATTCATCCCACTCGCAAAAAACAGATTCAGTATTCATCAAAATGAATTAAAACAGTGAAATGCAAACTCAGAATATGACGCAAACCTGCAATAATTAAATATGTTAAACAACACAAATATATCTAATCTCATTTTATTAACCGATGTGTTTGCTGCTGACCTTTGATGATCCAGTTCAACCATACTAATAAGCAAAAATTACTTTAGATAAACTAACAATTGTGCTTCGTTGTTTTTTTTTATTGCTGAAGAGTGTTGAACCTTCTTCTCCTGCGTTCTTACTGTACAGACGTGATTTACTCTTCCTTCAGCCTGAGGTTTATTCATTACACTTTTTGGTGTGAAAGGCTTTTACATTTGCTATAAATATAACTTCTTGTATTAAAAACAAACAATCAAGCCCTGCTCATATTTAAAAAGTAACGCGAAAGTAACGCAAAAGTAATGTAACTCATTACTTTCCATAAAAAGTAACTAAGTAACGTAATTAGTTACTTTTTTAGGGAGTAACGCAATATTGTAATGCATTACTTTTAAAAGTAACTTTCCCCAACACTGTTTATGATGGACCCTACCTTCATATGGTATCCGTCTTGAAAGCACTTCCCACATGATGATGGCGTAACTGAGAAAGGAAGCACAGAACAGATGAGAGAACGGTTTCACTGCTGCATCCACATCTGGCAATCCCCCTTTGGAGATAAAACACACACTGTCCTATCAGTGTAATTTCAACATGCCCTCTGACTAAGATCACAAAACCTCAGACACGCTGGCAGGTGACATTTAGTTTCTAAATCACTTCCCTTTTTTTGACCAGAGCAGTGAAGGACAAAATAAAGGCCTCTTTCATGGGTAGTTTTGGTGAGCTATGATTAAACCCAGAAACTGGGAGAAAAAAATCCCAGCCTCTCGCTTTGTTCTGAAAAAATTGGTAAAATATTAAAAAATTCCACCCATAATTTTCTAATATCCTGTACTGCTATATTCCTCCCTCCCAATCAAAGAGTTTGAACATAGGTTAATCTATTAATTTCCATGACTTTTTCCATAAAGATTTTATAGATTTCTAGACGATAAAATATTTTAGAGATAAGAATAACTTGAACAAAAACAAACAAAAAACGTTTCATGACTTTTCCAGGCCATGAAATCACTTTAAATTCCCTGACATTTCCAGGCTCACCATATGAACTCGGAAGATAAGTTAAGGGTGGAACATGTCCCTCATCTGACAGGAATTTTGCTGAGTCAGCATTAGACTCGGGCCATGGTGCAATAAGGACATCTGAACGTATTAAGGGAGATGCCCCCTCAAATAATACAGGAACTGAGAGAGAGCGGTACTTTAAAAGATTGTAGTTGAAATCATTTGAAACTCAGAAGTTCACCCACCTGGTCAAAACTGGAAGCTTTATCAAATCTACAGAAACTGACCTGTACATGTCATATTTGACATCCGTTCTGCGGCTCTTGGAGGGTTCGTACTCCTCAGGTGGCATATAAATGACCGTGCCTCCCATTTCGGCAGGTTTGGAGCTGGACCCTTTAGTGATAGAGAGCTGGCGCCATTTAGATAAGCCAAAATCAGCTATCTGTTCACAAACACAGACATACAAGATGCACATTAGATCAGAAAACCTGAAGTCACCAACATGGTAACACTTTCGTTTAGGAACCAATTCTCACTATTAACGAGTTGCTTATTAGCATGCCTACTACTGGCCTATTGGAGTTTATTGAAGCAAAAATTGTAAATAATAGTGAGAATTGGTCCCCAAACTGAAGTGTGAACAAATATATTACATACTTTCAAAATGTATGCTGATTAATGGTTGAATTTTAACAACCAATATGGGTTTTTCAATGGTGTCTGTCACGATGCAAAATTAAAAAGGGCACCACTATAACTTTTTATGCAAGACAACAGAAACCAAATGTTGTGCTAGTATTTTTTACCCATTTCTAATTACAGTGAAAGACAAGGGTTTTAAAGGCAGCATGTCAAGACTTTTTAATGAATAACAACTAAAATGTCTGCTCTTCATGCAAAGCTATTCTACGGCTTTAAAAACTTGAATTACCGCACACAGATCATACGGATACTTCTATGGTGCTTTTGTGTCCTTTTTGAAGCTTTAAAGCTCCAGTCCCAATTGTAATCGCAAGTAAAAGAGTGACCAGTCCAGTAGATTAATCAAAATATCTCCTTTCGTTTTCCACAGAATTTAGTCATACAGGTTTGAATTTACATTACAGTGAGTAAATTATGGCAGAACTGTCATTTTGGGGCTAAACTATCTTTTTAAAGTAGTATAACATGTTAAGGCATAGGTGGTTTAAAAAGTATGAGTATTCACTAATGTTTAAAAGAGAACAAAACAGGCTTTTTATAGCAGTAAGACATTCAAACTTGGGAAAGAAACATGAAACTTTCTGGAAAGAATAGCTAGATGAGAAGGGCAGGCTTACAAGATACTGACACTGATAACATTCAGACAAATATGGAGCTTAAAGTCCAACAAAAACATCAACAGTTGATCACCTTGACGTTCAAATGCCTCAATAACTGCTTTCGTTTGCAAGTTCCAGGGAAATATATCTACAAATGCATCCAAACACGTATGTGAAAGTGTAAAGACATCTTCAAGCAAACCTTAACATGGTACTCCCCATCCATCAGGATGTTCTGAGTTTTAAGGTCATGGTGTAGAAGCGGTGGCGTCATATTGTGGAGGAAGTTCACTCCTAAAGCGATCTCATAAAGAATACGCAGCCTCAATTGCCAGGCCACCACCGGGTACATTTCTTTCTGTAACGCAATAAGAAAATACAGAAGTGAACAATCAAGAAACTATATGCCACAAAGCAGAAAGTGAAACTGTGCATTACTCAAACTCAAAGTGAATTATTACAGTAATACTACCAGACTAAACAGGAAGCATGCCATGTTTGTACATGTATACCTCATGCAGGAGCTCATCCAGAGATCCGTTGGTCATGTACTCAGTCACGATGCAGAAGAACTCGGGCTCATTACACACACCAAAGATCTGGATGATGTGGTTAAACCGAGCTTTGTGAAGCACCTCTGCTTCCTTCAATAAACAATTCCTTTCCCTGCAAAAAGAGAGGAATGATAGGACTGAGGCTTTCTCTGTCAGACAATATCATGCGATACAGTAGAAGTCATTAACTGCCTGGTTTACCACAGCTTTTGACCAATTCATTAACTTTATTCCTTGCATTAGCCATTCTTCCATGGACTTCGTTCAATGAAAATCTTGGAAGAGTTCATAAATTAAGATACTTTTATGGTGCTTCAGTTTCCCTTTTAAAGGCCATTCATTATAATAACATCATGGAAAGAGTATATTAAAGTTATATTAAATATTAAAATTCTGGACAATACTGATAAGCTGATTATTATTTTCATATTAATGGATAATAAAATAAAAATGTATTCTGACTAAATAAAAAATTAAACACAGTAAACTGAAATCAATCATTTTAAATGCTACAAGTGAGTTTATAACACCTTAATGTTATTGTATACAGTTTAAAATTATATATGTCATTTTTGGATTTGCTAAAGATTACATTTAACAATTTTTGTGAAATATTACTGTTTTTAAAGGGATAGTTCACAAAAAAACATGAAAATTCTGTCATCATTTCTCACCCTCACGCCATTCTAAAAACCCATAAGACTTTCGTTCATCTTTCAAAACACAAATTAAGATATTTTCAATGAAACCAGAGATATTTCTGTCTCTCCACTGAAAGTCACCCAAAACTCTTGTGTTTCAGAAAAAAATCAGTACGGATAAATTCAACTGTTCTTTGTGTTTCGAAGATGAACAAAAGTCTTATACGAGTGAGAAATGACAACAAACTACAACTGAGCGATATGTGCTCATTGCCCCACTTTTAACATTAATTATGCAATATAGGATAATTCTGAGAAAAAAACCCCTCTAAAAACAGTCGATAAACATTAAGATATTTTGCAACCCTAGAAGAGTGACCAGTACTTTATCTTGAATTTCTCCTTTAGTGTTCCACAGAAAAAAGGCGAGTAAAAGATGACAGAACTTTAAGTAAACTATCACCTTAATTTCCACTCAAAATATTTTCAGGACTTTAAATGTCAAGTTTTCAGATTTTCACATCTTTACATGTCTTTTCCAGGTCTGGAAATCACATTCCATGACATGTCCAGGTTTTCCATGGTCTTAGAAACGTATTAGCACAAAACAGTCCGTCGGTGTTTGTCCCAAAAGAGCCCATCATATTCCTACTTTCACAGAACTAGACATATATTCAAACGTCTTGAACATACAGTTCAAAACTACAGTACCTTTAAAGCAAGCTGTCTGACCGCAAACTTAACGTATGTGCGCAAGCGCTGCATACTAGTTCAGATCAGTGACCTTATCTGCACCGTATCCTTTCCTAAAAACCTGCAACAACCAGCATTTATGGTCACACCAGACTGAAACAGCGCATAAAAAGCCCAGAAATCGACGTTTTATGAACCGTGCATTTGAGCTAATAGGAAGCTAAGTCTCAGAGATCGTAAGTGCGCTGACTGAACCCACCTCTCGCCAACCGGTGAATCCAGTTTTAAGCACTTGATCGCCACTGTGGTGCGCCAGTCGCTGTGCTGCGCCCTGAACACGGTCCCGAAGCCTCCCTTGCTGATGTAGTGCAGGTCCGTTAGTTTCCGGTACGGGATCACCGGTAAGGTGCTGGTGAGACTGCAGATGTTGACGCAGCCGGTGTGCTCCATGTCTGAGGATATTATGATGTGAGACGGGCCCGTTCAGCTTCAGTAGCAGAAAGGGGAACTGAAAGCGCACTGCTAACAGTTACGTTACAGCTAAAAACCCTCACAGAGAGACGATATCGCGCACGTATCTACATGTTGTGAATGCGGTCTAATCTACACTATCGTTACCAAGAGACAGGCGTTTAGGTGCATCTGTCTGACTACTAATTTATGTAGTCCAAAATATCCTTGTTAAAAGTGTCCCTGGATAACAGATGGAAAAGAAATGTGTCCTGCGGATCGCGCTTGGAGACACGCCCCCAATCCGAACAACATATCACGCCATAAAAATAAACTGCAAATTAGCGTCAAAATCAAATACAACCACTACAGTTTGAGATTTAACGATTACGCAGCGCGGTGGTGGTGGTGAGTGCGCGCGCGGAGAATACTTCGCTGGTGTGAATGAGTGGGTCGGACCAAAACCGCAACGTTATGTTTTTGTGTGTAACCACCCGTCTAGTCCCGCCCTTGACATGCAGATAGACGAATGACATCTCAACTAGCCAATCACAGACGTCAAGTAAACCCTTTAAACCAATCCTGTCGCAGGGGGCGGGATTTCTCAGAATACTGGTAGGGAAAAAACCAACGCCGACCACACGACTGTGACTTCAGCTTCCGGGTGTCGAAGGGGTCCTCGTTTGATCGGATGAGATTTGTTTGGGTGCATTCACCAGACCTGAACATTGTGAACTGTGAACAGATTTGAATTACTATTATTTTTTTGTTGTTATGAAGCGTATATTAACTTTTACACATAACTCATAACCTTTCAAACTGCTGAAAATATTGTTATCTGGACGTTTGCTGTGACATTTTAGACACAATACACAGTTTTGACTGCCGCTTGCTATCGTGTTTATTTATTTAGTTTGTTTGTTTAACATAATTCTATTTGTGCAATAATTAAATAGAATATGGTTATTCATAGTGTTTTATCGTCCACGTTGTTGAATTTATTTAAAATGGTCAAAGACTTTGTTTTTGACCCATGAAGGCTTCCTGGGTTATTCCATTATGATGTAACAAAGGGAATTCCCAAGTGATTTTTCCTCACAATAATATGGCACTGCATCCAGCCTGTTATAAAAAATAGATACACTTTAAAGAAATGTATGCTGACGTGCAATATAAATCAATTCCCTCCTCAGCTACATCGTCGCCTGTGCTTCTGGGTTCAGTAATGATAACAACAAGCGGTCATGCAGAGGATGGAGCTGGTTGTCTTGGTAACCGGACGTGTTTTGCTCTTGGCACAGTGGGAGAGGAAGTGCCCTCAGTTACATTATTGCTCATTCTGTTAATGGTGATGATAGTGCCAAATAACAACCAAGGAGATTACTGAAAATGTGGTGTAGAGGGGTAAATTATCTGGTATTTTTTATGTAAAGTTACATCAGTTGTGGAAGAGAGATTGGTATCTAACAATATGACAATTAAAACACCCAGCTATGAAACTTAATGTCACAGCTTTTCAAATTGTGTTATTATTATTATTTTATCCATTCCAGACAGTGTCAGGGTATACAGGGTGATTATTAAGACTAGTTTTTGTGTAAATTGCATCGTTTCCCCAGTAGATGGCGATAAGCGACTGTCAGCACGGATTCAATGCCATTGGTATGTTTCTTGAAAACACAGCAATTAGGCAGTTAGGATTAAGGATGCTAAATTCCGGGAATTTTCAAGACTGGAAACTTTCCATGGGAATTAATGGGAATAAACCGGAAGTTTGCAAAATTGCAGGAACTGGGAACTTAACTGTAGCTGAGAACAAAATCTTGCAGCATAATCTTGGTTAAAACAACCAGATTTAATGCGATTTTAGTGTAATTTCTACCCTACACATTGCTCAATCACATGCACAGCACACCGTTTACTGCAGGGCTATCGAGGCCACACCCCCTACATGCACTGTGCTTTCCTCCATAACATGATGATCATTTCTCAAATCATTCACACAAAATATCAAATTGTACCATCTTGGTAAGTATTCATATTGCATTAATATATATTTTTAACTTCCTTGTGCTGTGTGTAATATTAAATTAGGCTGTACCATGGTAAAAACAAATACACTGACTGAACAAACACTTACGTGAGATAATAATAAAACAAAAGTCTAAAAATGCCCCCCCCCACACACACACACACAATCCCTCCCCCCTACACACACCCCCTCACCCAATTGCCTCTAAATCACAATTTGAGGGGGAAATACTTAACATCTAAGTTTTGATATTCTAAATATATTTGATCTATGGGATTTAAGTTTACCTAAATACCAAAAAGTGTTTATACAGTAGCTAGACAGTTTATGAGGTATGTGCTATATAGTTAAAGCTGTGATGCTCCTTTCCATTTTATGATCCTATGCCTTCCATAGACGATATAATTATACATTTATGTAGACCACTTAACTTATTGATTGCTATCTGGATGTGAACATATTTCACGCAGCACTACATCAAATGTTTTGAAGCAAATCACTCACCCTGGCTTTGTTTAGAGCTGTTTGTATTGGTGCAGCGACAATAGACAAAGTGTCTGCAAATAGTATGTCTAATATTGTGTCTTACTCAATATTAGCTTTTACATCATCAACGTCTTTATTATTTTGTTTTACTGTTGTTATAAAAGCAATATTAGCATTCACAGCATTAAACAGAGCTGAACACACTTCACTTCTGGACACACCTGCTGGGGAAGTATTGCTTTGAAAGATTGAAACAGATTGTCTTACGTGGTGGGTGCCATTGAGATACTGAGACATTTTATACTTCACGTTTATCATTAAAGGTTGTTAATTGAAATTAAGAAAGGGGAGAATGAAATACAGATGTTTCTGTCTGGTACGCCTACACACACACACACACGCACACACGCACACACACACACACACACACCACACTACACACACATTTTTAACACACGCACGCACACGCACACACAGGTACACACACACACACACGCACGCACGCACGCACACGCACACACACACACACACACACACAAACTACATTACAATTAGAGTGCATTTAGCAAAATCAAGTATAATGCATTCTAGATAATATTTTGATACATTTCGACTGATTTCTAGATATTTTATTACTACATATGCTGTGGCCATATTCATACCAGCCACTGACTTTCAATGGCTAACGAACATATCATCATACAAAATGTCTAACATGTAATGAAAAACAGTAATGAACCTCAGAATAAATGAAGTAGCACAACATAGTTTTCTTGTTTATTTACAGACTGATTTAAATGCATTTTTAAAAAGAACTTGTTACCATCCGGTGAGTTTCTTACTCTCAATGGCGTCCTCTAGTGCCTTGCACTGAATCCTGCAGTGAGATTTCACATCTGATGGATCCCAGGCCAGAAGTGATGTGTTCATGATTTCTCCACGCCTAACTTTTCCACTTTCCAACAAAAAAACGCAAAACAAAGGCAGTCATTAGGGAGCTTTTATGGTGATGTGAAAGCAGTCATCAAACAGCAGGGGGGGAGAATGGACCAGTTTTAACTCTTCATTAATTAAAGGACTAACTACATCACAAAATGTGTTGATACTTTGTCATTGTTTTTCTCAGACCAACTCTCAGATGCTATATGATTCTGCAATGCTGTTTCAGATAACTGCAATAAAATATAGCTAAAATGAAATAAAAGGGGAAACAAAAATCGGAAATGTCATTGTTTTGCTAGGGTTTTGTAGATCCACATTTATCATACCATGCAAATACAAATGAATTTAAAATGGATCATACTAGAAGAGGGTGTGGTTTGGTTGTGTCTCATTTGTGACCTGGTTTACTTCTCTTAATAGTGAGGAATGCAGAAGATGACATTCAGTCAACTTCTGCTAACATTACATTTATGACTCTTTTCTTTTCACCAGGTCCATCCCAGAAGATACAACATGTTTTACCAGAACCCCAGTCCGGATGTTGTAAGGAGAGGAAATGTGATGGAGTATTACAGCAGTGGATTTAGCAGCGGAAGCAATGAAGAAAGGACACTCAAGGTCACCTTGCTTGGATATAAGGTCATGGAGGAAAAGACTAAGTTTACAGTAAGGATTTAATTATTTGTGATTCTTTTCACTCATGTCATGCATTTATATTAGACTGTCTGTTGTTCATATTTTAAATGCATAGCCTTCAATGGGCATGTTTCTCTCCAAAATGGAAATTCTGTCATCGTTTTCTTTCCCTCATGTTGTTCCAAACCTGCATGACTTTGTTTCTTCCATGTCAAACACAAAAGCAGAAATTATGAATAATGTGCTAATTTTATACTTGCAATTAAACTAAATGGTAACTGGAGCTTCACACTTTAGAAGGGAACAAAAGCATCATAAAAGTATCATACAAGTGTTTTCTACATTCATTTTGTGCCTTTGTTTCAAAACAAACCTAAATAAAAAGGAACTCAGCCTCATGTCGTTCCAAAACCATAACACAAATTAAGATATTATTTATGAAACCTGAGAGATTTCTGTCTCTCCATTGAAAGTCCATATAACCCAAACTTTGATGATTCAAGAAGTTTATAAAAACATTGTAAATATGATCCATATGAATCAATGTGTGAATGTTTATATGTGAATAAAAAACTAAATTAAATCGGTTCAACAATTAAAATAATCATGTCTCTTCAGAATACTTGTTTTAAATCACTTTTGCATCATTTTATGAATGTTTTGAATTGTCAGTTTCATTATAAATAATGAACTTTTAAAGTGAACTAAAATCTTGTGAGTTCAAAACAACTTTAGGAGTAAATTATAGAATTTTCATTTTTAGGTGAACTACCCTTTAAGAATCACATGGAAACAGTTGGAAAATGCTATTTTTAGTGATAAAGAGGACACGATGTTCCTTTTTTTGCACTTCCCAGGTCTACAAGATCTTAGTGAAGCGTGCACCAGAGAGCTGGCACATTTTTAGACGATACACAGACTTCTCTCGGCTACATGACAAGGTCAGGCACAGGGGACTCATGTCAGCTGACAGTGCAGTAATGGAGACGTGCTCAGTTTTTATTAGAATTTCCTTCTTTTAGATGTGGGTGACTCTTTATGTGTGTGTCTTCAGCTGAAGGAGGTGTTTCCTTCGTTTAACTTTGCCCTGCCACCCAAGCGTTGGTTCAGGAACTTCGGCGCTGAATTTCTAGAAGAGAGACAACTGGGCCTACAAAACTTTCTACAAAACCTGATTGCACTTATAGACGTGAGAAATAGGTACTTATTACTTATTACAATGCCCTCACGTTGTTCCAACCCTGTCTGACATTCTTTCTTCTACAGAACACTAAGTGTATTTATATATACAGTGTGTATATATATATATATATATATATATATATATACATATGTACTGAAAATTGGTTTTGTCCCTATGATGAAAGTCAACAGGGTCCATTATTGTTTTAGACCCAAAACTCTATTTTGTACATATTTTGGATTTCAATTATAATTTGGCACACCTGAATTTAAAGGAGCCCCTTTCCCACATACACTGGTGTAAATGGATAAAAATAGTCTAATTTTACATGAATCAACTTCATAAATAAATAATAAATAATTTATTTCACTATAAACATACAAATAATCTGATACTTTAAACAAAAACGTCCCAGGTTACGTATGTAACCCTGGTTCCCCGAGGGAACGAGACGCTGCGTCGAAACGCTAGGGGAACGCCATCAGCGATGTCCAGCTCTGAATCATAAGTGTAATCAGTCAAAATTGACAGCCAGACGTCAGGTGCGGGTGACGTCACGACCAGGATGCTTAAAAGCACGTGATGTGCAGCCGGCGCCAGCTTCCAGGAATGAAGCAAAGCTCTAGTAGGGATGCCGGAAGTATGGCCTTGCGACGCAGCGTCTCGTTCCCTCGGGGAACCAGGGTTACATACGTAACCTGGGACGTTCCCCTCCGGGAACATCGAGCTGCGTCGAAACGCTAGGGGAACGAGATGTCCACGCCGCCAGAATTACCAATCCCTGCTCAGTGTGTGGAATGCACAGCTACGGCAAGAGAACAGCAGAGCCAGGAGTGGCTTGCAGATCTAGGTCATAGAATCTGACGAAGGTTAGGGGCGTAGACCACCCAGCAGCGTCACAAATGTCCTGAATAGGGACACCTGCGAAAAAGGCCTTGGAGGCCGCCATACCTCTGGTTGAGTGAGCCTTGACCCCCAAAGGCGAGGGGAGATCAGAGGACTCATAGGCAACTATGATGGCATCCACTATCCGACTAAGGGTCTGCTTAGCAGCTGGAAAACCCTTTTTAGGAGGACCGTAGCATACCAGCAGTTGGTCCGATTTTCTCCACAGGGCAGTTCTGTGGACGTATGCGTCCAGTGCTCGCACTGGACACATACAGTTAAGCTTTTCCTGGTTGGGCTCCCTGAAGGGAGGAGGACAAAAAGCCTGGAGTACAACGGGCCGCGGTACCGAGGAGGGGACCTTAGGGACGTACCCCACACGAGGGTACAAAAAGACTTTCGCCAGACCGGGCGTAAAGTCTATAGAGGCCACCGAGAGGGCCTGTAGATCCCCAACTCTCTTCAGCGAAGATATGGCTAAAAGTAGCACCGTCTTCAGCGTAAGAAGACGCTCTGATACCTGCTCGATGGGTTCAAACGGAGGTTTGCAGAGAGCTTCTAGCACAACAGCGAGATCCCAAGGAGGGACCCTGGACCGTACTCTAGGCCTGAGCCTCAGCACACCGCGGAGGAAACGTATGATCAGGGGGTCCTTGCCCACTGATTGTCCACCCATAGGGGCGTGGTAAGACGCTATAGAGAGAACCGAGCCTGCAGAAACTCCAGTACTGTACCAATCGGGCAGTTAACTGGGTCGAGCTGGTGGTCTCCACACCAAGAAGTGAAGAGTCTCCACTTGAGGCCATACAGTTTCCTCGTTGAGGGAGCTCTAGATTGGAGAATGGTCTCAACAACCTCGGTTGAGAGACCTGACGCTATGAGTCGCGCCCCCTCAGGGGCCACGCCCACAGCTTCCATAACTCCGGGCGGGGGTGAAAGATCATACCCTCCGCTTGTGAGAGGAGATCTCTCCTGACTGGAATCTCCCATGGGGAGCCGTCGAGGAGAGAAATCAGGTCCGAGAACCATACTCGGCCCGGCCAGAACGGGGCTACTAGCAACAGCCGGACCCCGTCCCGGCGCACTCTCTCTAGAACTCCGGGAGCAGAGCAATCGGGGGAAAGGCGTACAGACGAAGCCTCGGCCACGTCTGTACCATAGCATCCAGCCCCAGCGGAGCCGGATGAGTCAGAGAGTACCAGAGGGGACAGTGCGATGTCTGACGAGTCGCAAACAGATCCACCTGTGCCTGGCCAAAAACTCTCCAAATCTGCTTCACCACCTCGGGGTGAAGCCTCCATTCCCCGGGCCTCGGCCCCTGCCTCGACAGGATGTCTGCTCCTACATTGAGATGCCCAGGAATATAGACCGCTCTCAGCGAGAGGAACTTGTCCTGGGACCACACAAGGATCTGGTGCGCCAGCTTGCATAAGGGGCGCGAACGCAGACCTCCCTGGTGGTTGATATAAGAAACCACAGCTGTGTTGTCGGTGCGTACTAGCACATTGTGATTTCTTAGGTCCGGAAGAAAATGTTTCAGTGCTCGAAACACGGCCAGCATCTCCAGGCAGTTGATGTGCCACGTGAGATGGTGACCACTCCACAGACCGCGGGCAGGGTGGCCACTCATGACCGGTCAGGGATGCATCCGTCGCTAGCGTTACGCGGCGACAAGGAGCTCCCAGAACCGGGCCCTGAGACAAGAACCAAGGTTTCCTCCACATGTCCAAGGCACGTAGGCATCGCCGCGTGACCTTGATCATGCGGAATGGGTTTCCCCTCGGGGAGAACCCCTTGGACTTGAGCCACCACTGTAGGGGTCTCATGTACAGCAGGCCAAAAGGTATCACGTTGGACGCTGCTGCCATCAGACCCAACAGTCTTTGAAACTGCTTGACAGTGAGTGACAGGCCTTCTCTGACTCTCCTGACCGTGTTGAGAATCGACTCGATCCGAGCAGGGGACAATCGTGCCTGCATCGTGGTCGAATCCCACACCACGCCTAGATAAGTGGTTCTCTGGAATGGAGACAGCACACTTTTCTCTGCATTTAGTCTTAACCCCAATTCTTTCATGTGAGCGAGAACGACATCTCGATGTCGAACCGCCAACTGCTCTGAATGAGCTAAAATCAACCAATCGTCGATGTAGTTGAGTATGCGGATGCCCTGAAGTCGCAGAGGCGCCAGTGCAGCATCCACGCACTTCGTGAAAGTTCGGGGTGAGAGTGCTAGGCCGAAGGGAAGAACCCGATATTGGTAAGCTTTGCCCCTGAAAGCGAACCTCAGGAACTTCCTGTGACTGGGAAGGATGGATACATGGAAATAGGCGTCTTTTAGATCTATCGTGACGAACCAGTCCTCGGATCTGATCTGAGACACGACCTGTTTTACAGTAAGCATTCTGAACTTCAGGCGGCTGACTGAGCGGTTCAGTAGCCGCAGATCTAAAATTGGACGTAACCCTCCATCCTTCTTTGGAACAACGAAGTACCGGCTGTAGAACCCGGACTCTCTGTCGAGAGGAGGGACCACCTCGATGGCCTCCTTCCTCAGAAGAGAGCTGACCTCTTGTTCTAATACCAGAGCCTGCTCGGGATTTGTGCTCGTGAGACACAACCCTTTGAAAGGTGGCGGCGGAGCGCCGAATTGAATACGATAGCCTTTCTCTACAGTCTGCAGGACCCAACGAGATACATTTGGCAGTAGTTTCCACGCTGCTAAATAATCTACTAAGGGAGCCAGTCTCTCGAGACTGGCCTCTGGTGTGTTTGGAGCTGCTAGATCGATGCCCTGACACGGAGGGACCGGCAGGAAGCCACCGATGTAGCTGCTCGGGAGATCCCTGAAGGCGTGGCGAGGCTCTCAGCTCCGCTACGTTTCCGGGCGGAAAGAACTGAGAAAGGCACTCGCGGGAGACCGCTGCGCCCTGGAGCTCTGGCAGGGTTGGCAGAACGATCTCCAGAGGGCGCTGAGGAGAGACGGACACCGTGTAATGCGGTGCACCCCGCTCTTCCCCAGCAGGGGCCGCCCTCAACAGTCCTGCGTAGACGTCAGGACCGCTTCATCGAGGGCTTCCTAGACTGAAGCACGACCCTCAGGTCGGGCTTCGTCTCCGAAAGCCTCGATTTTCTAGAGCGTTGTCGAGCTCGGTCCCGCTGCGGGGGAGCACGAGCGGCAACGCTCTGCCTTTGGACCTCCCTATATGAGGAGCTGGTACACGGTTGGGGCTGCTCCCGCCCAGCAGCCCCTAGAGCTACAGAGCGGCGAGGGAGAAACCGCTGAAATGCTGCCGCCTGTTTAGAAGCCTCCTGGAACCTGTCGACGACCGAATTAACGGCATCGCCGAACAGCCCAGAAGGCGCAAGCGGGGCATCCATCAAGACGACTCTGTCCTTCTCTTTCATGTCGGACAGAGTCAACCATAAGTGCCTCTCCGCTGCCACCATTGCCTTAGTGGCGCGGAGAGCTAAATCAGCGGTTCTCCTCAGTTCTCCGACATCACTTGAACTGATTTGCTCGCCCTCATCTAGCTCTTTCAGCAGGTCTGCTTGATATGCCTGAAGCACAGCCATAGTGTGAAGGCATGCACCTGCCTGACCTGCTGCCGCGTACCCCTTGCCCAACAGCGCTGATGACCCACGCAGCGGCTTGGTGGGCAAGACCGGAGCCTTCAGAGACGATGCCGCACCGGGTGCCAGATAGCTCGCAAGCGTCTGTTCAACCCGGGGCATCGCTCTGTAACCACACTCACTTAACCCCGCCACATTACCATAATAATCAGAGGCGGGGATAAATAGGCGTGAAGAAAAGGCCTTTTCCACGATCTCGACACCTCAGTGTGAAGATCGGGAAAGAAAGGCAGGCTCCGGCGTAGAGGTAGTGACTTACTACGCAGAAAGCGTTCATCTAGCTTACTTCGCTGCTCTTCAGTCTGATCATCGGCGGGCCAATTAATGTTTAACTTGGCAACCGCGCGAGTAACTACCTCTAATAACTCCTCGTATTGTGGGGATAGAGTGGGCGAAAAACCAGTGCTCTCCACATCTTCCTCCTCGGAGGGAGATAGGTGAAACACTGGCCCCGCCCTCTGAGGGGAAGAAACCGCAGAACGGGCTTCCGAACCCAGAGAACGGGCAGTGGATCTGGCAGGTGAGGACAGAGATAGGGGTTTACCCGTCTCTAATCCCTCTGCCAAATCCAATTGCGAGCCCCACGAGTGCAGCCACCGCTCCGCCTCAGCGGAGGCGGGGCCAGCACCGTGAGGAGCGCTAGCGAAAACTCCCTCCTCGAAGAGAGCTCTCCGGGAGCGAAGCGTGTGAATGGACAAGCAGCCGGCTCAAAAGCCGACTCCGCGTGCTTCGCCCCCAAGCAGACCACGCACAGACTGTGTGTATCCCCGCTCGTGATGAAGCGAGGGCAGGGAGTCACACACTGTCTGTACTGTGAACCACTCTCGCCCCTCTTTGATTTAAAGGTTGCCTTTGACATGTCTGTACTAATCTTTCTTTGCCTGCCTTTTTAAGAACAAACTTTCTTATTTCCTAACTGGATAATAACAGACCTACAGACAATGACTGACACACACAGAGAGCTTTGCTGAATGACAAAAAGCTGGCGCCGGCTGCACATCACGTGCTTTTAAGCATCCTGGTCGTGACGTCACCCGCACCTGACGTCTGGCTGTCAATTTTGACTGATTACACTTATGATTCAGAGCTGGACATCGCTGATGGCGTTCCCCTAGCGTTTCGACGCAGCTCGATGTTCCCGGAGGGGAACATATTTTGATTTATTTATTCTGAATCTGAATCCTGTTTGAGAACTCATTATCTTGTTTTTTAATGTTCTTTATCAACAAGTATAAAGAACAGTGAAATGATGTACTTCAAAAATTGCTGTTTTTTCACCTCAAGGGGTGAATAAATCATTATGTGGGCTGTCTGAAATGGTAACAAGGTTGCAGATTTTGCCTAAATACAACAAGTAGGGCTGATTAATTTGGGACCAATTGTTGGTTTTGTTATTGTAAACTCGCCCGATTAATATTAATTAAAAACATATTTGTTTGATAATTGTGCTACAGTTAAAGGGTTGAATGACTGAGCTTGACAAACACAGTCAGCTATATAATACGTGCCAGCACTATTGTCAATATATGTGTGAAGATTATTTGCTGCCACAATGTCACACTTTAATGGAAAACCTTTCCATTCCATGCTTTCTCTCTACTGAAGCGAGGCAGTCAGAGAATTCCTATGTCTGGATGACCCACCCACTGCTTTTGACGATGTTAGAGAGAGATGGGTAAGCTCGCTCAGTTACTTTAATTCTTTTGCATTCAGCCAAATATCATGCATCCAATTATCTGGTCACACCAGCTTACAACCACAAACAAAAATAAATAACACAATGGACTAATCCCTTTCTCCTGCTGTTCCCACTGAAGGCCTTCTGTGAGACACTGGGAGGGACCAACTGTTGCCTTCAAAGAGACTTAAAGGATGATGAGAGAGAGACGGAGTGCCTGAGAAATGTCCTGCTGCACAAAGAACTCCAAATTAGCCAGCCAGAGAGAACAAAGAAGTAATGTAGCAACATGACCTATTTGTGGGTTGCTTAGGAAACAGGGACAAGCAGGTGCATTTCTGGTTTTCTGGCTGAAATTAATGACTCCAAAAGGATTCTAATGCTCAAGGAAATGAAGCCTAATTGGATTAAGTGCTGCAGAAAATGCAGCCTCTACCAGCAACACTAATTGCTAACCGGATTATCATGCCCTTTTAAATTGTTAATGTCATATATTTTATATTTGTATTAGATTTGCAGATTTTAGATGCAACAATGAGCAAAAATTTGTCATTTTTAACCCCGTAAAGCCTGACATATCAAATAATAGTCAGAAAAAAATGCATATTTTAAATGGAACATTTAAAAAAACATATTATTATTTGTATTATTTTTTGATGGAACAGTTTATTGAACCTTTAGAAAAAAGTTTGCATATGTGTTTTTTTATTATCTGATACATCATTATAGCTCATAGATTATGATTTTGGAGAATATGGAACTCAAACTCAAGTAGGACACTGAGCAAAAATATGCAATTAGGTGCAGACGCTGATATTCATATGGCTTAAAATGAACATGAAATATATGATATCTTGTAATCAAAGCTCTGTAGTTTTTTTTGTGGGGTCAAAAATGTAAAGCAATCAATGCAAGACAATAATGATAATGAACAAATAAACGTTCCTCAAAAATATTTGATACTTTGATATTAAATTTGATACAGTAGGCTTTACAGGGTTGAGTATGAGTTAAGATGAATTAAGTTGCATGATTAGTGAAATCCACCCTCATGTCATGCCATGAAGATCTCAAGTTGATCAAGACTGTACCACTGGACTTACATATCACATATGATTAACTTTTCCCTGTTTAACTCCATATAGTGGCATGTATCGTACCCAAGAGGAGCTGAACAGAGAGCCCAGAGACGTTTTAACAGCACAGGAATATAAAGAAGTGGAGAGAGACGCCTCTCAGGAGATCAAATAAAAGGTAATCATACATGTCTACCGTATCATTGATTGTTTTTCCACGTACTCCCTTTGCAATGAATCCTAGTTGAGTCTTATTATTTAAATAAACATCCCATAATTTTACTGAGAATCAGGATGTGTCTTGGGAGCATTTTGTCTTATTATATTGCTTGTATCTCTTTTCAGCTCTGAACTGGGGTTCATAAGGAGTCATGGAGCGTGCTGGTGCGGATCAGTAACTGACAGTCCAGAAAAGCACAGTTCTAAGAAGCACATCAAATAAATTAAAAGAAAAGAAAAGGGGAAAATCTCAGCAAATAGGGCACTTTCTTCAAATCTTCTGTTTGTTCTTAGTCCATAATAAGAACAGAAAAGCTGTTTTGTTTATTTTGAATGAATCAAAACTGATTAATGCCAGAAATGATTTGGAGCACAAACACTTTTAATGAGTTAACTGAAAATATGTTTTGTGAGAACATGTGTGATTCTGTAAGGTTTGTTTTATAGAGATTTTATAGGACATCTGCATCAAACTCACACTAGGACTAGCAGCAGAAGAAGTCACGTCACTCGCTCTCTGATACAATCTTGTATACAATTTCTGTTCTTTACCCAGATTTTTGACTTCTGATTTGGATTATTCACATTTGAGTTTTGGCTTTTGTTGATTTGGATTGTGGAATAAATTGATACTCGGATTCTTCTGATTCAAATGGGTCATCAAGCCAGAAACTGTATAACTTCTTGGAAAAAGAAAAGGAACAAAAATACTTCTATGTTTTACGTATCTGAATGTTTTCTTCATGCATGTATCGTATGCGGTAGAGATAT
Organism: Ptychobarbus kaznakovi; assembly: GCA_027422405.1. Classification (NCBI taxonomy): domain Eukaryota; kingdom Metazoa; phylum Chordata; class Actinopteri; order Cypriniformes; family Cyprinidae; genus Ptychobarbus; species Ptychobarbus kaznakovi. Next base: position 24,149,253 of record CM049805.1, on the reverse strand, counting down.
TTGTTCATTGAATCAACTGTTCTAGTGCAGCTGGTTCTGCACAGCTCTTGACAGCTGGACTCTGTTAGACTATATCTGTCCACACAACATGCCAGTGTTGACCAGCATGATCTTTCTGGTGAAGCTGGTTAAAAAGCCTGGTTGGTATAATATGCAGCATCCAAAATTCAACATGAAATGCAGTGATGACGTATTTTTATTTAGCATTACCCTTGAAACCCAATAGGATTTTTCATTGGCTTTTGGATTATTGCAGGCTCTAAGATCTGTGAAACAAAAGCTTATTCTTACACATTATTATTTCTTCATGATAATCTCCACAAATTCAAAGACTAAATACAGAGAAGTAAAAAGCTAAGCGTAGACTATAAACGAACCCCACACTCGCATGACTTCATTTGTCACCACCTTTAAGCTTCAACAATACTTTCAGTCTTTATTTACAAAGCATTGTTCCCTGACAGTCTGAGTTAGAAAAGATATGAAAACAATGACTAGTAAATAGATGAGTTTGCTGTTCAGCATGATGCCGTTTAATGTCTCAGACAACCTCTGTAGTCCCATTTAGTAACTTGTTAGCTTAAAAACAAAATCGGGCTAATGTGGTCATACTTCCTGGTTCTAGTGAGAACTCTAGCTGCTGCATTTTGAACCATCTGGAGTTTGTTTATTAAACGCGCAGAACAACCACTTAATATCCCAGTTTAACTTCATATAGTGGCATGTATCGTACCCAAGAGGAGCTGAACAGAGAGCCCAGAGACGTTTTAACAGCACAGGCATATAAAGAAGTGGAGAGAGACGCCCTCAGGAGACCAAATAAAAGGCAATCATACATGTCTTTTGTGTAGAGAGACCGGGGGTCCTTCATGCCACGGCAGAGCTGGAGACTGGAAGACCCGCTACGAGACAAAACTCTAGGATAGCACTGACTGAGGGTGAGCTGAGGGGCTGACAGGACATTGCTGTCTCGGAAGGAGCTTTGGTGGTGTGTGCAGTCTCAGTCTCAGCTGGTTTGATTGGTGTGACAGTGGCGAAATGGTCTATGAAGAAACAGAAAATAAAAACACTGACAACACGAAAAACAAATGGTGGTAAATTTGCCAGTAAATATACTTTTAGGTCTTCTGTTACGGTACTGTGTCGATGTACACGCACAAAGACGAAGATGAAGATAAGCACTCTTTAATTAATCCACAGTAATTCCAAGCAAGGGCCGGTGAAAACTTCACAGTTACACAATATAAGATGGCAAATATTTATTGGTGAGTAGTCAATGAAAAAAATCCTAAGGAATGATTTTACAAAATTCTAGTACAAAATGACAAGTACAAATCCACATTTCGGTGCCTGGATTCTATTTTTTAATCCACCTTCTTCTGTTTTCTCTAGCTGTCAGCAGTCTATAAAAAGATTGCCCCGATGAACCCTTTTGTACAGTCAGTTGCACAACAGCTCATTCCCATTAGATGTTTTTGTGTGTTTTCATTCATTCATTCACTGCATTCATTCTGAACACTTATGCAGTCTTTCTGACACTCAGGTGCAAACGCAATGCCTTCCGCCTACTGTGACAAGATGATGACGAATTGATTTCGGACAAAGCAACTGTTTTCAGACAGGTCTGTCAAACACTGCCTCTGCCCGACAAACATGTACCCCCACCCAAAACCCATGGGACTGACTGAGAGTTGTGTGCAAGTTTCCTTATTGGCTAACACAGGCCACAAACACATTACACACATTACTGCTTACAGGCTAGTGCTGCCACAGAGGTAAGTAATTTTTAGACAGCTATTTCCGTCAGTAATATTTGTCAGGTAAAAGGGACATTTAACGCGTGTTATTCAAAATGAGGCAGCTTTCAGTTATTTTGTAACCTCAGTGCAAAGATTCTTTGACCTGATCAGCCACAACATTAAAACCAAATGAAGCTGTCACATGCATACCTGTAGCTGCAGACCAGTCAGAGTACCCACAATGACCCACAATGTGGATGGCTGAGTGCATGTGCACTGTTTATCTGGAGAAGAGATGGCCACAGATGCACTATGAGAAGAAGGCAGGCTGGCGGAGGCAGTGTGATGTCTGGGCAATGTTTGCTGGGAAACCTTGGGTTCTGGCATTCACATTGGTGTTACTTTGATTCGTACCACCTACCCGAAGATCGTTGCAGGCCATGTACGCCCCTTCATGTGTTTCCTTATCAGTGACCTCTTTCAGAGGATAATGCACCCACAACACTGAAAAAAAATCGTTCATGGTTTGAGGAACACAACAAGAGTTCAAGGAGTTGCCTTGGCCTCCGAATCCAGATCTCAATCCAATTGAGCATCTTTGGCATGTGCTGGACCAAGAAATCCCATCCTAGGAGGCTCCACCTTTTAACTTTCAGGACTTGTCGCTAGTATCTGCTGCTAATGTCTTGGTGCCAGAAACCACAGGACACATTCAGAGGTCTTGTGGAGTCCATGCCTTAATGCATCAGAGCTGTTTTGTCAGCACAGGGAGGACGTGCATAAAAAGTAGGCAATTGGCTTTAATGTTGAGGCTGATCAGTGTATTAAGGTTATACATTTAAATTGATGAAGACTTCATGTCTTATAAATAATCTGAGACATATTCATCTCTGTAAAAGGTCAGTGAGCTTGTTTCACTGATGTGTGTGAAATTATGCACAGTAGGTGATAAGTCATTTGTAACGAGTCCTTCATGTTTTAAATATCATTGAAATGTCTTAATTAAAATAGTAACTGTTCAAATCAATTTAAATCATTCCCTCAGCTTGATTAATAACACATCAAATGGTGCAATGAGAACAATAATAAACCTTCTCTGAAAATGTAAACTCAGCAAAAATGTAAACTCAGAGGAAAAAGGATCACATCTTCTTTCGTAGCTTTCTGAAGGGAAGAATGATTTGGTCTAAAGCTTAAGCCTTTGTTTTAGTTCAGACATGTAATGTTAACATGTCTTGAAGGATTTAGTGATTTCTGGCCACTGTAACTGAGTGGAAAGCAAACACACTGTCATCTGCAATCAGTGGATGACAAATATCTCCGCCTGTTAAAGTCATACATGTGAATATGGGCCAGTCAGCAATTCCGCTTATCCCTGAGGATAAAGCTATCATATTTGATCTCCCGGACACTATTAGACTCAGTTACTCCCTTACTTTACACTCTCCGTGCTCTCCATTGATCACTAGAATATATGTAGACATTCAGCAGTAGTGAAATACAACACAATGTCCACATGATGTTTCATTTATGATGTTTTTACATAAAGTTGGGGGCCTGATAAACATGATACTGCTAAACAAGTACTAACTCATGGGCCAGGTCTTGAGCGAAGGCGATTCTGTGAGCTGGTGGGATCATGGGGTCACCTCTATTGTGTGTCTCCACAATTAGCAACAGCCAGAACCTGGACTTGTTTACATTTTCCCGTTCAATGTTGCTTTAAAATTAAGCAGGCAGTTTTCAAAAGTAATCCTGCTCACAGGATCCTTCAGATGGTTAGTCATGGAATAAAGGAAGGCAAGTGAATCAACAGTACTAGAACAAACTCGCTGTTCCATTTGGCAATATCATCAAAGATGTCTTGCTTCCTAGTTTATCCACAGTTCATCTCAATATAATAAAAGTCCATATCATTTGCTCATGAATGGTGCATGTGATAAGGACACTGTGATGTAGTACAACAATATACTTAATTTTTAAGCTTGTTTCAGAACACTAAGCCTGCACAAATTCACAAGAAATCTGTGCGTCACAGAAAAACCCTTAGTTCTTATCTCTTCACGCCGTGTTAAACCATAATAGGTCATGACGCTTTGTGAAGAATTAAATGCAGAGAAATGGCACAGAACAAGCTATTGATTAGCAACAAGCAAATGTGGTAATAGTTTACATATGTTTAGAACTCAAAGCTGCGAGAAAATACTTTTTTACTGGTCGCTGCATGGGCTGACTCAGTATTTCATGGGGAAAATATTATGACACATACACCCTACTGTGATATTGTCGACATCTGTAGGTTAAAACCATATGCTGTGCATTTAGCCCTGGCAGGAGGCAGGAATATGAGCTCCCAAAGTAAGTAAGTAAGTAAGTAAGTAAGCAAATACATACATGCTGTTTAGGAGGAGATCATGTATTTTGGGCAACTTTTCCAGTGAACAGCTTCTTCAGTGTCTGTCTGCTTAATTTGATTGGGGAAGCAAATCACACCCTCTTGCTATGTAAAAGGAACACAATGTACTGAGCATACATCTCTCTCTCTCATGCTCTCTGCACTATGTGCCTGTAAGATAACGTACAGCACATTGCAGTTTCATGCATCCTTTTGTGGAGCTTTCACGCATCTGGACAGATGTGGATGAGAATCAACTGATTTAGGAAACCATTCAGGGAAAGAACAAAACAAGTCAAGCTATTTTTTTTGCAAATGATCTGTGAGCACATCCTAGTAGATTCATATTTCATTTTTTCAAATCAGATCTGTTTTTTTTTAAACACAGAATGAGTAATAATACACCCCACTGTCCTTGAACTCTACACTCCCCTTTCTGAGGCTTCCTTGAACATCTCTTTTTTCAAATTGACAGACGCTGCTTTGAGAGACAACCAGAAGCGTATACTTCTTGTACTCTTAATGCTCTTTGGAAACACTGAATCCACTCAGTACTGATCATGAATCATCTCATGAATCAATTCTATGAATTATGTTTTTAGTTATTTTCAGAGTTGGTTAGTGTCTATGTCCTTGATGGGTTTAATCGGCTGTGTGTCTTGCATTTTCCTTTGATACAATGTCACATGCAATTTACAAACACATACATGGTCTGTGCTTTCATATAAAACATTAACCATGTTCCATAACATAAAAAAGGAAAAAGCTGAAATAAAAAAAGAACAAAACCTCCAATTAGTGATGTGAAAAATGCATTGGATTAAAAAAACAAAAACAATACAGTATCTCACAAAAGTGAGTACACCCCTCACATTTCAGCAAATTTTTTATTTTTTTTTATAATTTCTCAAGGGACAATACTGCACAAATGAAACTTGGATATATTTTAGAGTAGTCAATGTGCAGCTTCTATAGAAGTACAAATTTACTGTCCTCTAAATATAACTCAACATATAACAATTATTGTCCAAATAACTGGCAACAAAAATGAACACACCCTAAGTGAACATGTTAAAACTGTGTCCAAAGTGTCAATATTTAGTAGGGGCACCATTGTTATCTAGCAGTGCCTTAATCCTCCTGGGCATGGAATTCAACAGAGCTGCACATGTTGTTGCTGGCATCCTCTTCCACTCCTCCATATGAAATGCCTTTAAGTCAAAAACTTTCCTATTTTGATATTGTGCAGTTGCTTTGACACAATTTGTATTGTTAAAAGCGCTATATAAATAAAGGTGACTTGACTTGACATGACGGAGCTGCTGGATGTTAGACACATGGTGCTTCTCCACCTTCCGCTTGAGGATGCCCCACATGTGCTCAATAGGGTTCAGGTCTGGAGACATACTTGGCCACTCCATCACCTTCACCTTCAGCAGCAAGGCAGTTGTCATCTTGGCGGTGTGTTTGGTGGTTGTTATGTTGGAAAACAGTTTCTGAAGGGAGGGCATCATCTTCTGTTTCAGAATGTTGCAGTACATGTTGGAATCCATGTTTCCCTCAATGAACCGCAGCTCCCCAGTACCAGCAGTATTCATGCAGCCCCAGACCATGATGCTACCACCACCACCACGCTTGACTATAGGCAAGGCACAATTTTCTTGGTACTCCTCACCAGGGCGTCGCCACACATGCTGGACACCATCTGACTCAAACAAGTTTACCTTTGAATCATCAGACCACAGGACATGGTTCCAGTAATTCATGCTCTTGGCCAGGTTGGCCAAAAAACAGTTTGAAGGCTATTTTGTGAGCCAGCTTCAGAAGAGGCTTCCTTCTGGGGACGACGGCCATGCAAACCAACTTGTTGCAGTGTGTGGCATGTGGTCTGAGCACTGAAAAGCTGACCTTCCACTTCTGCAACCTCTAAAGCAATCCTGGAAGCACTCATGCATCTGTTTTTTGAAGCCAGCTTCTGCACCTGACGCACAGCACAAGGACTCAACTTCTTTGATCGACCCTTGCGAGGCCTGTCAAGTCTTGGAAAACCACACTGACCCTGGTACAACGCATTTATTATAGCCTAACCCATCTTTGTGGAGAGCAACAATTCTAATTCTCAAATCCTCAGAGAGTTATTTGCCATGAGGTGCCATGTTGAACATCCAGTGGTCAGTATAAGAGAATTGTACTCAAAGAACCAAATTGTAACTGCTCTAAAACAAGATACACAAATTTGTATGATCCTGTCAAGCAGGCAAAAACATGAACATGATGAATAGGACATGTTGCTTTGCATGGTTAAACAATGTATAGCTGTTACCACTGAGGGTGTACTCGGTTTTGTTGCCAGCTTTTTTGACAATAATGGCTGTATGTTGAGTTAGTTTCAGAAGACAGTGAATCTTTACTGCTATACAAGTTGCACACTGACTACTCTAAAATATATCCAAGTTTCATTTCTATAGTAGTGTCTCTTGAAAACATATAATAAATTGATTGCCAAAATGTGAGGGGTGTACTCACTTTTGTGAGATACTGTAAATATAAAGCTTACTTTAAATTATAATAAACCCTACTGTAGGACATACTAAAGAAAGTTACATTTTTGATGCTTTTTACAAATGTTTTCCCACCTTGCGGTTAAGGGCTTCCTGTCATTGGTCAGAAAATCTGATAGCCTTGCCCCCAAACTCACACCATTTACCATTGCGTAAAGGAGCAACCGTATCTAAAGTGCTAGAAAAGAGAGAATCCATAGTTTCTGTTACATCATCAAGCCTCATTAGGGTATGTCCCCAAAAACCTTTAAATTGGCTGTTATTAAGCCTCTCATTAAAAAACCACAACTTGACCCCAAAGATCTAGTTAACTACAGACCGATCTCAAATCTCCCATTTCTGTTTAAGATACTGGAAAAGGTAGCATTCTCATTTCCAGTCAGGATTTAGACCATCTCATAGAACTGAGACTGCTCTCATTAGAGTGACAAATGACCTGCTCTTATCATCTGATCGTGGTTTTATCTCTCTATTAGTGCTCCTGGATCTTAGCGCTGCGTTCGACACTATCGATCACAACATTCTTTTGAATAGACTAGAAAACTTTGTTGGCATTAGTGGAAGTGCATTAGCATGGTTCAAATCATACTTATCTGAGCGCTATCAATTCGTAGCAGTGAATGAAGAGGTATCTTATCGATCACAAGTGCAGTATGGAGTACCTCAAGGCTCAGTACTAAGGCCGTTACTTTTCACGCTTTACATGTTACCCTTGGGAAATATCATCAGGAAACATGGGGTTAGCTTTCACTGTTATGCTGATGATACTCAGCTCTATATTTCTTCACGGCCCGGTGAAACACACCAAATTGAGAAACTTATGGAATGCATAGTCGATATAAAAACTGGATGATGAATAATTTCTTACTACTAAATTCTGAAAAAAACAGAGGTGTTAATTATAAATTATGACCTAAAAACCATACAAGTAATAACCTAAAACACTGTCTATCACTTGACGGCTGCTCTCTCGATTCTTCATCTTCAGTCAGGAACCTAGGTGTGCTATTTGATAGCAATCTCTCCTTTGACAGACACGTTTCTAGCATTTGTAAAACTCAATTTTTTCATCTTAAAAATATATCTAAACTGAGACCTCTGATCTCAATGTCAAATGAAGAAATGTTAATTCATGCGTTTATGACCTCAAGGTTAGATTATTGTAATGCTTTATTAGGTGGTTGTTCTGCACAACAACCATCATAAACAAACTACAGATGGTCCAAAATGCAGCAGCTAGAGTTCTTACTAGAACCAGGAAGTATGACCACATTAGTCCGGTTCTGTCAACACTGCACTGGCTCCCTATTAAACATTGTGTATATATTTGAAAATATTTTTAATTACTTATAAAGCCCTGAATGGTTTAGCTCCTCAGTACTTGAGCGAACTTTTATCGCATTATAGTCCTCCACGTCCACTACGATCTCAAAACTCTGGCCATTTGATAATACCTAGAATATCAAAATCAACTGCCGGCGGCAGATCCTTTTTCTATTTAGCGCCCAAACTCTGGAACAATCTACCTAACACTGTTCGGGAGGCAGACACACTCTGTCAGTTTAAATCTAGATTAAAGACCCATCTCTTTAACCTGGCGTACACTTAACACACTAATACGCTTCTTACTAATCCGTTAAAGGATTGTTTCAAAGGTAAACCGGAACCGGGAACACTTCCCATAAACGATGTACTTGTTACATCGTAGAATGACATCTACGCTAATATTAGTCTTTTGCTTTCTTATTCCGAGGTCACCGTAGCCACCCGATCCGGTCCTTATCCAGCCCAGATGATCACTGCAGTCAACAGATCCAGTCCGTATCCAGATCAGATGATCACTGCAGTCACCAGATCCAGTCCGTATCCAGATCAGATGATCACTGCAGTCACCAGATCCAGTCCTTATCCAGCCCAGATGATCACTGCAGTACATCCGTACCAGATCAGATGATCACTGCAGTCACCAGATCAGTCCGCATCCAGATCAGATGATCACTGCAGTCACCAGATAGTCCGTATCCAGATCAGATGATCACTGCAGTCACCAGATCTAGTCCGTATCCAATCAATGATCACTGCAGTCACCAGATCCAGTCCGTATCCAGATCAGATGATCACTGCAGTCACCAGATCAGTCCGTATCCAGATCAGATGATCACTGCAGTCAACAGATCCAGTCCGTATCCAGATCAGATGATCACTGCAGTCAATCCAGATCCAGATCGTATCCCAGATCATCCAGTCCGTATCCAGATCAGATGGTGGATCATCACCTAGAGACGACCTCTACAGCTCTGAACGTCAGCGGAGACCAGGACACCTAGATGAGCCCCAGAGACAGATCCCCAGTGAGGACCTCGTCACCTAGACAGCCATCGGGAAAAGACCACTGGAACCAGTGGAGCCCTTACCACTCTGACTTTGCTGCAGTTGGAACAAACTACTGGTTCGTCTGGCCAGAGGGGAACTGCCCCCCCCCCCCCGACTGAGCCTGGTTTCTCCCAAGGTTTTTTTCTCCGTTCTGTCACCGATGGAGTTTTGGTTCCTTGCCGTTGTCGCCTCTGGCTTGCTTAGTTGGGGACACTTCATTTCCAGCGATATCATCGACTTGATTGCACAGATACTATTTAAACTGAACTGAGCTGGACAATGACATCACTGAATTCAATAATGAAATGCCTTTAACTCAAAAATGTTCCTATTTTGATATTGTGCAGTTGCTTTGACACAATTTGTATTGTTAAAAGCGCTATATAAATAAAGGTGACTTGACTTGACTTGACCATTGCTTGAGCCAGTGTTGGGATTCGCAGATAAACATATTTTCAGAAGTTTTGAGAGTACCTCAAAGATATGAATCTATAAATGGATTACTGTCATCCATGCACATTTTTTTTGTGGAAAGCATTTTAACATTGAAACATGACACATTTCAGCTCTACAAATAAACAAATTAATCCAGTGCAAAAGCTTGAATTTAGACACGTCTTGCAAAAGAGCAAGAAATATTCTATTTCCATATAAACATTTGTTTTTTCAATTCCTTCACATTTCTAGGTTTTCTATAATTGGTTTTCAGCTTTCATTGCACTTATGACCATCTAGTTTGCAATGTGTGATATTTAGCATTAGTCCAACTCCTAATCTTTTATCAGCGTGAAATGGCTAGTTGCTTAGTAACAAAATAAGGAGAACAATAACAATGTGTAAAAATGCACCTCTAAAGCCAAGAATCTAGCTACAAACCTTTTCAGTCCAACCTGTTCTGGACCATTTGCTCTTTCCTGAGGCTCAATACGGGCAAACAAAAAGCAAAGCTAAATTCTAACCCCAAGACGATTACTTTCCAGACCTCTTTAATCATAAGCAAGACACCTAGTCTGTCCATGCATGACTTAAGTCTTGGTACAAATCGAACTGGATCGAACCAAAAATAAACGGTGGATGGAGCAGCGTGAAGAATTGGACGATGTCTTCATTCACATCACACACCTGTCAAGTCAGATTGCAAGTTTGGACACAATGTTCACAAGCACAAGTGTGAAGAAGAAATTAGTTCCCATGAATTCATAGTTTGACTTGAATATGATCCCATTCCAAATGTAAAACACATCCTAGCTTTACACTGTGGAGCGCTATTAATTACAGAATAAAACAAAACAAAAGACTATCGGCTCCAGTCATCTGTTTGACCTTAAGCGTTAGCTGTCACCAAACACCTCATGCTGAGCGTGAGTGTGTGTTTGTGTATGCTGATAGTGTGCCAGGCATGGAATGTAACACTTTTAGCTGTAGTATGGGCCATTGGAGTGGGTAATGATTTAATATCTACTTATGCCTAAGGGAGGAGAATGTGTTTTATTAGGATGCATATGCGCCAAAAAAGAACTACTTCAGGATTTCAGGATCAGCTGAAAGTCCCCTTGATGAATGAGTGAATCATTTGTTCCTGGCCTCAAGCTACAACAACACAAGTGAATGAGCAGATAGAAGATGTTGTTGCACTAGAGCTGATTATTTTAATCAGTCTAAATATTTTTTAAACAATTAACATTTACTTGACATTGAGAAGCCAATAATTGTAATATAATGAGACATATATTGAAATAAGTTTATTTACCCTGTTGCTAAATAATTTATCTTGTTTTTAACATAAAACATGTTAAATGTTAGATTTATGCTTACAATAAGAAAGAAATGCTCTTCTGGTGAAAATGATATTCCCTGAAAAGTACTTTTTATAAAACAGTTTATTCCAGTCTGTGAATTTGATTGGCTGAAGTGTTCAAGAGTGCTGAGAATATCCATATCTCTCCAAATTTGCTCACTCATTTTCATTCTCTAGTGGACTTAGTGAAATAATGTATAGGGAATACAGTACACGTACTCTAAACGTTGGTGTGTGTGTGTGTGTGTGTGTGTGTGTGTGGGGGGGGGGGGGTTGAAGTGGGGGATTTTACAGTGACTCTTTTATAAAGTGCATTGATTCTCCACACTCAAAAAAACAAAAAAACAAAATGAATTCATTGGATGAACTCAATTTAATTGAGGGCAGGATTTCCATCCAATAAATATATGTAGCCCCAACTCATAAAAAAACTAATTCATGCAATGAAATTTAATTGAGTTGGCCAATCATATACAGTTTAAAGGAAATTGATACATTGATGAAGTGATTTTTGTGCTTGTTGAACTCATATTAAAACATTTAACTGGAAAATGAATTATTAGGCAGACATCCTTCTACACTCAAAAAATAAATCAAAATAAAATTATACGTTAGATTTACTTAACTTTAGGCATTAGCCAACTTGTTAGGCATAGCATAATATGGTATTGTTACATCCATGACATGCCTATAGTTGTTTTTTGCTTCCCGTTAGCAGGTCCTCTACCCAAGCACATGCTCTACACTTTTCCACAATGGTAACCATGATGGCAAGCAGATTCATTCAAAACACTGATTCATTAATGAACCACCTCGAGATGTGTTGCTCTGAGATGCCAACAGCAGCTTTGGCTTTATATGGAACTATTAAAACTGATGAAGCAAACAGAGAAAATACAACAGGCAAAATTGTGTTTAAGGCTGCATTTACAGTGGCACAAAAAAAATCTAATTTTGTTGCACACGTATAAACACAGAAATTAATTTGAGATCTGATTTTTTTCACATCCATTCCGAGCCACTTCCAATTGTATTTTTAATCAGATACATATCTGAAATCTGACTTGCATTTAAACACATATTCACGAGTTCACACTTACATATAATTAGCACGAGTATGGTAATGCGTATTTGGCGAGTATGGTAATGTGTGATTGGCGTGCTGTCCGGGGAAGGGCTCCGAATGGCCGAACCAGAGTACCCCCCTCAAGTACCCCCCATAGTGTGGTAAGAACTCTAGTGGTAACCTCATGAGTGGAGAAGGGGTTGTGGAGGGATGCTGATTAACCGTCAAATGAATAGAGGTATGTCAGCTGTATTTATATCTGTGCGTTGGTTAACTTGAGAGCGTTCCTCTTGTCTTAATTAGGCTAAGTCTCTGACATGCTCCTCCCGAACTTTGTTATTAAAACATTATTTTGATTTCCCTTGTAATTTCAAAATGTAAGTTACCCAATTTCTGAGTCACATTTAAATTTTTCACTTGGCCTGTATCACTTGTGGCAGCAGCCTGTTAACAATGGTTCTGTTACTCCCTGTCTGGGAGAAAGTTGTAAAATGAAAAGACGAAGACAAAAATTGTGCAAAACAATAAGTACTTTATTGGGAGTTTAGGTTTGGGAGCTGAAAAGTCCAAAATAACAAACAACGTTCCTAGTTTTTAAACAGTGACTACTATACTACTATCTATATGGGAGACCTCCTGGAAAACTAGGTTCTGCTGGAAGAGGTGTTAGTGAGGCCAGCAGGGGGTGCACACCCAGTGGTCTGTGTGGGTCCTAACGCCCCAGTATAGTGACGGGGACACTATACTGTAAAAAGCACCGTCCTTCGGATGAGACGTTAAATCGAGGTCCTGACTCTCTGTGGTCATTAAAAATCCCAGGATGTCCTTTCAAAAAGAGTTAGGGGTGTAACCCCGGCATCCTGGCCAAATTTGCCCTTTGGCCTCTGACCATCATGGCCTCCTAATCATCCCCATACACTGATTGGCTTCATCACTCTGTCTCCTCTCCACCAGTAAGCTGGTGTGTGGTGGGCGTTCTGGTGCAATATGGCTGCCGTCACATCATCCAGGTGGATGCTGCATACTGGTGGTGGTTGAGGAGATTCCCCCCTTCTATGTAAAGCACTTTGAGTACCCAGAAAAGCTATATAAATGTAATGAATTATGTAACTAATTAAACTAACTACCAAACCCAAAAACAGAAATCATAAGTTTTAAAGTGCTGTGCACCAATCAGCCTGCAGGAGCCAATCAGATGATGTTTCATAGACCAACTACAGACACTCTCAACACAATAGAGAAATAACAGAACTAACCATAGTGTCATAAAAGGCACAATTAAAAATGTGTTTGTTGACCAATGGAAAAACCAGTCTGTGTTGTTGGTACAATAAAACATTTTAAATTAGTATAGAGTAACTATGAAAACAAACAAAACCAGTGAGTGCCTTAACTCATTATTTTATATATAAGAAATTATATACCTACTTGTCAATTTGCACAACTATTTATAATTATAATTAAAAGAAACATCACAATCAGCCCCCTCACCCCTTTCAGTAAACGCTTGTTTTAAGGACATATAGATACTTTTACTGTAAAAAATATACTAATTAATAAGGATTTTTTATTTTATTATTTATTTGTTGTGCCTACTACAGCACCAGGCTGAATTTCTCATGCTTCGATCCTTTTCTATTTCTCAATACAGCTCTTCTGTGTTTCCTTCCTGAATGAGACCAATGTGCAGTAATATTTGAGGGGGGGGGCTGTTATGCTGCTGGGCTCAACTATTTCTAATAGTGAAATCTTTAACAAACCGATTCTAGGAATTATTTTCTCCAACAGCATTTCCTCTGTCGAGCCTAAAATGAGTTTGGTTAAGATGGAGTTGGGAGCTCAGATAGTTTTTGTTCTTTATTGAAACAAGATGCACTTGGCCATCTCCAGCCTAGAAATTAAAATAAGGCTTATTTTATTCTCTATTGATGTCCATCCAGAGCAGCCGTAATTCCATTTGTTTATTAGATTCTGATCTGCATGATTTCTATATACACGAGTTGGTTTGTAAGATTAATGTATTCTCTATGGTGGTTGTTTGTCATAGTTATGGAATTAAGGCTGTCGTATGAATGGTGTCATATTTGACATTATTTACACACTGTCGATTACTCATAATGTGCCTCTTGTGAAGTCCACGAAGAAGTTTCTCATGAGCCAAGCTATCGATTACCGTTACATAGCAATATGTTTGAGTATGTTTGGGATTGTTTTAGCTGACATATGGCATCGCTTTTCTGCCGCAAACTTTGTAATGCAAACTGCGTTCTACAAAGACTAAATGCTTCATATTGATGTTGTGAAAGAAGACATTTTTAATTTTGTTGTTTCACTGGTCCATAGAACAGTGGTCTTGCACTTCAGCTCAGATCTTCAGTAGTATTGTGTTGTATGAGACTCGTAATGCGATCTCAGTGTGGAAACCCACCCCATGTAGAATAAAACAGCTTTTCTTAGACTACTGTGAGTGGACATCATTTAAACATTTGAACAAAACTGCTTTCTCTTTTTTATTTTTTACTTTACATTTAAAACATTTAATGGGGAAAAAATTGAAAAAGTTACTGTTAAAATTACAATTAAATTTGCTAAATTTCTGCAAAATGAAATTCAAGGAAGAAAAATAATTACATATTATTCCATGATTTATGCACCCTCAATTCACCGAACCTACATCCACTGGAACGCCACTCCCGCGTGAACGCGATTATGACAGTTAACGGAAGCTAGAGGCTTCAGAAGTCTTTTATTAACCCCCTGGAGCCATGTGGAGTACACTTCATGATGGATGGATGGACTTTTTTGGGCTTCTGCATCTTGGCCCCCATTCAGTCCCCATTTATTACGCTGGTTGTTGAATGTATCGTGAAAATGTAGGGTAATGCAGGATAATGTAGACTGCCTTAGAAAATAACACCACCTGCAGTTAACTCTGAAAGTGTGGAAAAAATGAAATATCATATAAACACTTCTTTAAAAAACATTTGCAGAAGCAGCCACGTTATTTTAGCTTGTTTTTAGCCATTCAAACTTTTTGAGTCATGACTATTGTTTCAGTGCTGTCAATCGATAATTTTTTTTAAATAATTTATGAAATTAATCATGATTATTTCCACCTAACATTAAAGTTTTTAAATATTATTTTATATTGCAATATTTCACTTTAATCTTCAAATTAATACAAACACCATAAAGACAGTATATTTGTAATATTTGTTTAATGGCATATTTTTTAATGGCTGTGCCTACTTGTGAATGTAACCATTGACTAATAGAAGTTTCTCATTAGAGCTTCTAATTTAAGCCGATCCTAGAGCGAGTCTTCAGTGAACTGAACTCACAAGTAAAGAACCGGGAAAGTATTGTGAGCGCGCGGGCGCCGTGCGCAACTGATGCTGCCGTTACACTGCTGTAACGTTAGCAGTTTTATTAAAATGCTAAAGCATTGTATATCAACAGTATAATTTTTTTATATCAACTAGCCGAGTAGACAGATATGAATGTTTATTCATAACCATACTGAAAATAAGTAAATATTGTTTGATTACATCTGAGGTAAAAAGAAAGGATGTGAGTATGTTTGTTTTACACCACAGACGAGGTTTGAGAAGGTTCTTCCTAACTTCATTGCAAAACACAAGCTTTAAAACACTTTCTTACTTTTAGCTGACTAATATAAAATTAAATAAAGTAGTCTATATAAAATGAAAATAAATCTATACTTTTTTGCATCGCTTTTCTGCCGCAAACTTTGTAATGCAAACTGCATTCTTAAGCTGCTAGTTGTAGACAAAACTGCGTTCAGTAATTAATGTGTTTTAAATTGTAGCAAAGTACAATACTTCAAACACAATATACTTTAGTAAAATTAAAAATTACATATATTTAAAAATTACTTTAAAAAGTAGAAGTACACAATAAAGCTACACAATTACAGTAACGCGAGAGTAAATGTAATTTGTTACTTTCCACCTCTGAATTTTTAATGTAACTCCGACTGGATTCGTCTAAAAGCAGAGAGTCATATAGATCTAGGATGCTTCGAGGGTGAGTAAAACATGGGCTAGTTTTCATTTTTTGGGAGAACTAACCCTTTAAGACCACAAGTGTTCATTTCAGCTGGAAACTGAATTGAATGTATCGATCGTAATCAGGTTAGATGCTGAATTTAACACCGATGAAAATGAGACTGTAAAGACTACAAGCTTTTCCCTCATAATGACATGCACTGTATAAAGGTCCGACAGTAAATCCAGTTTTTGAATGCTTTTGTGTATTGAAAGTTTTTTCATAAAGACTTATCAGCAGAACAACCCATGTTGTTAAACAGCAGTGTCCACTGAATGCACTGTACTGTACTCCTATCCTCACAGCCTTGGTTTCACTCCTGTCAGAAATGAAATATGCCACTACCTGACTAAGATCTAAAGGTACATTTTGAGTTTGCAAACATGTAAATTGAGGCTTTTCATTAGTCTTTTTTCAAAATACCCCCAAAATGGCAAAATAAGAAGCTACAGAACACTGATGTAAAGCATCATTAACACTTGCACATTGTACGTGTGATATAAGAGATGTTTATGAGTTAAAGTTCTTGCACCGAACACATTTCTGTAACATAAGGAAGCCATTAGAGGCTTGTCAGCACATGTGCATTTGAAAGTATAGTCTTGAACATTGAGGCACTTTGGGGCAGATTACAGCAGAAACCAAATTCCTTTTCTAAATAGGAAATACAATAACAACGGCACAGCTCTGGAAGTAGATGGGACCTATGGAACGAAGACGGTTGAGTGACAGTTTGGCAGCGATGTATGACACTGGTGGTTTTCAGAAAATCAACGAACAGAGTCCGGGCAGACACTTGCATTCACTTGAATTTTATCAGGCATGAAAACTGCAAGATATCAGGAATTACTCAAGACCGTATCATACATGGGACTCCTGAAACCTCTGGGATGAGATGAGTATCTACACATGCTGGAGTAAATGTTGATACAGGACTGATGGATGGAGCAGGGAATGAAATACATTACAAGCAGAACGTGTGTTAATTTGTCTGGGGAAAAAGCATTGTGTGGCATTATTCACCTATTGCTTTAACAACAATCTGAGCTGACATGAATTTCACAAGTTTGTGCAAAACCTGAGGATCATGGTATCCAGCATCGTTTTAGAAGGCACCACATTTAATTTGATTAGAGACCTAGAAATACTTAGAAAAAGACCTGGAAGAACTTTAAACATTTCTTCTTCTACATAACACTTGTTTTACATTTTCCAAAATGCTGAAACTTTTGTCCCCAGGATTAAATGAATAATGGGTTTTGATGTCATATCAGAATTTCGGATCCCATTTTATGTTTTTCACCTTGTCTTATTGCAGTTATCTACAGGTGAAGCTGATGTATCTTAAATACCAGCCACTATAACTACATTGTACACCCCCACACACAAGGGGTGCATGAGAGATTTACACGAGTACAGTCAAATTAACCACTTATCTTCCAGACCATTATCTTGAGATGTAATATGCTGAATATCAATACAAAATGCATTTTCTTGCCAACATACTGTCGAGAGCTGCATTTTAATATTATGTAACCAAGTTTTGGTGGTTTTCAGATAGACTAATAAGAACTCAGGAATTTTGATTACAGTGCTCACCTTGATCAGCAACATTGTAATGTTGTGAAAGTGGAGTATCTCTTGTAAAAACATATATATATATATGTGTTTTTTTGTACAAAATTGAAAATTTGCTGACCCTTAAGCCCGAGACTGCACTGCATGATTTTGGCTGTTCCAGATGAAAGACTGGCATCATGAAACAACCGTGCAAATTTCTGATTCTCCACGGTTGTTTCTCGATGCCAATCTTTCATCTGGACAGCCAAAAACCGCACATTGTGTCTCGGGCTTAAGACCTTCCAAATTGGAACAGATTTGGAGAAATCTAGCATTACATCACTTGCTCACCAATGGATCCTCTACAGTGAATGGGTGCCGTCAGAATGAGTCCAAACAGCTGATAAAAACATCACAATAACCCACAAGTAGTTCATCAAATAATGCCTTGTGACACGAAAAGCTGTGTTTGTAAGAAAAAAATCCATCTTTAATGCATTTTAACTTTAAAGGGTGACTTCTGACCAAAATATGAGTTTATAATCCATAATAATGTTTCCTCCAGTGGAAAAGTACATCTCAAGCTATATTACGAATAGTGGACTCGTATTTTAGCCAGAAGCAACAGTTTGAAGTTAAAAACCCATTACTGATGAATTTATTACAAGCATGCAGCTTTTTAGACACTAATTCATCAGACACTAATTGATGGACCGAATGAAGTGAATTATTGTGATGTGGTACATTGGGTCAAAATGAATAGCTCCTAGCACTTGCTGAATAAACATTTCTAAGCAACAATATGCTGCAGTGAAATTATTTATGAAAGTTTAGTAAACCACTTTCAGATAACTCACTGTCACAGTGTTGAAATATCATATTAGGAATTGGTGCGCAGTATTCATAATGCTAAACAGGTTGTATTAAAACTGTGGGAACAAATATTAATTTAGC
>CM049805.1:23993239-24125739 GCA_027422405.1 Ptychobarbus kaznakovi | reverse complement strand
ATTGTTCATGTGAATATAATATTCCTTCTTGGAAATTTGGAAGTTAATCCTTTTTACATTAAAACCTTGCGAGAATAGAACTGCATTAGTTGTTCTTTACTCTGTTTATTCGTTTCTCATGAAAGTATGTGTCCTCCAGAGACCCAAGCCCAGGCCTGAGGCGGCTTCTCCAGCGCGGCGCTGCGCCGGTCTGATGGAGAGCTGCTCCCCGCTCACTCCCTGCTGTGACCCATGTGCCTCCTGCCACTGCAGGCTCTTCAACACCATCTGCCACTGCTGGAGGCTCGGACACCTCTGCCCCAAGAAGACCTAATCACCCCAGACGGAGCTTCTCTGCTGCGTTCACTTTAGCTCTGCACATTGGACATCAAATGTTGTTTAGCGTACAAAAACAAAGTCATGACAAGTTGCTTAGTTGGTTCGTTTATAAACACTTCTAGAAGTTTGATGGTATCTTGTTCTCAGCTCTCAACAATTCACCATACAAAGCCATTTTTGTTTGTTTTTTGGCGATGACACATCTAATTTGACTCGCTTCTACCAAGATTGTGCCAAAATAGTTGAGTTTAGTAGAGTTTAGTCACATACTTTGATGTTCAAGGAATATTCAGTACAACTGGCATAATGTTGATTACCACAGAAATGATTTTGACCCATCACATGTTTCCTTTAAAACAAGCAGGAATTGCTGGCAGTACATTGGAAGTGAATGAGGCCATTTTTTAAGGATTTAAAAACGGAAATGTGAAGCTTGGGATTTGATAAAAGCTCCTACATCTATTTTTTTCCCTTTCTGTTAAACACTTTGTATTATTGGAGCTGTGAAGCTGTTTAAATCATTTTTATAGTCATTTATTGTTTTAGAATTTACAAGTTGCAAAATTGGAAATAACTGTAGGCAGAAAAGGTTAGCAAGTGCCTGAAATCATATTATTAATGTGCGGTTGCATTACTGAACCATAAGTATTTTAACATTTACCAATTATCTCCATTCACTTTTATTTGTGTTTTTGTGTTTTCAAAATGTCTGCTTTTTTAAAGAAAAAGAGGGACAAGTGGGGATTCATATTTGTGGTAATAAACACAATGCAGTTGAATCTGAAATATTCCTTTAGATAGAAAGCATTTTGGTTACTCTTCAAAATAAGGTTTGATTTGATAATATTAGTTAACATGAACTTACAATGAAAAATCATATTTATTAATCTTAATGTTCTTTTCAACATTTACTAATAGCTTATCAAAATCAAAATTGTTATCTGTTAATATTATTAAACGGACCTGAGCTAACCCGAACTAACTCATAACTTTTTTTGGTTAAAAAAGATGAATAAATGCTATAACAAATGCTCATTATTAGTTCATGTTAATTACTGCATTGCCTAACTATAACTAATGGGACATTGTTGTAAAGTGTTACCAGCTTTTTTCCCCCCTCTCTTGCATTTAGCAAATATTTGTTCAGAACAGACCTCGAGCTCCACCATTTGAGAACCACATGCAGCTGTGCACATCACGATTTATACACACGCTCATACTGCTATGTAACACACCACGGATCATGCCGTTTAACTGTACACTGAATGTTTAACGTCCATATGACTCGAGCTATTCGCTCTATTTGTGCACCATGACACTAATGTGACTTGTTTGCAGACTGGAGATGTTATTACAGTTAACTCTTGTATAATTCATGCTGGCAAAGTTTCATTTTTGTTGTTATTCTCAAAATGTTTCAACCCTTGTTAAGCAAGGGGCGTATACTGTTTAACTTGTACAGAATCAATGTAACAGTGCCTAAACAAGCTTTAAATAAGACAAGTCATTTATGTGCAGTAAATGTGTTATCCTCATACTGTGATCTTTTAATAATACGTGTTAAGATGCTCATTTCTACTGTGATGATTCCGCTGTCCTTTTTCTGATTTCTACACAAAAAAAGTATATGTGGATGTCAAGAAGACGCTATTGTGGATGAAAAGCTTCTTTGAGAAAACTTGTTATCGTTATATAGTTCTATCCACTGTCAGGTCATATTGACTGAATATTATTATGAAAAAATTTAAAACATGTTCAATGTACTTTCTTTATAATAAAAATATTTAGAACTGCATCATGGGAACCTTTACTTTCCTCTATAAAATACTTCTTAAAGGAACAGTTCACCCAAAAATGAAAATTTGCTAAAAAAAAAAAGTTACTGACCCACATCATGTAGTTTGTTTCTTTATCTGAACATATCTGGAGAAATTTAGCATTGCGTCAATTGTTCACCAAAGGATCCTCTGCAGTGAATGGGTGCCGTCAGAATGAGAGTCCAAAAAACATCACAATAATCCACAAGCAGTGTAAGTAATCAACAAGCTGTGTATTTGTAATAAATACATCTATAATTAATGGTTTGTTAGAATAGGACAATATTTGGCTGAGATACAACTATTTGAAAATCTGGAATCTGAGGGTGCAAAAATAAATCAAAATATTGAGAAAATCATCTTTAAAGTTGTCTAAATGAAGTAGCAATGCATATTACTAATCAAAAAGGAAGTTTTGATATATTTACGGTAGGAAATGTACAAAATATCTTCATGGAACATGATCTTTACTTAATATCCTAATTCTTTTTGGCATAAAAGAACATCCATAATTTTGACCCATACAATGTATTGTTGGCTATTGCTACAAATATACCCCATAGTTTATGGTACAGGGTCACAAATAGCTGCTTCTAAATACAAGTCCTTTATCCATAATACGTTCTCCAGTGAAAGAGTCATCTTGTCTGAATCAGAAGAGAAATATGCAGAGATCAAGCACAAGTTCAATGTCCAGAGCAGTTCTAAAGAAATATGTCAGTGGATTTTGATGCGAGAAAACAACGGGGAAGGACTTTTGCACTGGAAGAAGCGTTATTATAGACTTACATTTAGTCCAGAAGCGATGGTTTAAAGTTAATATGCATTAATGATGTAAATGTTTCTTACAAACTTGCAGCATTAAGACATTAATTGATGGACTGGAGTCGTGTGGATTACTATTGTGATGTTTTTATCAGCTGTTTGGATTCTCATTCTGACGGCACCCATTCAGTAACTGTAATGCTAAATTTCTCCCTTTCTGTTCCAATAAAGAAACAATCTCACATCTTGGATGGCCTGAGAAAATTGTCAGCTACTTTTCATTTCTGGCTATAATATTTCTTCAAGCACTTCAGTTTGGTTTGGTGCCAGCACTACACAGTAAATCTCCCTTGCATACTATTTAAGCAGAGCTTGATTCATTACAAGTTGTGGTGTGTCTCCAAAGACGAGGGAATGTGTCCTAGTGTGGACATGAACGTGCACATTATGTAAGAGACTGTGTGTGTGTTGCTTTATTGGAGATGAGAAACAAATGAATAGAATTATGAAATATCAGATATAGCAGTCTTTTTTTGTAGAGTGCATAGTTAAAGTCAGTTAAATATAGATGCTACTTAAACTAAAGATTTTAAAGGTGTTGATAATAAGGGATGACGTTAAGCAGCATTTTAAGCAGTTTTTGTTGTAGCTACAGGAATAAGAACTCACAAAAAGAAGTAGGCCTATACTTCAAGCTTGTTTTATTTAATAAACTGAAGTAAAAGTCAAGTTTACTTTATGTTGTAAGTATGCTAATATCAATTAATTAAGTATACTATTTACTTATCGGGACTACATTTATTAGTTTTAGTTTATTTAAGTGTAATTTCTAAGTGTAGTGAGTAATGGAGACATGAAGTAGTCCACAACTAGTTTACTTTTAAGCGTTTCAAATTTACTGTAAACTATACTAGAAGTAAACTTAGGTATAATGATAGTTTGCTAGTCATACTACTTTCACAGCCCAGTTTTTACCTCATGAAAGCACACCCTGATACTTGTAAGTAAACTTTAATGGTTTTATACCTCAAGTTTAGTTGTAAGCTTTCTTTAAGTGAGCAATTGAGCGCATTTGTGTACATTTAAGCATGTATATGTTATTTTAGTCTACTGTATACTGATCTGTCTGTATACTACAATCTGTCTCAGCTATACTTCTAGTCCCACATGAAATCTGAGGTCTGGTGAACAGAGACCCCTCTCTGTCCTTAGATAGCGCTTAAAGAGGGGATAGAACCTTTGCTATTGCTGGCCCTAGGGGCTTATATCAGATCGGCACAGTCTTTAACTGCTTTTAGATCATCTCTTAAAACCTCTTGTTCCCCCTTTGACCTTCAACATGTTGTGAGTTGAATCATGAATGTGTGGTTTGCCCTGTGCTTTCGTTTTATGTTTTGTTCAGCACTTTGGTCAGCCGCACTTGCTTTGCTTTTAAATGTGCTATAAAACAAACTTGAAAATTATTTTTTTTTATAACCGAAGTATACATTTAACTGTACTTTAAGTAGACTTAATTATACCTTTCTCAAGTATAGCTTGATCAAAATATTAAGTACAAACAATTAAGTATAATTTTGGGTTACGCTTTATTTTAAGGTTTCCCTGTTAGTGTAATTATACATTTAAGTACGGAGTAATGTTAATTAACATGTACTTACTTTATGGTTAGGGTTACTTGCATGTAATTATGAATAATTGTATTTATTTATTGTTATTCCAATAGTAAGTACATGAAATGTGTAACAAGGACACCTTAAAATAAAGTGTTACCCAATTAATTTATTTGTTATATCTCTGATAATAAAAGTATAGACTAGTATTTAATTTTTGTTATTATTAACTTATTTTTAGTTTAAAAGAACTACCAGAGGATTTAAAGGTTTTGGTGACACTTCAGTTTAAGGACAAATTCTCACTATTAACTAACTTCAACTTGTGTCTCAATAAACAACTAATCTGTTGTTTATTAGCCTAAAAGCTGGCAAGGTAGTTGTTAAGTTGAGGTCTAAGTTTAGGTCAGATTAAGGGATCTAAAATATGGTCATGCAGAATAAGGCATTAATGTGTGCTTTAAAAGTACTAATAAACAGCCAATATGCTAGCAATAAGCATGCTAATAAAATTGGTCCCTAAACTAAAGTGTGTTACCAAGCTTTTTTTGTTTTTTTTTAAGGCTTGGAGAGAGGCCCATCATGACATCAACGATGAAAGGGAGGAAGGTGCCATAAAATGCGTTTTCACTTTGCAGTCTATCGGTGTTCCATAAACTTTTTATGAACTCTTGTAAAATAAGTGCACTTTCATTGTGAATATTTACAACCAGCCATCCCTGAGCCTTTTACAAACTACGCAATATATAAAAATAAACTTTCACATGAATTATCTGCAGCATGACAGAACTAGTCCACAGATCCGTCGTCTTGAGGACCATAAATATCCGTTATGGTGTTCTTCTGCAAAAACGCTCATTTGAGTTTTTATAGTGATTTGACAAGGCTCTGATCTTACATTATCCTCACAAGATCATCACTCAAAATAACAGGGACATTTCTGCAATCCTTCATTTCATGAGTTCGCACTAACATATAATACGATTGAGCAATAAGTAAGCATATTTGGCGTGCTGTCAAGAGGGAAGGCTCCGAGCTCGGGATAGAGCCCGAACCCAGAGAACCACCCCCCATCCCAAGAATGGGATGAAATTAGATTGGCGTGTGGAGGCGGTATGCTGAAAAACTGTCATAGAACAGAGGTGAGTTGGCTGTATATATATACACCTGATGTGCTTGTTAAGGTGATAAGCTGACGAACTGCACCTGGGCCAGAAGATTATCTGATCGTGCTCCTCCTGAACCTTATTAATAAAACATCATGTCTGGAAAACCTGTCATGCACCCGCTTCAAGGAGTAACGGGAGAACACAAGCCAAACATCTCCCACATGCTGTCTGTATGCAGATATAACTTACTTATGCATCACTTTAATACAGAAAGATCTATGAAGCTTTTATTGGCAGGGAATCAAGTACAATATAGAGAGCTAATGCACATTTAAGATTACACAGGGGGATTTTCATTATTAAAATATCAACTTATTGAAATGCACATCCATCACACAGTGAAGTTGTGTAGTGTACAAACTGTTTCATCTTTATTTAACTGCTGATTATTTTTAGAAAAACAATGTTTCTATATATTGAAATGAATGTGGCAAAAAATACCTCAAAAGTCAAAGTACTGTAAAAAGTACTCAATAATACTAATGAACTACATATGCTTGTGTATACTTTGTGGAGCTGCTTGTAATCAGACATAGGCTAGTTATTGTTATTACTCTAGTAATAAACACAGTTATCTAACATGTAATATGTAAAAAAAGATTCAATAAAAACAATACAAAGATTAAATTATACTTATGTACCAATTTCTAACTTTAAAAATATATTTAGAATTCGTTACATTTATTTTCTTTCATTAATAAAATATTCTATGCTCTTGGTTACATGAAATTCTGCATATTACAAAAAAAGTTTTCAATAAATGTTTAGTCTATTATTAATCATAGATAATACTAATAATAGTATTGGTAATAAAGATACTAATAGTAATGATTTTGTCCACGTCTCTGTTCATTTTCAAACAGGTCAGCTGACACATCATGTCTTCCCTGGAGTCACAGCATCACCGCAGTAAACCAGACGCCACTCTCACACTGAAATTAAAGCACAAGAATTATGAAGGTTGTGAATACTTTTCATAAAAATGAATTCACTTTGCTATTACATACAAAGTTCTGTCATGAAACTCTAGATGGTGCAGATTGATAGGTTGTAACTCAATCTGATATAAATCACATCATTATTCACATCATTATTCACATGGCACATCCGATTAGTATTTGTTGCATCAACAGCCAATGAGCTTGCTGCTCAACATTCAAATACTCGACTAGTGGTTACTATAGCAGCGCGCTTTAGAATGCCTCCACCTTACCCAGCTCCACCTGTATAGATCTACTACAGGGTCATTTCATACATGTCATATATAAGGGTTATATTGTATATGTTATAGTATCTCCCAGAAGTGAGCACACCCCTCACATTTTATAAATATTTTATTATATATTTTCATGTGACAACACTGGAGAAATGTCACTTTGCTACAGTGTAAAGTAGTGAGTGTACAGCTTGTATAACAGTGTACATTTGCTGTCCCCTCAAAATAACTCAACACACAGCCATTAATGTCTGAACCGCTGGCCACAAAAGTGAGTACACCCCTAAGTGAAAATGTGCAAATTGGGCCCAATTAGCCATTTTCTCTCCCCGGTGTCATGTGACTCATTAGTGTTCCAAGGTCTCAGGTGTGAATGGGGAGCAGGTGTGTTCAATTTGGTGTTATCGCTCTCACTCTCTCATACTGGTCACTGGAAGTTCAACATGGCACCTCATGGCAAATAAACTCTCTGAGGATCTGAAAAAAAATAATTGTTGCTCTACATAAAGATGGCGTAGGCTATAAGAAGATTGCCAAGACCCTGAAACTGAGCTGCAACATGGTGGTCAAGACCATACAGCGGTTTAACAGGACAGGATCCACTCAGAACCAGAGGTTGTGTTTGGGAAATAGACGTATGAGTGCTGCCAGCATTGCTGCAGAGGATGAAGGGGTGGGGGGTCAGCCTGTCAGTGCTCAGACCATAACCTGCATCAAATTGGTCTGCATGGCTGTCGTCCCAGAAGGAAACCTCTTCTAAAGATGATGCACAAGAAAGCCTGCAAACAGTTTGCTGAAGACAAGCAGACTAAGGACATGGATTACTGGAACCATGTCCTGTGGTCTGATGAGACCAAGATAAACGTATTTGGTTCAGATGGTGTCAAGCGTGTGTGGCGTCAACCAGGTGAGGAGTACAAAGACAAGTGTGTCTTGCCTACAGTCAAGCATGGTGGTGGGAGTGTCATGGTCTGGGGCTGCATGAGTGCTGCCGGCACTGGGAAGCTACTAGTAATGCGCGGATGGCGGTTATATCCGCGGGCGCTGCGGATGATCTGCGGGTTGGGTAATAAAAAAATGCATTCTGATTATTTGCGGGTGGGTCGCGGGTGGATTAAATAAATCATTAATGGTGCAAATATTAACTACATTTTATAAATAGGCTACAGAAATCGAATAAAGTGTAAACTAACATATTAAAGTTATTCAACAAAACATTAGGCTATTTAGTCAAGAGCAGGGAGGGATTTTCTCTGTCTTTTGTTGTTTGATTACATTAATGATACAGCACAGTTTTATTATAGGCTGCTGTCACAAGACCTATTTCACAAATCCAATACTGATACACATGCGCTTTTCTTTCGTAACTGTTTACATTAACTTAAGACAAAACTGATAGTGCTTACGAGTATACTCGCCAGGACGACCATTTTGACGTCATTTTGTGTGTATTTGGCCACTTAAGCGCAACAAGCTTTGCTTGTTTGATTTGGTAGCCTACTCGCAGAGCGCGCCTTGGATGTGACTGTGAGCGCACAGAAAAGGAGAGCACGAGTACCGAATGGCTTAAAAAGACATGAAAATAATAAATTTTTGTGACGATGCAACAATGACCAATTGGGAAAACAATTCTGTCAACTGCACCGAAACGTGAGCTAGAGTCTTGTAACGCAGCGTGCAGCAGCTCTAGATGCGCCGATGTGAAGAGAAGGTCAAAGAGAGAGGACTCGGTGCTGAATCACTCACACTGTTTTCAAATGACTGATTTGATTTGATGGTTTGTGTGAATTTATTTACTCATCTAACCCATATACGCTATATTGAATTAATGTTTTGCAGTAATTTCCCTCATATTAAAGTTGAAAGCTGCGGGAATGAGTAATGTGATATATGCGCAATACCTCACTGAAATTCAGGACATAATTAAATATAAATCTATTATACAGAGGATTGTGAATTAGATTTCCATGACTTTTCCTAAACTTTCTGTGTTTATTTATTTTTCCAAATCGATCCAGGCTTGGAAATAGATTTTTTTAAATTCCATGACTTTTCCAGGTATTTCATGTCCGTACGAACCCTGAATGTGACGATCGGGTGCGGTTATCTAAATCAGACAAAAATATAGGTGTGGGTGGTTGGCGGGTGGATAATTAATTTGAAGCTGCAGATTCGGGTGACGTTTTAGCTCATCCGCGCATCATTAGAAGCTACAGTTCATTGAGGAAACCATGAATGCCAACATGTACTGTGACATACCGAAGCAGAGCATGATCCCCTCCCTTCGAAGACTAGGCCGCAGGGCAGAATTTCAACATGATAACGACCACTGCCTTGCGAAAGAAGCTGAGGGTAAAGGTGATGTCAAGCATGCATGTCTCCAGCATGCATACGGCCAAGCATGTCTCCAGACCTAAACCCTATTGAGCATCTGTGGGGCATCCTCAAACGGAAGGTGGAGGAACACAAGGTCTCTAACATCCACCAGCTCTGTGATGTCCTCATGGAGGAGTGGACGAGGACTCCAGTGGCAACCTGTGAAGCTCTGGTGATCTCCATGCCCAAGAGGGTTAAGGCAGTGCTGGAAAATAATGGTGGCCACACAAAATATTGACACTTTGGGCCCAATTTGGACATTTTCACTTAGGGGTGTACTCACTTTTGTGGCCAGCGTTTTAGACATTAATGGCTGTGTGTTGAGTTATTTTGAGGGGAGAGCAAATTTACACTGTTATACAAGCTGTAAAACTCAATCTATTTTTTGTTGTTTTTTTTATAAATTTGAAAACTGATGTATATGAAGGTTAGCGTCACATATCCAGCGTCATATGCATGAGTTTTCTGATTCAGTAGGTTTACTTCATAGCTCACGCTGCTACGCAATATGGCGTTGCACTTGGTTGATGAAGAGCTTTGGTATGAACCCCTTGAAACTACGGTTCAACAAAACAGCTCAAATCCACATTAGGAAGTTTAAATAGCACGCCTGCATCAACAAATGCATTTTTATATAACTTTTGCATTTGTTAACACTATCGGGTAGGTTTAGGGCTGGGTTTGGTGTATAGGGATATTTCCAACACGATACAGCATTAACTTTTAGCGACACTCCTCCGATATTTGAATTATGAACCATCATCGCAATACGAACCTGAAGCAATGTAATACAAACACAGCAATATGTGCCTATATCAGCGTAACAAAAACGGGCCAGGGTCACATATTGAACCTGCATTTTAGCGTCACTCGCTGGTCGTTTCACTTTGAAACTGCTGCGAAACTTGCAGTAATGTAAGTAATAATGGTGCTGCAGAATTGTATTTAGAGGCACATATTTCGAATGAGTGTGGGTTGTAATTAAAGCTGCAAGCAGCATTGAAAGGGCCCTCGTACCCAGGCTAACCGCCACCTGGTGGCTTTAGGAAAACAGCGAACGGTGAGCAATATGCATTTAAAGTGGTAAATATAGGAGGGATATGTCAAAGTCATTTATATGTGTCAAACTTCCTGCTGCCAACAGGTGGCTCTATGACTATAACTGATTATTAGCATGTAGATGTCTTCAAGCCGAGACTTTGATCAAACATATGAAGTTTGGTGCAGATTGTACATGGTATGTTTCAGTTACTGTAAAACATGACATATCCTGTTGCCAATAGGTGGAGCTATGATTAACTGTATATTGGACTTTAGAGGTCTTCAGGCCAGGACTCTTACCAACCATGTTAAGTCTAGTGCAGATTGGACATTTCATGTTTAAGTTAAACAAGTAAAATTGTATGTAAGTAAAACAAGTGATTTCCTGTTGCCAGTAGGTGGCATTATGATTATAACAGAATATTGGCCTTTAGATGTGTTCAGATTGGACATTGTATGGCTGAGTTACAACCACTTCCTTTTCCATGATGAAACATTGAAATTTGTCAGGCAATTTAATGTAAAGGGATTTAGATTACTCTCACCAAATGTGGTGTTAATCTGTTTAAATCTCAAGGAGTTTGGTTAAATATATATGCCTGAAAATGGCAAAAATGGCACAAAACTTGCCAAGATAATTCAAAAATCAAAAACCATACTTAATATTGGGTTTCGGACTTTGGACCGGGGGGGACTTTTTTGTAGGTATTGGTGTGTTACATACAGTACCGAATTTCGTACATGTATGTGAAACAGCTTGAGGGGTTGAAATTTTATAGGTGGCGCTATTGAGCCATTTTGTCACACCTACTTCTGAAACCCATATCAGATGTAAATTTCCACCATTTCTGGTGCGCGTGCAAAGTTTCATGAGTATTACATGAGTATCACATTGTAATGTATTGTAATTATTCAGTAGGACTGACTTCATTGAAGTGAAAATGAAAAATTAACTTAGTGGACCAAAGCTATCTGAGTCCAGATACAATATGAATGCAACAAAAACTGGATACTTTTTCATTCAGTCCAGTTTGGGGTCAGCCCTTTTCAGCCAGTTTGTCTCTTTTATAGAGGATTCAAGAATAACTACTGATGTACAAAAGGATGTGGGAAAAATATTACATAACAAAAACAAAATCATTTCTGCACACTCTGAGGCTTGCTGTTTCATTGTGATTTTACAGTGTTTTTAAAATATATTATTATATATCCAGGCAACAGCAATATGAGATGTTAAATGCTTGTCATGTTGCAGATCAAAACCACAATATTTGTCAGACTAATCGCAATGTGATTTTTTAAAATCTTTTTTTTTAAACCAAACCATGCAGCCCTAGCGGTTGTCTATTTGAATTATGGTTATAGATTTCACTGTGTTTGCAGGAATACTGACCGCACTGCACTGGCAGCTCCAGTGGAACATAGTTTCTATGGCATAGATGGATATAGGCAGAGGTCAATGCACAAAAGGCTGGTCTGGAAACATCTTCATGCTCATCACATACATGGACCAGTCCTTCACACTTCATCATGAACTGCACAGGATCCACCTAAAAAGGACAGAAAACACTTTCAAAAAGAATGCTCATAAATGCAACGAAAAAACAAAAAACAGTGTGTGAGAGAGAATTCTTCATCTGAAGTTCATTGTGTTGTTTACTATTGCATTCTTTTATTCTCTTTTTCATTTCCTCACTTCCCCCAAGGAGTGAATGTCTTTTGATCAATCTAATCAAAGGGATCTTTATATGCACTGGCTTGTAATAGTTAGCACATGTCATGGAGTGAGAGGAAACTGAGTACAGTAGTTACCACTCTGAAACAGGGGCTCAGAGGAGAATTTGTGGAGGAGAACAGTAATGTGCACGACAAGGAGTCGGCAGTGCCATTCTGACAGATTTCAGCTTTCCTGCTGACACATTCTGAATCCACCTACAGTAAAGAGCATAAACATATTATATTAGATCCACACAGTCTGTGTAATGGAACTGGTTTTATTTAGTCACCCGCATGACTTTCTTCTTTTCCACGAAACACAAAAATGTTGATCAATGTTAACACTGTTCTTTAGTACTTTTTGTCCTGTTTGAAGCTTGTCAATAGTCACTATATGCCTGAGCAGTGATATCATTCTTAAGTTTCCCTTTGTTGTTCAATAGAGGAAAGCAGTTTTGATTAAAAAAAAAGAGGTTCCGATGACATGAGTTGACTGGATCATTCCTACAGTTTGGTGGATTTTGGAATGAACAGTATTTTTGAAAAAGAAATGGTAAAAATGTAAATTATTATTTTGGTGTTATGAGAGGGAGAAAAATGTCAGTATATCAGAAAGAAGAAAAAAACACTAGGCAACCTCATGATAAAACAACAGGAGCCAAGAATGCTGCACTGGGGTCCGTTCTTCGTACGTCGCTAGCTCAGTTAGCTGGATTTGATAGTTGCTGATTTCACTTGATCTTGGATCACTTGGTTCTTCGAAGCTCATCCTCGAGTTGCTGTCATAGCAGCAGGTCCGTAAGCTTAAACATGCTCGGGAGCAGGCCTATTTCATGTAAACAGGATTAGATTGCAATCTTTTGAAGCAGTATTGATACTTAAAATCTGTCACAGCCACCGCTACTTTATTATAAGAGTACACTGCTGGTCCAAGGACAATAATTTAAAATAATAATAATAAAAAAAAAAAATTGAAATAAGATAACATTGCTGTGTAGTCTATAATAATATAGACACAGCCAGATTTACTCATTTAAATATTTATTAGTGATGCAATAATAACTTTATTGGAGTCTTACACACATGCTATATAGTCAATCTGAGCCATGCATTAATTTGAGTGATGACAGATATTATGGGAGGGGCTTGATGGAGCGCAGGAGATGCAGATAACATGATCTTTAAGAAACTGTAATTAATGCTGTCACGTAACAAATCTGTTTCAAAGATCAAATTAAACGAATTGCTAATTACAACCCTGAAGTAAAATTTAAAGCCTGTACAAATGCTAGAAATCATACATATAAATAATTGGGAATCATGTAAAAAATAACAAAGAAATTAAATAGATTTAATTTATCTATTTATATCTATATACATTTATGTAGTTTTGTTCGCTTGGCTGTTTCCTTATAAAGGTCCAGAAATTTGTCAAGTTTTTCGTCAGGTGTCTTTTTTAATGATATGTCATTACGTTGCTGTCTTGCCGCCAGCCAATCGCTGCATTGCTGATCATGGTTTCGAGTATTGATACATTTGCCCTTTTCGGGGAACACTAGAACGCGCAGTAATCTTAAACAATTTAATCCAGATATTTTAATCTAATACACAAATTCGTTTGAAGAACCAAATAAGCCAGATATCAGTTATCACGATTAGAAGATCTGGCATCTCTCAACTAATCTCAGATGTATTAAGTGAGGTACGAAGAACAGACCCCAGGTCTCTATTTGGAGGTAAATATCAAACTGAGAAGATTAAATACTCATATAGTGCACTCGTATAGTAAAAATAAAAAGCCTTTAATTAACTAGGTTAAGTCATTAAATCATTTAACATTTTTGATGTTAAATGTTTCAAATGTGGTCTAGGAAATTTGTCCACCCTGTTGCATGACATTTTACCAATGCAATGTGTAACAGGGATGTTTTAAGATAATGAAGCCCATTACAAGACAGGAAAAAGCAATGTGCTAGTAGAAGTTTAACATTTAGTAATAATTTGAATAAATATATAAAATGTATTTAAAAAAACATTTTAATGTCCTGTATATTTCGACACTTTATGTCTATGCTACAAGATAAATTTTGTTAAAATGAGAAAAAGAGAGAAAAGTTTAAGACATATACTTAAATTGGTTCTTGAAGTATATATATGATTATATATATATATATATATATATATATATATATTAATCCATCCACCTCACAGTTGTGGCATATCAAGATGCTGATTAGACAGCATGATTATTGCACAGGTGTGCCTTAGGCTGGCCACATAAAAAAGCCACTCTAAAATGTGCAGCTTTACTGATTTGGGGGGGGTCCGAAAACCCGTCAGTATCTGGTGTGACCACCATTTGCCTCACGCGTGCAAACACATCTCCTTTTGTAGAGTTGATCAGGTTGTTGATTGTGGCCTGTGGCATGTTGTCCCACTCCTCTTCAATGGCTGTGTGAAGTTGCTGGATATTGGCAGGAACTGGAACACGCTGTTGTATACGCCGATCCAGAGCATCCCAAACATGCTCAATGGGTGACATGTCCGGTGAGTATGGTGGCCATGCAAGAACTGGGATGTTTTCAGCTTCCAGGAATTGTGTACAGATCCTTGCAACAGGGGACCGTGCATTATCATGCTGCAACATGAAGTGATGGTCGTGGATGAATGGTACAACAATGGACTACAGGATCTCGTCACGGTATCTCTGTGCATTCAAAATGCCATCAATAAAATGCACCTGTGTTCGTTGTCTATAACATATGCCTGCCCATACCATAACCTCAGTGCCACCATTGACCACTTGACCCACAACGTTGACATCAGCAAACCGCTCACCCACACGACGCCATACACGCTGTCTGCCATCTGCCCTGTACAGTGAAAACCGGGATTCATCCGTGAAGAGAACACCTCTCCAAAGTGCCAGACGCCATCGAATGTGAGCATTTTACCACTCAAGTCAGTTACGATGATGAACTGCAGTCAGGTCGAGACCCCGATGACGACGAGCATGTAGATGAGCATTCCTGAGACGGTTTCTGACAGTTTGTACAGAAATTATTTGGTTATGCAAACCGATTGTTGCAGCAGCTGTCCGGGTGGCTGGTCTCAGATGATCTTGGAGGTGAAGATGCTGGATGTGGAGGTCCTGGGCTGGTGTGATTACACGTGGTCTGCGGTTGTGAGGCCGATTGGATGTACTGCCAAATGATCTGAAACGCCTTTGGAGATGGCTTATGGTAGAAATGAACATTAAATTCACGGACAACAGCTCTGGTGGACATTCCTGCAGTCAGCATGCCAATTGCACGCTCCCTCAAAACTTGTGACATCTGTGGCATTGTGCTGTGTGATAAAACTGCAGATTTTAGAGTGGCCTTTTTTTTGTGGCGAGCCTAAGGCACACCTGTGCAATAATCATGCTGTCTAATCAGCATCTTGATATGTCACACCTGTGAGGTGGATGGATTATCTCGGCAAAGGAGAAGTGCTCACTAACACAGATTTAGACAGATTTGTGAACAATATTTGAGAGAAATAGGCCTTTTGTGTACATAGAAAAAGTCTTAGATCTTTGAGTTCAGCTCATGAAAAATGGGGGCAAAAAAAGTGTTGCATTTATAATTTTGTTCAGTGTATATAATAAAATAGCTAATTTAGCCTTTTTAATTCAAAATTTACAAATTATTCTTAGGAACTAATCCTTATGAAGTTGTATTAATGGGAAACTATGCATGTACAATTATGTGGCATGAAAGTTGTTTAATAATTAATGTAAAATATGCAGTATTGTTTCATGAGTACATAAAAACCACCAAACTTGGAACAACCTAACTATAGCTTTAAGCCTTTATACTGTACATTATGTTTGATTATGTATTATTACATGAAAAAAGGCATGTACAGTGTATGTAAATATGAAGCAAAATAATAGAAATAGTCTGTGGTTTGTGCCTGGCTGTGATACCATATGCTGAACAGGTGTAAATTTCTCACAGATTCCTCTCGCTACCTGCCAGCTGTGAGTAAACTGAAGCACACTGTGTGTGTGAAAGCCATCTGGCAGAAGAAGCTCATTAGCCGCCTCATTATCATTGGTTCCTAAAAGACCAGCAGACACACCTGAAAAACAGTTCATTAAAATATTGTGTTAAATCATGATGGATATTAGAATGATTTACCACAGAGTGTTGAACTTTTTATTGGCAGCAGTGGACTTAAGTGCCATTAAATCCATTAATTCATCACATTACAGCATATTAGCATTTACAATAGATCAAAACAATGACTGCCCAATTTTTTCAAAGGCCTTGGTTCAAAAGAATTTTTCACATGAATTTTTTCCATAACCACTAAAAAAGTTATAGTTCTAGGCTTTGAACTAAACCAGCCAGCTCAGCGATGAATCATAATCTTACAACATTTGATTCAAAGCAAAAATAAATATTTAAAAAACAGGGGGGGGGGGGGGGGTGCTATGCCTTTTTCCTTTTGTGAAGGAGTTAGTTGTATATCCCATAAAGCATTGCAAATAATGAACTCAATTCAGTAACAACATAAGACCTATTAAACAATTATTATAATATCTACTATAATTATATAAATATAGTACAGTATATTATAATATAATATACTGTTCAAAAGTTTGGGTTATTTTTTTAAGATATTATACTTTTATTCAGTAAGAATGCATTACATTTATCAAAAATGGTTGTAAAGAAATTTACAAATGACTTAAATAAACACTGATATTTCTAACTTTCTGTTCATTAAAAACTTTGCAATCATTAACATTAAAATAGAAAACAATTATTTTATACCATAATCAAATAAATGCATTCTTGGTGAGCATAAGAGACTTTCAAAAACATGAAAAACCTGACAAACTGTATACGTACTATCATTTAAAAATGTGTATGCACAAGCTTATAAATCATACAGAATAATCTTTTTTGAAAATCTAAGAAATTCAGAAAGTTTTGTATGAGAGGTAGGTTTATGGGCATGGTTAGGGAAAGGGGATAGAAAATACAGTTTGTACAGTAGACAAATAATTACATCTATAGAGAGCCCACAGAAAACACGGAAACCCAACGTGTGTGTGTGTGTGTGTGTGTGTGTGTGTGTGTGTGTGTGTGTGTGTGTGTGTGTGTGTGTGTGTGTGTGTGTGTGTGTGTGTGTGTGTGTGTGTGAGGCCCACATGTGAAAACACGTGAAACCCAACGTGTGTGTGACCTTTTATGTGTAGGGTGTAACTTTTTGTAGGTAAACAAATCATGGTGCACACAGCATATAGAGCTCAGAGCTCATGGTAGGCAAAATTGTATTGCTAAAAATAAGTAATCAAGTAAACAAAGCTAATGATCTTACCATGAAGCCATCCATCTAGGATAACACTGCAAACCTCTAGATGAGGGTCACACGATACCCGAAGCCCTCTTTCATTGGACACCTCAATTAAGTTCACATTCTTTCTGATAGTCACTTCATGTTCAGTGTATGGTATATGTGCAACATGGCAATTAACCTCCACCTAAAATCAAGACATTTTGTATTACTCTATTTGATTGTATCATATTAAGTTTCAAAATCTAAAGACATCATAATAACAAGAAAATGTACCTCTCCATTTGGGTGAATTGCAATCTTTGTGTTTCGCATTTGCACCACAAGTGAGCGACGTTTGAACCTGTCGGACTTAAGCGCAATGCTAAAGGTGTGCTGGAAGACATCAGCTGCGAGAATGAAGTCACAGGAAGCTGGGAGTTTGAACAGATGTCCATCGAATGACACCAAATAGACGTCTGCTACTAGAAATGCCTGATCTGGACAGAGGAAATAAAGTACAAAGACAGATTTGAGGAAATAATCACAGAGTCATTCGTTTTCCATGTAATTCTGCCATCATTTACTCATGTTTCAAACCTCTATGACTTTCTTCTGCTGAAAACAGACAGATTTTAGGGTACAAACAACATTGGTTCCCAACTGGCTTTCATTATGGGCAACTAAATGAATAAATAAATACAATTCTTAAAAATATATTTTGTCATACAAGTTTGGAAGGACATGGGGTGAGTAAAACATGGCTGAATTTAAAATGTTTCTGTCTCATGAATAGAAAATGCATCTGAAGAAAGAAACTCTCAGGGGTATACATTAACTCAATTAGTGGTTTAGTTGGAAAACATGTGTTAGAAAACGTGTGTAAGGCCCATGAGGCAGACAGACTCACTAACTCACAGTTAATGGGACTGTCCATGATCTTCCTCTTCAGCCGGTAGAGTTCTGCAGTAGGGCTCAAACTGTTCAAGGCCAGTAGAGGCTTCAGGACAAACTCCTCCAGAAGAACTTCAGTCACACCTGCCTCCTTCACCTTCAGCCAGGGGCCCACGGGAAGTGGCACCCTAAAAATCACCTCACCCTCTCTGCAGTAACAGACGGTTGTGGAAAAAAGTTTGCAGTTTTATTCTGTACATTTTTAATACAAAAATACACACACACACACACACACACACACACACACACACACACACACTACACACACACACACACACACACACACACACAACACACACACACACCGTTGTTTTTTAAGTTTACGGGGGACTTTCCATAGGCGTAAATGGTTTTTATACTGTACAAACCGTATGTGCTATTGCCCTACACTACCTACACCTAAACTTAGCCTCACAGGAGACGGGTGATTTCTATTTTCCTCAAAAAAACTCACTCTGTATGGTTATAAGCGTTTCTATTAATGGGACACTGAAAATGTCCTTCATAAATCACCCTTCTCATTGTAACACTATGTATACACATGTCTATACAAATTATTTGTCCTCATAACACATAACACACACACACACACACACACACACACACACACACACACACACACACACACACACACACACACACACACACACACACACACACACACACACACACACACACACACACACACACACACACACACACACACACACACACACACACACACACACACACACACATACCCATGGGTCAAAGACATTAAGATGCCCGCATCAAAATAAATTTACAAAAGTGATTTTATGTTCATAGAAAGCACATTAAATGTAAGTAAAGTGTCTACATTTTAGGTTTCAATTTTTTTGGGGGAAAATAAAATGTCAACATTTGGTTGAAGTAATGTTACATTGTCATTCGGTGTAACACTATTTATGTAAAGATTCCAACAACATGCTTATTCTGACTTGTACAAATTAATATATATAAAGAATAAGGGAGCATATTACATTTTATTGCGTGTTTTAAATGAGTAAAACATTCTCACTGACAAATGGGCAAAACCTAGGATAGTGGCAAATTTTACAAATGTAAAATTACAACTAATTAATATTTGGGATGAACGTAATTAGTATTTTAATATGTCATAAAATAGATTTTTGTTATAAATATGCCTGACAAGATTGTTACACTGAATGATTTTAGTGGGTGTTTTCTATAAATCAGGGGAAAATGTATGAAATGTATTTTTTGCTCAGAAAAACTAAAACAAAATTGCAATTAAATTAAACAGAATTTTTTACAATTTTTTTGGGGGGGAAACAACAACAATTTAAAGCAGTATTACACTTATTGTTTTTATGATTAAACCATATATATATATATATATATATATATACACATACAGTATCTCACAGAAGTGAGTACACCCCTCACATTTTTGTAAATATTTGATTATATCCTTGCATGTGACAACACTGAAGAAATGACACGTAGTGAGTGTACAGCTTGTATAGCAGTGTAAATTTGCTGGTAGGGATCGGGCCCCCCCCCCCGTCCGTTCACGATTGCGTTCCGGGGGTGTCCCCCTCAAAGCAGGGGTCCCAGTGTGACCACACAGTTACACCACCAAAAGGACATCCCTGATGGTGACCTTTTAATACAGTAGTACAATACGTTTTTAATGAAGCAACTCAACGTTCCTTCATTTCTAGTTCTATAGTTTTCAAATTAGTAAGAGAGGCTTGGGTTCAGCTGTTAAACTATCAAACTGAGATTTGAATATGTGGCAGAAGAAAGTAGTTCTGCACAAAAGAGGGGTTTTGAAGACACTCCATTGTTGTCTTTTTTTTATTCGCACACTTGTGCCATCAAACTGTTGTATAAACACAATATTACACTCGTAACCATGTGATATGGCTGTATATCAGCAAGCTGTGAATCACAGCCGTGCTGATGTACATAACCTTCAGTCACCCTTATTACTCAATTTTAACATGGATTTATGGAGAACAGAACACGATAAAATCCAAATGGTATACTGTATATACGGTGAATTCTTTAATTTCATTCATTAACTCATTACCATGACTGGATTATATTATTGTTTTTATTTAATTGTAGAATTTTTTTTGTGAAGGTAGTTCCACGAGACCCCTTCAAGTCCTGCAGATTTGTTGGTTTTGCAAATCTGAACCTTTTCCAGCAGTGACTGTATATATATTGAGATCCATCTTTTCACACCGATGACAGCTGAGGGACTCACGTGCAACTATGACATACGCAAAAGGTTCAAACATTCACTGATTCTCAAGATCTGGGGGGTGAAAACTTTTATAATTGAAGATCAGGGTAAATTGTACTTATTTTGTCTTCTTGGAAACATTCTGTACAAAGACAAATGTACAACGTTATTGCTCAAAATTATTCCCGTCACTCTAATCCTGTGTGTGTGTGATGAAAGACACAAATTGTATTGCTGTATGACATAGGTATCAAGTGATTATGCATTTTCAGTGTCCCTGCTTA
This sequence comes from Ptychobarbus kaznakovi, assembly GCA_027422405.1. Taxonomy (NCBI): domain Eukaryota; kingdom Metazoa; phylum Chordata; class Actinopteri; order Cypriniformes; family Cyprinidae; genus Ptychobarbus; species Ptychobarbus kaznakovi. Next base: position 24,104,909 of record CM049805.1, on the reverse strand, counting down.
CATACGTTGTAGTGGTGGTGTGTTTAGTGTGTAGTGTAGTTGTGTCCCCGCTAGGTCCCTGTTGTGTGTGTGTGTGTGTGTGTGTGTGTGTGGTGTGTGTGTGTGTGTGTGTGTGTGTGTGTGTGTGTGTGTGTGTGTGTGTGTGTGTGTGTGTGTGTGTGTGTGTGTGTGTGTGTGTGTGTGTGTGTGTGTGTGTGTGTGTGAGCAAGCTTAAAGGTTATTTTTTTATTCATACTGGAGTCAAAGACTGGATTCAGTGCTCAGTTATGAGCATCATCTATAATAAAACCAAACAGAACAGTACAGTGCACTTCTAAGTGTACAAATAAATAAAACGCTCCAAATGTATATTTACTGTGTTTAAAATGGATAGCAATATTTGAATTTTTTTTGCAAAAGAATGTGTTTTGTACTATGAAAAACTAGTATGTGTGCTGACAGCCATATAGCAGTATGATTTATCTGAACTACGAGGTTATTGATATCAATCAGATAATGATATTGATCAAACTATGATGTTTGTTTCGTTTAAGATATTTCGAAGAATGTTTATGATTAACATTGACCAGTTACATACACAAATAAATAAATACATTTAAAAACAAATCACATGAGAAATTAAAAACGCTGACCCTATTTCTCAAACAATCTTGTTGTATAGAAGAAAGAAAACCATACAGGTTTGGAACAACATAAGGGTGAGTAAATAATGACAGAATCTTTCATTTTCTGTGGTGAAGGGGTGTTGTTTCGGCTGATGTGTATTGTTGGGATGCTTCTTGAATGTTCTGTTCCAGATCACACCACAGCATTTAAATCAAATTGAGCTCAGATCTTTGGCCCTTTGGCCATTCTAATTTACGCAATTTGAGAATTCTGTTGTTGATTTACTTCTGTGTTTTGGATTGTGGTCATACCGCATGAGTTTTAGATCACGTCCTGTACAACTTAAACTTCATCGGTCCCTCAATGACTGTAGCAGTCCAGACCCTCAGCTCCACATCCCTCTCCAGACATATGCTTCACAGTTGGGGATGAGGTTTTAGTGTTGGTATGCTCTGTTTTTAACAAAACAGCCCACTGTGTATATTAAGTAAACAGATAAACGTTGTCTCACTTGCCCACAGAACATTGCTCTAGTAGTGCTCGCAACATCCAGGTGGTCCCTAGCAAATTAAAATTCAAAACTCTGTTCTTTTGGAGAGCAGCGAATGTTATGATCAGTAGACGGTGTACTTATGGTCTGTTATACTCTTTTTTTTCAAGATATATATTTTTTAAATAAATATCATGAAATAAATATCATAGGTGTTTGAGGAGTCACACTACATATTATTTCAAAACCTGAACTTTTGGTTTACCTTGTTCCTGTTTTGCCTGTGTTCTTAGTCAAATATTTTACAATAAGTGTTTTTTTTTTCCTCCCCCAAAAAATAACAATGAAAGATTATGCCAAACTACTTAAAGGGATAGTTCACACAGAACTGAAAATTCTGTCATTAATTACTCACCCTCATGTCATTCGAAACCCGTAAAACCTTCTTTCAACTTTCAATCTTCGAAGTGGTTCAACCTTAATTTAATGAAAGAAGACTTTTTGTGTGCAAATAAAACAAAAAATAATGACTTCATTTACTGTAACAATTTCTTCTCTTCCATGTCAGCCTTCAATACACTTTCACGAGAATACCACAATGCATGCATGTGGTGCTGCTGATGGAGGAGCCGGCAATCTGATGTAGAAGCCGGAGTGCTGCACCTTGTTTACAAGCAGAGGAATGCACACTTATCCGCTGTGGTACTGTCGTGAATGTGCGTCGAAGACTGACACAGAAGAGAAGATTCTGTTGAATAAAGTAATTATTTTTGTTTTCTTTGTGCACAAAACTTATTCTAAAAGCTTCATATCATGGACGGTTTTAACAATGTCCTTACTACCTTTCTGGGCCTTGGACATGTCAGTTGCATTGCAGTCTATTGCAGGGTCAGAAAGCTCTCGGATTTCATAAAGAATATCTTAATTTGTGTTCCTGAGATGAAAAAAAGGTCTTACGGGTTTGGAAAGACATGAAGATGAGGAATTAATGACGAATTATCATATTTGAGTGAACTATCCCTTTAAAGTTTTCTTTTGGTTAAGAACGACTGGGTTCAAGGAGGATTTTTGGGGGGGTAAGTCATTATTTTGATGGTCCCTCAACAGATATTCTTTTGACTATAAATAACTTTAGCAAGTACATGTCAACTTATTCTACCTAACAATCTACTGATACTCTACTCTAATGGGAATTAGTTAAAGGGGTCATTGGATGCAAAATTCACTTTTACATGTTTGAAAATAAATGTGTGTTGGCAGGGTGTGTACACATCCACCCTATAATGATAAAAACACCACCCAGTGCTTTTTTATTAAATCCCCATTAAAAAATAATTACTTTCTCAGATCAGGCTTTTCTGTTATAGACTTTTCATTAAGACCCTAAAGAATCATATAACCTTGTGGAAATTGGGCATCCGATGACCCCTTTAACATATAGTTGCAAAGGTACTTATATTAACAAGAATGTTTGATGATCCCCAAGTTTTTAAAGGGACTTTAAGAGACTAATTTTATACAAAGTCATACAGACATAGCCAGTGGGATATGTACTGTAAGTGTGTCCCAAACACACCAGCAGGTGAATCACACCAGCCAAGTTCAGTTAGCAACCCCTGTGGTGTTCTTATACAACAAACAGTGATGGGCCATGTTTCTCGCAGATTTACAACATACCTTTCAGAGAACTTGTACATTAGTCCAAGCTGTCTTCTGATACCCACTAGCATGGCAGCCGATCGGGCCTCCATCCACTGAAAGGTCTGCTGGCTCACCTGAAGAACATGACATACATACACTTATTAAGGTTTAAACACTATTATTAAGGTTTTACACAACTATGATGTACTAAAAACAGAAAAGTTTCATGCACATAGACAAATAATCCCACTCCACATGGATCAACAAAATGCTGTATTATGTATGCCTGGCCAGTAGTTGGTGATGTCACTTTGTAAAGAGGCTTGTGCATGCCTATAGACCGAACATGTAATGCGCATGATGCCACTGTTTTTACAAATTCACATTTTTGTAGTTTACACAGAGATGATAATAATATTTATTTCAAATACATGGCATGTTTTCAAAAGTAGTTTTTTTTTCCTCGCTCATAAATTAATGCATAAAAAGCTTTCAGTTTTTAGTTGAAAATGGTATTACGTAAACATCACCCCCATATAGGGTGGCCATACGTCCAGCTTTTGGCCGGACAGTCTGGATTTTAAGCCCTCTGTCCGGCGCAGCTTCAAGCCGGACACACATTTGTTCTCCTTTTTTGAGTTGTGCTGAATCCACGTGCTGACTATGTCATATCATAATGTTAACATGCCTAAACGTCAGACCTCATTTAATCCGGAATGGACAAAAGAGCACAAATTTATATCAAAAAGCAGTAGAGAAGTTTTTCATGTATTTTACACACTGTGTCGCTGTGCAGTGTATTTATGTATTTCTATTATATCCAGAAGTCATAATGATAATGTTGTGTTTTCAGGCCTAAACGTCAGACCTCATTTGTTTATCCGGAATGGATTTCAATTTCCAAAGCACAAATTTATATCAAAAAGCATAGAGAAGTTTTTCATGTATTTTACACACTGTGTCGACTGTGCAGTGTATTTTGTTTCTATTATTTCCAGAAGTCCAGAAATGTTGTGTTTTCAGGCACTGTGCCAGATTATTTGTTTGTATTTCTATTATTTCCAGAAGTCCAGAAATGTTAGTTTTTTAGGGCAGTCCAGAATTTGTTTATTCGTGTATTTCTATTATTTCCAGAAGTCCAGAAATGTTGTGTTTTCAGGCACTGTGCACTTTGCAAGACAGGTTAATCTCAGTGGTCAGTTTTTGAAACAGACATCACAATGTCTTGAATAAATACAAATACTGTGAACAAACACTTTTTTGCCTCTTCTGTTACACATAGATCTACATCAAGATATATCGTAGATCAAATTGTCTGGTAATGAATAGAGTAGGCTAATTCAGAATCACTGTATCATGATACCATCGATTTGATGGACAAAACTGAATTTTAGTTGCGAGTACACCAGAGTCCTATGCAATTATTCATGCCTCACTAAATGCCACAAAGTGCCCTCCTTTTTGGTGTTATGGAAATGGCCACCCTACCCCCATAACTGCAGGAAAACATATTAATGCATCTTTCTTGCCATATCCATTGCAAAGATGGCAACATGCAATGCGGTCAGCGACGGCGCCCTCAGGTGAGGATCATGAAGTATTGCAGGCAAAAGCTCAGTCAGCTCTCTGGTCCACAGCTGCACTCCTTGCTGCCATGCGGTGTCCAAACGCACTCCTGTCACATCATGGTACGCTCCAGCTAGAGTGGCCAGGGGTTCTGGAAGAAATTAAAACAACAATAACACTAATACACACTGACAGAAATTTCCAAGTGAAAGGTGCTGAAATGAAACCAGAGTAGTGCTGGTGCTTAATTGTGACTGGTTTACAGATGTTTACGCAGTGATACCACTAGAACGCTGTCAAGATCAGTTACTTATAACGTGACCTCACATTGCCAGAGAAAATTACTTTAGAAGCGTGTTCTGGGTTTTAGAAATATAAAGGTATGTGTTTTCTGTCATTCACCCAGTGCAGCTCAAAGGAAATGTGATTGTAAATAAAATTAGCGGGATCCTGAATGAATGATTAGTGATAAACCAAACTTGATAGAGTAAACTCACTCCTGAGTTCTTGTTGGACCTGTTGAGATATGAGATGCAGGACATGGAGCGTGTGTGGTAGGCTGTGTGTGAGCGCGTGTCGGAGCGGGCCAGTGGTCCACGTTTTCCACAGCGCTCCTGCTCTCTGCAGCAGCAGAGTCTCAGCTCGCTGAGTCAGAGACAGCGGCCCCTCACTCAGCTCCAACAGGAACATACTGTCCCCTGCCTAGAAGACAGAGAGCATCAGTGTAAAATGATACATGATTAACATGATATTTGATATAGCATCCTTTTTGTAGATGGAAATATTTCCTAAGTCTAAACATTCAGATTGAACAGTATACTTTGTTCCTTTTCGAACGTCTCATCCTTTGCACTTACAGGGTAAACTCCGGTTAACTCTGAAAACTGAAGCCTGATTTGTTCACATTCGTGTAGTTGCATGCAAAAATGGCGCTTCAACTCGCCAAAAGGGGAGGAGCCAACTGCTACATCGTCTCTGAGCATCATTACGCCTGCTCGCCATAGAAAAGCCACAGCAGTGGAAGAATGCCTCCAACAAGCACTTACTATGCGACGATTTGGCAACAATAGGAGGACATTTCTGCACATTTCATGCCGTGAGTGTGACTCAGACAGGCATGGTGAGTGTGTCACTTGCCTGGGCAGTGCGCATGCTAAGGGTGCGCTCACTTGAACAGAGAGCTCTCTCTACGAGAGCATGAGTCTCACACTGCTTCGCAATATTTCATAACATTATACAATAAAAGTTTCAATAAAATAAATAATGACCCCAAACTTTTGAAAGGGTATGCATTTGATTATAAAATACTCATTACACTTTTTTTCCATATATGACTCTTACAAAGCACGCTTTCTTCTGTGGAATAAACATATTTTAAGAAGTTCCTCAACTGTCCATACAATAAAAGTCAGTGGTGTCCAGTAAATTGAACCCCACATATTTTCACTGTATAGATTAAAAAAACACTGTGACATTCTTCAAAATATCTTACTTTTTTGGTCCACAGAAGAAAGAAAGGCATAAACGTTTAAACCACATGAGGGTAAGTGATTTTTTCTCAATGATTTAACCCTTTAATAAAGTGTAAATATGCAGCAGGACAGCATGTGAGATAAAACAAACCTGTCTTCTGAATGTTAAGAGTAGATGCTGAAGTCTCTGGACTCTGTCCAACAGTTTACTCATTATCCGGGACCCCAGCTGCTGGAGGCGTGCCTGTAAAGATACGTTATCAATCCAGACATGAAAAACAATGTTTTACAAGCTATCTGGCAGATTTATATAATAAAAAAAATCATAACTCCTTGCTGTCCTCACCTCCATGGCACACAGGCATTCCCTGCATCCCTTAGCTTGAAAAAGCAGACTCTGATTGGCTGCTCCTATAGAAATAAGGGTAAGGGTCTCATTCTCAATGCCCCGACCGCCTCGCTGAGCCTCCAGGGTAAACCAGCGATGTCCCTCCAAACAGAACGCCGCTCTAATATCATCAGACGTTTCTGATGGCAAGTAGAAAGGCCAAATATAATCATAAAAATATATAATAAATAATCACTTGTTACAGCAAAGATATTAACCCTATAAAGCGTGACATTTTAAATAATAGTCATACATCACGCTTTTTGTGTCTCATATAGGAGGATATAGTGAGATTATAGCACTCATAAACAAAGGGAAAAAACATATCAGTTTTATTAATAATTAGTTTTATGATTAAAGGCTCAAGTTTTTTTGTTGGGTGGGGGTGAGGGGTCAAGGCATATAATCCAATGTAACACAATGGTGATTTAGAGATACACATATAAATGTTCTTTAAATGTTCCTGACGCATCATATTTGATACTCACATTTGAACATGATTTTTATTAAAAAAATGTCTAGACAATAAAGTAAATCTAAGATGCTTCAATCCAGTAAATGCTCATCTTACTAACAATATAAAATGTATTCTTAGATTTACTTATTTAAAAAAATAAATAAAAAAGATTTCACAGCAAAAAGTCACATGAAACAACCTGTGTGTTTTAAATTATACTTAAAGGCTTTTCCTTGCTAAAAATGCATAAACTATAAATCAGATAACAGGCATGTAGTAGATTGTGTACAACAGCAAAATTGTAATCATGTTGATAATTTTAAGACCTTATACATTTGTATATCAAATATAATTAATTTTAAAGTTAACTAGCAATAATCACCAGCGTTGTATCCAGCAGCAGCTCGAAGGCAGCGTTTTCCCAGCACCCCCTGCAGCCATAGCATCTCACTGTGGTCTAGTTTTGCATGAACATGGATTGCCACATTCCTGCCTAAAGACAGGGAACTGCAGGCCAATTCCACACTCCAGTTTCCTACTTGCCACTGTAAATCACACACATTGTTTTTCTATCATGATGAGGAAATTCCATTGCCAGTTTACGGTTTTCTAGTAAGCTTATGATATTTTCTACACTCTAGAAATAACAATCTCCATCAACACTCCTTTATGTAATGGTCTGGGTGATTTGGGCAGTGTGAGTACCTCTGTGATCAGAGAGTAGTTGGAGCGCTGACTGCTGCTGATGTTTCTGAGTGACAGTGTGAAGGTGTTGTGCTGAGGGTGTCCAGACACAGACACACGGGTGTGAGTGTACAACATTTCCTTGCCTGAGTTCACTCGGTGAGATCCAGACCAAATTAAAGCCTGTGAGGGGGAAAAAATTATCAATGTTACCACTGAACTGAATTAAGATTTCTTGTTTTTTCTTAAAGGAAGTTAATAATTGTAATCATAATATAAAAATAATAATAATTATAATTATCTAATAATTGTAGAACACATATTAAAGTTTTCCCCCAATAAAACTATACTTATTATTAGGTTAGGTATAGGGTTACATTTTGGTTATTGGTTACTTTAAAGTCGTTTGTTCTTAGTAGTGGACAACACAGGGCACATCGAAGCGAACGTTTTATTTCTTGAGAATTCAAATTGTCTTAAAGGAAGTTCACATGAATGAATGTAACAAAATATAAGTAAAAATTTCCCCTGCTCAATAACACTAGGGAGCATGCTCACTTTTAAATAGAATATTTATTAACAAAGAGAGAAGGATGCAATAGCATACCTCTGGATAAGGGATAATAATAATAATAATAACAAACTATATACACTTGCGTGCATATGGCTACACTTAAGAGTGGTATTCATTTAAATGAACACTTAAGAGGTTTTTGATATTAAAGTTTTCATTTGTAATTTCCCTTAGAAATATAGTTCAGGTAAAATGTTAAATAAAAAGCTAAACTGCTGCTTATTAGTTAGGTTAGGTATAGGGTTGGATTAAGGGATCTAAAATATGGTCATGCAAAATAAGGCATTAACTTGTGATTTCTAAGAATGAATGAACAGTGAGTATACTAATAATATGCATGCTAATAAGCAACTAGTTAATAGTTTGAATTGGTAATTTAAGTGTTACCATGCATACTGAATACAACATTTTTGGGCACTTAATTGTATGTTATTGACAATTAAATGATCATGTATTCATTTAACATGTATATTAAATGCAATTAGTTGAACTTAAGAGTTTTGACAGACTTAAGTAAGAATTAAGAACATCTTCATTTGTAATTTCATAAATACTTCTTAGAAATAGAAATATCAGGTTCGTTAATACTGTTACATTGAAATCTGTATGTTGAATTGAAATAAGTACACTTTACACTGCTGTATGTTGAATTGAATATATTTGTATATACACGTTTGTTAGAATGAACTTGGTATTTGTACATAGTAGTACATAAAGTAACCCAGTTAAAATTACAATCACTTCACATGTGCTTTAGTACGTTAGTCAACAAATCTAAATAAGTGCACTTTTTAAAGCATGACAGAAAATAATTAAAACATGATTTAAAATGTACTTTAAAGTAAATACTTTTACTTTGACATTATTAGAAAGTGCACTTTTTAAAAGTGCCGTATTTAATGACACCTACATGTGGCCTTTATTATTTACTCATATTCATGTCACTTACTGTAAATCTTTCAAATTTTATCTTTAATCTTTAAAAATCTTTTGTAATAACACTGAATTTTCATATTTGGGTGAACTATCCATCTACGGTTGATTTGTGTGAATGTTAAGTTGTTATATGCACATTTTGAATGTAACTTAATGTATGTGATCTCACAGGCTGTGAAGGACAGAGGCCGATCTGGACATGGTGTTCAAGACGGTCCCTCAGGTTGGTGTGTATCTGGGTTAGAAGAGAGTGAGATGGACACGGAGACGGAGAGACATTTTGGGCCCCCAGCTCCACGAGGAGCGTGTGCATTCCTTTTACTCCTCCCTAAACAGCAAACAATAAAGAGAAAGATCAGCTCAGATCCCAAGATCCTAAATAAAGGCAGCACAACAAACAAGTGTTCAATTCCTTAAATAATCCACACCTGGTATTTCATGCTTTGTGTTATCCTCTTGTCCTTCCATTTGAGCTCTGTGTTTTGGGAGTAGGCCTTCCCCTCCTGAGCCACAGCAATACATCCCTCCATCTCCACTAGCGGGAGCAACGACTGTATCTAATACAATACATACAGTACCAGCAAAATTCAGAGGAGAGATGTTCTGTTTGGGGCACAGCGTATACTGTGTATGTGTAGTTTATTTTTGATATACACTATTGAGTCTGGGTTCAGTAACAGTAATATATATAGTAAGTCAGCATATCAGAATGATTTCTTCAGGATCATGTCACACTAAAGACTGTAATAATGCTGAAAATCCAGCTTTACCATCACATAAATTACCTTTTAAAATATATTGAATAAAAAATGGTTGTTCAAAATTGTGATAGTATTCCATAATGTTAATGTTTACTATATATTTTGTATCATATAAATGCAGCCTTAATGGTAAGTAGAATGGATTTCTTTAAAAAAGCATTAAAATATTGTACCGATCCTAAAACTTTTAATGGTACTGTATGTAAACCAGCTGAACATTATTGCAAAATAAACTTCAACAATCAGACCTTTCATGACCCTGAAAGGGTTTATTGATAATGACCATAATATGATAATGACAAAAATGACAACAACAATAATAAATAATATAATAATAATAAATAAAAACAGATGTTAAATATTGATCTGAGTTTGGAGTTTACATTATTTTACTATGTCAGAATAAAGAGACAGGAAAAGAATAAGACAGCTGTGTGGGAAATTATAGTTTAATGGCCATCATATAAAAATAATATTTACCAGTCAGGATTTATTTACCAAGTACTCCAGGGAGTCATGTAATTAAGACATTACTGGTCATAAAGTGATTGTAAAAAAAAGGTGGTGTACCTGTCCTGGTGAGAGAAGGATACAGGCCTGCCCTCTGCTGGAGTCATCATGCCAGTGCTCACTCACTGTTACAGAAACATTCACAGGCTTTCCATGCTCCCAAGAAGCACGGGCCTATAGACACACAACACTCATAGTACATAGATTTTATAGATTAGATATTAACAACTATTAGAAAGGAAGTGCAGCCTAAAGAAAGTGTGGCAAGTGTTTGAAAATCGACAGAATTAGTTGCGAGGAATGTATTAGAGATGAGATATGTATGGAGAGAAAGTACTTGAGAAAAAGAAGAGCATTTGAGAGTATTGGGAATATGAGGAGGCCTTGAAAGCGTGGAGATTATTTGAGATTATAGAGAGTGTTTGGGAATGGCAGCTGTGCACCTGCTTGTTGCGGTTTTGTCTGCGGTCGGGTCCGTGGGACAGGGCATGTATGTGAAAGTGAGTCAATGTTGAGACAAAGGGTTGTTTCTGTTCTAATGAATCCATTTGTCTGCTCACCAAAGTCCAAGAGCCTTGAACTCTGACCTGAAAACAAAACACAAGAGACTTATATCTGGAAGATGTCATAACAAATGACCAAACCACAAAAGTAACTCCTAAAACATCTGTCTGGCTTTACCTGATCATGGCGTCCAAACAGAATCCAGTCGACACTTAGATCAGCTAGTTTTCTTTGAGTGTCATTCTCCACCCTAAGATCCAAACCCCAACCCTGAGCCTTTCCTATAACAAGAAAGATATGTCAGCATTTCAGAATACAGCGTTCATGATAATTAAACTGATGGCATGTGTGAACGGTCAGCAACTTCATCCCGATATGTGGCATATCCACCTGTTCGTTCTGGATAACTTTGTAAGTGTGTGACATCATCTGAGGAGTCGGTCTGTGTTAAATCCTGATTCTCCCACTGTGCTCGGTGTGTGAGAGTGTGTGACCCTCTCTTTCCATCATAGCGTGTCCTCACTGTCAGATTCCTGGGCAATAAGTGCAGCTAGTGGTACAGAAATATCACATTCTTTTAAATGTAATGTAACAGTATATAAAGTATCATATTTCATGTATTGTTAAGGTATGGTCACATTAGTGAAACTTGGGCAAAGAAGGCAAACTGTCCATTATCAGCAGTGTATCATACTCAAGTGGTCATTTCCAAAATGAGCTGCAAATTTCTCACCTCACGTGAAATTCAATATTGAACAGATACCTACTGAGATGACTAGATTTCACTTGCAAAATTTCACAGTACGATGGTAAAAATGTCTGCACCCATCAGTTGCGATCATATTAACAGTGCTGGGTAGATCACTTACAAATTGTAGTCCATTACTGAATAACAAAAATTGTAGCTGGTAATGCAATCCATTACGTAACATATTTTACGCAATATAATCAGACTAGTTTTTGATTACTTTTGACCAAACTCAAAAGAAAGAAAATATACTTTATTCATTGTTATTAACAACATTAAAAGCATTAAACATTACTTTATGTCAAGGTTTCCCAAATTGGGATTCCCGAAGAAACGGCATGGTGATCTTTTTTAATGAAACGCTATTAAATTAAATAACAAACATGTAAAAAAAAATTATTAAACAAATAAAATAAAACATTTTATCATTAAAATACATGTTTTTTTTTATTTGTTTACCTGCATGTCACGTGACCATTAACTAACATCAGAGAATCGTGAAGATGTAAATGTGTTAAATAATTATTAACTTGTTACCTTAAATGTGTTAAATAATTATTAACTTGTTACCTTAAAATATCAGGGGTATTTAAAGTAAATATTTTAGGTGAAAGAGGTTTAGCTGACAAAAATATTTGAGGAGCTTGAATCCCTGCATTACTAATGTGAATTTGTGGATTTGAATGTGCTTGTAATGTAATTGTAATATGTAATCGATAAAAAAGTAACTGTTGTCTGATTGAGAGTATTTTAAATTGTAATATAGTCTAAATAAAAGAGCATAATTCTTGGAATTTGTTTATGGAATCTAAATGATCAGTTACTACCCAGCACCGCAAATGAGTAAAATTTCGTCAAAATTTTTGTGGTCAAAAAGGCCCAGTGTTCATTTTTAATGGTGTAGTGAAAAAATGTATCTGAGTGACCAGCTTGAATCCGATGCTAAATATGAGTGGGGAAATCTTTTGCACTCATTTGAAATTTCAGACTGCGTGAATGCCTTTTAAAATGACTGGATTTCACTGAACATTGGTAAATGTGACCGTACCTTTAAAGAACATATAATATTACAGCTGACAGATCATTTCACTACCTGAGGTATTGAGTGATTGAACACCAGCTCTTGTTTAAAGCCAGAGTTTGTACTGGAGATCTCTGCTTCAAAAGCCAACCCGCTCATGCCAACCAGAAGTTCGGCAGTACCTTTAACTGAAGAGTGTGCGTGGCTCAACTGTAATGGAACAATGGAATATTTTTACATACAACCCGAATTTCAGAAATGTTGGGAAGTTTTTTAAATTTGAATAAAATGAAAACTAAAAGACTTTCAAATCACATGAGCCAATATTTTATTCACTATAGAACATAGATAACATAACAAATGTTTAAATGGATAAATTCTACACATATCCACTAAAATGAGCTCATTTCAAATTTGATGTCTGCTACAGGTCTCAGAAAAGTTGGCACGGGCGCAACAAAGGGCTGGAAAAGCAAGACATTTTGAAAAGATTCAGCTGGGAGAACATCTAGCAACTAATTAAGTTATCAGGTCTGTAACATAAAAGGGATGTCTTGGAGAGGCAGGTACTCTCAGAAGTAAAGATGGGCAGAGGCTCTTTAATCTGTGACAGTGCGTAAAAAGTAGGGCTGGCTCGATACCACTTTTTCAGAACCGATACCAAAAATTCAGAGTATCTACCGATACCGATAACGATCCGATACCAGCACAGTTTTTTTAAATCAGTGTAGAATTTCTATATCTCAGTGTGTGTTGATCTGCTCATCACTCTTTTGTGTTTTACACACAATCTACTAAATATAGACAACTTTACTGTAAAGAAAAACAACAAATGAATGGATATGTAATTATAATCTATGACAAAAATACTTTTATAAACTAGTTTAGTGGATAATTCAGTAGCAAAAGTTACTCTAGAAAAATCATGAGTGCACAATAATTTTATAAAATCTAAAATTAGTGAAAACAAAACTTATTGGGGAACAAAGAAAAGGGATTAAGTGTAGGACTAAATCTGACAAAGAAGATATATATATATATTGCTCTTTGTATTGTTGTAAAATACATTCATGGAAAACAAGTTATATATTTATATAGAAATATATATGCTGTAAAATTAAAATACATTTATTTTAAACATACTGCAGAGTAATGAGTTAGCACCATATAACAGATGAGTGCGACAGTTTATTGAGCCTTTTCTTTTAACCGTTTTAAATATCAGTTACTGTGCTTGTAAAGAACCCTTCATAGTGCTCTCTACAACAGTGTTGTGATCTAACAGACACCGTACAAAGTTAACACGATTTAGAAACATAACAAGAAACCCTAGCTAGAAAAATTTCTTATATGCCAAACCATTGAATTTTATTTACAGATCAAGACTAGAGTTTTATAGTTGACACGGGCCAACAAAGGGCTGAATGCGGAACTCAGTTGGAAAGCTGGAGGACGAAGAGCGCGCAGCGGAGAGAAGTGTTTTATGTGCAACTTGACTTAAATATTCATCTGTACCTCACATTAAATTATGTAACAGCTTCAGAACACAGTGTAAGTGAAGTAAATGTGTTTGTGGGCAGAGGCTTTGCTAACAATAATGACAGTGGGCATAAAGGGGCGAATTTGACCGATACCCCGATCCAGCAAAAAATTCAGATATACCGATACCGATACCGATTGAATATCCGATTGGCGCACCCCTAGTAAAAAGATTGTGGAAAACTTTAAATACAACGTTCCTCAACGTCAAATTACAAATGCTTTGCAAATCTCATCATCTACAGTGCATATCATCATCAAAAGATTCAGAGAAACTGGAGAAATCTCTGTGCGTAAGGGACAAGGCTGAAGACCTCTGTTGGATGTCCATGGTCTTCGGGCCCTCAGACAACACTGCATCACTCATCGGCATGATTCTGTCATTGACATTACTAAATGGGCCCAGGAATACTTCCAGAAACCACTGTCTGTAAACACAATCCACCGTGTCATCTGCAGATGCCAACTAAGGCTCTATTGTGCAAAAAGGAAGCCATATGTGAACATGGTCCAGAAGCGCCATCGTGTCCTGTGGGCCAAGGCTCATTTAAAATAGACTCCTTCAAAGTGGAAAGGTGTTCTATGGTCAGACGAGTCCAAATTTGACATTTTTGTTGGAAATCACGACACCATGTCCTCCGGGCTAAAGAGGAGGGAGACCTTCCAGCATGTTATCAGCGTTCAGTTCAAAAGCCAGCATCTCTGATGGTATGGGGGTGCATAAGTGCATACGGTATGGGTAGCTTGCATGTTTTGGAAGGCACTATGAATGCTGAAAGGTATATAAAGGTTTTAGAGCAACATATGCTCCCCTCCAGACGACGTGTATTTCAGGGACCCACCTGCAGTCCTTATCTTTCACTATAGAGAACATTTGGCGCATCTTAAACGAAAAATGTCAAAGACCACCACAAACTCTTCAGCAGCAGGAAACCTATATCAGGCATGAATGGGACCAAATTCCAACACCACAACTCCAGAAACTCATAACCTCGATGCCCAGACATCTTCAAAATGTTTTGAAAAGAAGAGGAGATGCCCCGTCCGAACTATTTTGAGACCTGTAGCAGGCATCAAATTTTAATTGAGCTAATTTTGTGCATAAAATTTTACAATTTCTCAGTTTAAACATTTATGTTATTTAAGTTATATTGTGAATACAATATTGGCTCATGTGATTTGAAAGTCTTTTATTTTTCATTTTATAAAAAAAAACAAAAAAAAACAACATTTCTGGAATTTAGGTTGTAAAAAAGGTTTAAAATGCAAAATAAACATTTTATTTCTAAGATAATTACTGGAAGCCACTTTGGGAAATAAACATGCACACAACTAGGTGATATTAGGTGAGGTGACAAAAATCTAGCATACTTAAAAGGTGCATTCAGTAGTTTAGTGTTTTAAAAAATATATATATTTCATGTTTAAAAAAATTGTCTTTTGTGCAGAGTCATCTGATAACATTAAACCTGATTGTGTCATACCTGTGATTTTGAGTGAAACTCAAATGGCAGGTACGGATGTAAATCAGATATGTTGTGGGAAATGTTCATCAATAGTCCAGTGCTAAAAAAGACATCAAAATCGGTTGGAAAGTCTACAGATAGAAGCATAGAATTAATTGCTGTAGTTTAGTGATATCTCCAACAAGACTATTCTACCTTGAGCTATTGTGGTGACCTTGAAGATCAAATGAGAAAGCTGAACTCTGGGAGTTATAAAAACTGGCTCTGATTCCAACCTACACAAAAATCAGGATGGGTTCAGACGTCCCTCACCATATGATACAAACACAATCCAATGTTCACAATGATCACTGAACCATTCTTCAAAAGAACGAAACACTCTTGAATGTTCTCACCCACGTACCTTCAGTGAGTCTTCCTGGTCTTGCCCAGAGCAGACGCCCAGCATGCGGTCCGTGTCGATCCCCTCTGTGCAGTTCACCTGTAAAAACAAGCCTCCGTGCCTTCAGTTTTCTTTGCTCGTAGGAGAGGAGTGTGGAATCAGAAGCATTTCCCTTCATCAACATGGGAAATGACCCAGAGTGTAGAAAGAGTTTCTGGGGCATCCATATGGATACTAATGCATACTAAACCGATGCTTGCTTATTCTTCAACAAGTGATTATTACTCTGTTTAAGTGGGATTAAGGTAGGCGTCTCGGGTGTTTCCAAAACAAACACTGATCCAAGTTTAACCTATTTGGAGGTTTCAAGACAAGCATATTCATTTATTCCACTGCAAAATCTGCTTGTTCAGGAGCTGTCAAACTTTTTGACGCCAAGGACCCTTGTGATCTATGCTGATCCTCTTTCCTTCCATTTTTATAATATAAAATATTTTTATAAAAAACATTTTAAACAGTGTGAGAAATATTAAAGGGATAGTTAACCTAAAAATGTATATTCTGTCATCAGTTTGTATGTTGTTCTTGACTTTCTTTTTTCTGTGAAACTTAAAATATATATAAAAAATATGCCTCAGTGTTTTTTGGTTCATACAGTGGAAGACAATTGTCACCAAAACAATTTGCTTAATAAACATTGTGTAGAATGCAAAAGGATATTTTAGAAAAACGTCTCAGTGTTTTGGTCCATATCAATGATAACCAAGGGCCAGATTTACGATTGCGCCAGAGCAAACCGTCTTTTGGTGTTAAAATAGTATTGTCAGGATTTACTAAAGACGCGCAGTGAAGAATTAGCATTGAAAAAGTGTGGACACCGTTATTTTTGCGCCTGACCTTATTGAAAATGCATTTGTAGAAGTTTCCCTTTCAGACGCAAAATCTATGTGAGGAGAGTATTAAAATAAATCATGCAATGTGATTTACTAATGTTTGTGCTAGTCAAAATACTGGTATTTGCACCAAAATTTAACGCCCTAAAAAAACATGTCTTAAAGCAGGCGGTAATTTGCGCTACTCTTGGCAGATTGTGCTGGTCATCATGGAAATGAGATGTTGCTTCTTTGTTCTTTAATGTGTGCACTGTCAGTAAATCAGCCGCAGAATTTTCCCCTTCCATCGGCACTTTTATGGAATTGCTCTCTTAAGCTAATTTGCCCTGTTTAGTAAATCTGCCCCCAAAGTGTTGTTCTTCTTCTTCTTCAACATTCTTCAAAATATCTTCTTTCATGTTCCACAGAAGAATGAGGGTGAGTAAATTTTATGTTTAATGTATTATTACATTAAATAATGGTAATTCACCATTAGCGAGTATGAAAGAAGTTAAGTGGAATGAAAGACTATGACTGTCAAGTTTCCAAAAGGACAAAAAAGTACCATAAAAACCCCATAAAGTAGTTTATATGACTCGCTCCTCATTATTCGCAGAAAATCTTGACTTTCGTCAGTTGAATCTGGTGAATTCATTAATACACAGTAACTTCTTTGTTTGCATCCAGCTAGGAAATTCAGCCAATTCAATTGCTTAGAAGAGGAACCAGGAGGAAAAGAAACTGCACAAATACTTCATTTGTTTTTGTGTGTCAGCTGATGTCAATGAGATCTGAGAACTATGGGAGCCTTTCAGCGATTCACAATTACTGAATGACTGTGATTCTCTAACCTGAGTTTGTCCAGTAGTTTGTGTTGTGTGGGGTGAACTCTGCTCCAGTGTGGCTGTCAGGCCACTGGCTCCTGCATGCAGCTCCATTTGGGCACAGACACTGCTGTTATTCCAGTTCACATACACACCTGCGCTGCTGTTCAACGGAAGCCCTGCTCCAACAGACAGAGACAGAAACATACTGAACTCCACTACACAGCCATAGCAAGAGTCTGCTAATGCTGCTGAACATACCTGCAGAACGAAGCCAAGGGATAGAGTGAGACAGCTGGGCGTGAAGACTTCTGCACCCGCAATGTGTAACATTACTGCTGATGTTTACACACAGTGACTCTTCCATAGCAACTAGACATAGTAAAGCACTAAGATCTTCTCCAGACTTCCTCTCATGCTGACGAGTCACTTCCAGTCCATATACAGTATCATCCACTACTACAGTCAGCTCTCCTGCACCACAAACACACAACAACATGAGAGAACCAAACACTAACATGTACATATCAGACAAACACATTCAATTAGATATTGTATTTGGGTTGTGAACTTACTGTGCCCATTGTGTAATGAAATTAATAAATAAACTTGAATTCTACATACATTTCTGGTTTTGTTTTAAATAATCATTAATCGACCTCTCTGAAAGATACTGAACTTTCTAAAACTGAACTTGTTTTCACTGAAAAGTGAATTTGCAAGCATAGTAAATGCATCAGCACATTGATCTTGGATTTACCTTCAGTTAGACCCTTTGACTGGGTTAGTACTCCAACCAGACTAGCTGAATTAGGTAAAGCAGCGAGATCTTGTATTGAATTGAAAATATCTGCTGAAAGAGATAGCTGCAATTCTTTATCATGCGGTAGAGTTGCACTCAAGTGAGCACTAAATGTCTCTTCTTTCTTTTTTACTGAACACTGCAAGAAAAGACTAGAGAGAGGAAAAAAGAGGTCTGAAAAAATATTATAGGTAATATAAACAAAGAAATGTTGAGTTAACATGTCTTACAATAAGACATAAGATTAAGACATACAATAAAGACATCAGTTTACCTTTCAGAAGAAGAATTAGCAGCTAAATGAATCTGACCATCAGAAGTGACCCCTGGGAATAAGGTCTGATGAAAGCCAGCATGGACGCACACAGTATTAATGCCCTTTGCCACCTTGTTGTTTAGATTAAAGTGAAGTGTGGCATTTTTTTCATTTGCCTTAAGATTGATAGAACTGCCAATGTTTCCAAGAGGAGATACTGTTACTGCTGCATTAGCCTGGAATATCATGAAACATAATAAAAACACTCAATATCAGCTCATACCATCATTAACAAAACTCAGAACTAAGAAATATGTAATTAATTACTCGCAAAATGTCACTTTTTGTAGGTATTTACATGGTAATTATTGTCATCAATGGCTACTTTGCTTTCAGAATGATATTCAAACTCGCTGTTGTTCCTGTGACTTCTGAGCACCTCAATATCTAGGCTGACAGAGGTCGGGAAATCCATCTGAAAAAGACTCTTATTTTAATTCCACCTAAAAATTATAAAATGTACAACACATCAATGCTGTGAAGAATTTGATGCCCTTCATCTGAATAATAAAAAATGAGAGGGTCCCTTTTATGTATTCATGTGTTTTGGTTGAAAATCCAATGATGTTCAGTGTAAAGATATGCAAGAACACAGAAGATCAGAAGGGAGCAAAAACTTTTTCACAGCAGTGTATTGTATTTTGCCAAGGCAAACTGTATACAGGTATTTTACATGAACAGAGTACAATCAACTGCTAAACACTTGCTTACTTGATTACAAAGATTAGAGGAAAGTAAAAGTAAAAATAAAGTGTACATCATTGTTTACCTGAAACAGCTGGGACAGGTTGGCTTTCACTGTAATACCTTGCTGAGATGTAGTTAGGCCATGAAGTTGTACCTGACAAAAGGCTGCAAGTATTTCATCCTTTCCAGTCCACAACCTGCCCTGAATTTCATGAGCAGCCTTTACAGAGGGGTGAAGACAGAACATTTACAAGAGCAAAGACAAAATATGGACCCACTTTAAAATGATGATCCTACATTAGATTTAAATTGACACTAGCTGTAGAGTAATGCCACATGGCACTGAGATGAGATACGTAAAATATGTCTGCTAGTTTACCTGGTGGTTTTGGACAGTAACACAGATCTTTGAGTCTTGTGGAATTCTCTCAGTGCTGAAAGACTGGACTATTGAAGAGCACACCTAAAATAAACCACATTATACAACTGTTAGCTTTGCTCTGTTTTATGAGTGTGTCAATGGATCATTCATTCAACCGATTTGTTCAAAAACACTGAAATGAAACAAGTGTCTGGGTCAGTAATGTGTTTAGGCACTACGCAAACCCCCATGGGACACAATCTCTACCAAGGCGGAAGCTAATTTAACTCATTTTCTTTTTGAGCGAGTCAGTGAATCATTCACTCAACCATTTGTTTAAACAACACTGAATCATTCACGAATTAAACAAGTGACCATCTTTATGAACGAGTCGTTGAATCATTCACTCAGCTAATTCATTCAAACACTACTGATATGTTCAGAAAAGAAAAGTGATTGTATTTATGAGTAGGTACGTTTCCATTACAGATTTGTGCAAAACTTTGGAGATATTTTATAAATGTCGATAAAAAAGTATTGCGAAATCATGTTGTTTCCATTAACCGATGTTATGCAACATAAACGTTTTTTTAAGTCATGGCAACGGATTTTGGTGGGATTTTGGCTATATTTAATCAAAAGAGGTGTGTGCATGTCTCTTTACATAAGCAGCGCGGAGAGCTGCTTCACAATCGTGCGCGCCGTGGCTCATATAATCACAAGCATAGACTAGAGTGGCTGAGATCGCCTCCGGTGGCCGTATCAGAGCTACACTGCGCCGCAGATGTGTGCAGTGTAAATTTTCTAAGCATGAATGTATGCATGTGGCAAAGCCCCTTTTTTATCCTACTTGAGTAAAATAGCGTTTTTGAGGTTTCCATTTATTTTCAATTCGCAATTTATTTGCGCATTGAGTGAGTATGATCAATATGACATTTTTATTCTGGTTGGTTTTGTTTGTACACCATGTGACCTGTAATGTTTATGAACTGTTATATAAAAAAAATTGTGTGTAAAAAACTCCATTGCAGTTTTGCGAATTATTCCTTTTTCGCATATCCTGAAAAACCACCTCATGCGAGCGTAAAAATTGATTTGCAGCTGTTCTCGATACTATGATTCAAATGGTAGAGCGAGTTTTTGAACTCACAAGTAAAGAAAATCTTTGAGCGCGACTGATGCGTTTCTAATGTCGAATTTTAGATTAATTATTGTAATTGAAAATAATATTAGGCTGTATTTTCAATTCGCAAATAATAATCAAAACTGTCAACTAAATTGCTGTAAAGGGTGATATATTTAAGCCCACTGAAATTTGAAGGGTCTCTACGTTATGGTCAAAAACTAAACATTAAAATAAACGATTAAATAAAATAACTGACCTAGTGTAAAGGCTGTGTGTAAACCTCACTCCCCTGATCAAAAAGAGGTGCTCTAGCGACCACTGTAGCCTTTGGCGTCCTTGTTAACCATCCCGGTTCAACGCTCGGACAACGAGTTAGGATGGTGTGGACCCGGGGGGGTCATTCAGGAACACTGCTACTGTGTTTTGCTTGAAAAAGAGAATGCGGACCTGTTAGATTCCATTGAGGGAAAAAGAAAGCTGGTTTGTAACTACAGTTTTTTGTTGCCCTGGATTGGCCAGGGGTGTTTTACACCACAGACGATTTTCATTATGAAAATATAATTAGATTTTCCTTAAAATGTTCTTCCTAACAGCCCTAATTCTAAAAATAACCGACAAAACCAAGCTAAAAACTTTTTTCTTCCTGGTGAAAATTGGTTTTCTCTCAGGTAATGGCAGTGTAATTGTGTCTAAAATGTAAATGTATTTTGGGCAGTAGGATTATAAAAATATGTGCTAATATAAAATTAAAGTAGTCTATATAAAATTATATCTGTCTACAGTACTTTTTATGTAAATAAAAAATTGAGTACTTTTGTACTTTCACTCGAGTAAAATTGAAAAAGCAGTACTTTTACTTTTATGGAGTAATATTTTCGCATACGTATCTGTACTTTTACTCAAGTACTTGATCTTGTAACTTTGACCACCACTGTATGGCCCTGGCATTTACATTACATTTCAGTTAACTAAGTTAGCCAGTAATCTCACATACGCTGACCAACTGCCAGGACTTTAATTTTTGGGTAAAAGACTCTACCATTGGATGACTCTACCATAACAATACTGTAGTACAGCCTATGAACACAATTACTACACCGTGTGTTGATTTCTGACTCACATATGGCTGCTGTGGCTGGAAACCCAGAGTAAGGATGTGAATGGCCTTTTTGTTTCCATGAACAAGAACCTTTGACTCCAAGGTGTAAACTTTCTGATGTAGATCACTTGTGAATGTCTCTTGTAGGATGAGGCTCTGAGGGAGAAACTTGAATGGTTGTCTGTTGGAAGAAGCAAACATAACTAAACACGCTTATGGATATCGCGTAATTCAGCACTGTTTATAAAGTCATTATGTTCCTACTGCTGTCACCATTATCATTACTATACATAGTCATTTTCATATTCCAGACACACCTGAAGTTTAGCTTCCATCTTTTCTGATAAACCTTCCTTTCCTTCCGTATCTCCTCTATGGCACCCTCCATCTGTAGCTCTGCATAAGGGGTTTTGAGATCCGACAGGGTCATTGTCATCATCAAAAGCCTCTTCTTTAGCTTCTGCTCAAAAAGAAAAAAACAATGAAGTCCAGAATGGCTAACGTTCATGCAAACATGTAAAGATTTGTACACATTTTGGACATATTTAAACTGCAAGAGCAGCAGATAACTCATTTTCTGGTACCTTATCCAGATTACTGAGAACTGCAGAAATATTGAGGTCCTGCTTGCCATAGCCTGCACTTATTTCCAGTGTCTTCACTTGTTTGCCGTTGATTATGTAGATTTGCCCATGCAGTGCCGGTGTCCAGGCTGTGCTGATGGAGTATGAAGCTTTAACTCCACGCTTGCCCAACATGTTCCATCCACCAACCTTCAACGAGACCATTACACTTCAGATCATGCACTTATCCCTGAAGTTTCTCCACTGGACCATATGAACAAATCTACAGCTAAAAAGGACTAGGATTGAGATACCTTGGGAGAAATACTTAAGTGAGAGATGATAAAAGGTATGCACACCTTAATATAACTGACAGTTGGTGTAAAAAGGTGTAGCTGGCCTTGTCGTTCTTTGCCTCTATCCTTGTAGAAACCCTCCAGCGTAACACTTCGGATGTTCACCAGTTTCCGTGTGGTGATCTCAGAGCTGAACTGCGTGATGCCACGCTGGGGCTGAGTTAGTTTTTGAACTATGTACACATAGAGCCAGGGAGTATCCATGTTGAATGAACCTGTGAACATAATGAATGAAGTACAGTTTTACATGAACTAAAATATTAACAAGAACTGAAGAAATTCATGGCATTTTTTCAAATGGGCCCTTTCCAATAAAATCTATAGGGATGCACTGCTATCAAATTCAGTACTGTTTTGTCTAAATCAAAGCCCCCAACCCATATAGGCCGAGATATATGGTGTTTCTGCTTTAATTATGACAAATTTGCTTGTTTCTAAACTTTATTTACAGAAACTGAGAGAACTTATGTACCATGATTTTTTACATTTTCAAAAAGTAATTCCACATGTTTTAAGAATTGTATGTTCTTCAATGAAAATATGATATCAATTATTTATCTTGATTTTGTGTTATATATTAAAATATTAATGATAATGTATTAAATAAAATAAATTTAAGTCATCCTGCACCCCCTTGGTAGTGTGCAGAGCCCCCTAGTGGGCCCCTGGTTGATAATTACTTCTCTAAATAAAGAAAAACTAAAACACTAAAAGCTATATTCAATAACATTAATGCTACAAGTGAATTTAAACATTGCAACATTATAATGTAAAGTAAGAAATATGTATATTAATTTTGGGATCTGCTAAAGATTACATTTACACAAAGCATTATTCAATATTAGTATTTGCATTAACTAGATTAACTTTAGGTGAACTTTCCCTTAAAAAAGAACAACCACAGTAAATGAACAAGCACAGTTAAAAATCCAATGTTGACCAAAATGACAAAAACAAATCTCTAATGTTGGCAGATAATAGATACGGTACCGATATATTGTCTCTCTCTCTAAGATCTACAATTTTGATTCTGGTTGGACTATATACACTTACACACCTTCCCACTTTTGAAGGGAGGTCTTTGTTGACACGTCCTTCCAGTGGACACCAGCTACCAGAGGCATTTGATTGTTGTAGTTGATTTTCAGGTGGGTGCTGCTCTCAGATCTTTGCTTCTTGAAATAAGAGTGCAGAAGCTGAGTTCTGTAACTCAGTCCTCTGTCTAGAAGTCGCAGGCTGAGCTGGAAAAGGCAGTATACATTATTATGGTACATAATCATAATCAAGACCACAGCCTGAACATCTGACAATATGGGAGAACACATTTGATGTACACAGTCTAGATTCAGTCTGAATGTTTTAGTAAAGAAGTACCTCCACAGCATAACTGGTGAGGCCGGGTCCAGACTGGTTTCTGAGCGACTGATTGAAGAGGATCCTGTGTTTGTTGCTGCTCTGGTTCCACTGCTTTCCAAAGCTTACATCAAGTGATGACTGGACGTTGAATGGGCTCCGTTCATGTTTAAGGTCAATCTGTTGGTGTAAACAATCAGAAGGTTGCCATATCTGTTATCATGAACCGTATTATGTGCAAAAAACCAAGCGGGAATCAGTACTAGTACTTTTTAAACCTGTGAAACCAAAGAGTACATTTGTATTTGTGAGACAATAAATTTGACCTTGTGGTTTATGTTGATGCAATGGGAACAGTGCAGTTCATGTGCTGCTGTTATACGGTACGTCTGGACTGGGTCAGACTCGCTGTGGAGGTTCTGGGTCATGTGACACTCCTGCATGTTCTGTGAATCCTCTGAAAAAATAAAAACATTAATAAACAGTCTGTTGAATTGTTGTCTTAAAAACATGCTGTTATTTGTAGAAATGACTTACCTTGTACACCATACCTGACCCTCACAGCAGAGCTCCACTCTGGGCCCCTTTGCTTCAGGAACCCAAGAGCTCTGATGCTGACAGTGCTTGGCAAAAGAAACCCGGCATCTATAGAATAATGTCTCTGGCCATCTTCCAGACTTCTCTCCAACTGCACTGTGAAGTGAAGCAGAACATAAAAAGCTGGCTGCAAATCATCACATCACAATAAATTATGTTAAAGAGAAGTAACAACTATACAGCATAACTTTACGGTTCTGGAAATAAAAATCCCATTCATTTTGCCCATAGAGAAATTGAGTTTAAAAATTATGCAATATTTTTTTTTTTTAAATGCCAGGCTATGTAATCAATTCCAGTTTTTTGTACAATTGCTAGGCCACTTTTCTCAATATGCCTGCTACCTGGTGTTAGTGTTTTTAGGTCAGTGTTGAGTGGCAAAGTGTGTTTGTTGGGTGACAAACTGCTAGATTTTTGTAAGAATTGTTTGTTTTTATACACGTCTGAAGTGTTTTGGTAGTTTTAGTGCATTTTGGATGTGAAATTACATGCTGTGCCAAACTGATAGTTGGATAGGAGAGCTGTGTGAATAAATGACTTAAGTACTGAGAAATATATCCTAGAGATTGTAAAAAAAAACAACTGTCATTTTATGCTGTACAAAATCCCTTTTGTCATGTACAATGCTTATATGATGAGTAGTTCAGTTTGTAATGTTGTGAATCATCTCAGAGCTAGTTGGTTTGATTTGAACTCAACACAAACAAATCTTTTGAAATCCCCAATGAATGAAAAATGAGAAAGTGAATGGAAAAAAAGTCCTTATGGAACCATTAAAAAGTATTAGCTGAGACTTGCCTGAGAGCGATGCATCTTTGTTGAAGACATTTTTAAGCAAAGCCTGTATTATGAACCTCCTGCTGCGAGCATGTGTGGTGTTGACTGAGAGCGAGACTGGATGCCCAGCCGCTACTACTTTGGCATCAAGATGAAAGTGGGCTCTCGTCTCTGAAGGAAGATTCACTGTCTCCAGTAGTCCCTTGAGCACAATGGTGAATGATTTAATCAACCACGTTCTTGAATAAGACAAGATCTTAAATAATATAGCATAACAGCTCTTCTTGAGACTTTGAAATTGATCATAAAACAGCAAATGTTCTTCTCGCTTACCTTGATAAAATAATGGTGGATGTTGTCTATCAGTAGTTCGATTCTGCCTGAATGTTGGTTGTTTAATTCTTCAATCTGCGCTGTGATAAAAAAGATGGGAAAATATCCTAAACTTTCACAAAAATAATTTAATAAAGTAAATGTTATTTTAATATAATTGTATCATGTTCAAGTTTGAATGCAGCCTTAAAATATCCATAAGGACATCCATTTTTGGGGGGTTTTGAAACCTTGAATGAGAATGTTTTTTAGAGGATGTGTTATTTTCAGAATCAGTCTTTTTGGACTGAGATTGACATCCAGGGACACGTCTCTTGGGATAGTGGATTGTGGTGTGCCAAGAAAGAGAAGCAGAGTGGCTTCCAGCGGCATCCAGGAATTCCTCTGTCGAAGATCCAAAAGAAGCACAGAAAGAGAGATCGAATGAGAAAGTTATTCTGACCTTAACTCGAATGGACAGTTTTCTATCTTCCCTAAGTCTTCCCTACCTGGGGTACAAAAGTACAGGCTGCTTCCAAGAGGTACTGATTGAGACCTTTGTCCAGTTTTTGGAGTCTGAGAGTAAAAAGAACTGGGCCCAGTGGTGGAAAGCTTTTTCCCATCAGTGTCAAAGGATAAGTGACATCAGAGCAAAACTGCCATCCAACCATCTTAGACCCTGCAAATAACCATACAAATATATCAACACCAAATGATCTTTTAGTTCTTTCCACATTAAGAAATGTATATTTTATGTTGTTTTAAAAAACTCACATGTTTTAGGAGTGCAAGTGCTCTTCTCCTTGAGATTTCTTGTAGCTATGAGCTCCTCCTTACTGTCCCCGCTCACACGAAACATCCTGGAGCTTTATTGTGTAGACAACCAAGCGGTTATTTTAGAGTCAAGATAAAACAACTGTTATAGGTCATTCACAAATAAAAGTGTCTACATTAAAAAATATATATATATTTTTCACAATATACAGTTTGAACACAAGTTCTTAAAAAGTACTCTTTGTATCTTATGGTTTACATTTTTTATACATCTTTCCAGAATTAAATTTAATTTCAATGTTCTGTGGTGCAACCACCACGTAAGTAATAACATATTGTCAATGCATATCTTAGTCATTATTTTCAAAATTTGTACTAATTTCAGGAATAATTATTCTTAAAATTCATAAAGTACATTTGAGTTTTAGGAGTTGCCCTAGATGACATTTTATATAATTAATATAACTGATATAACGTCCTGTTTCTGACTTGTTCTGAATTGTAGTCACACCACATGACAGTAGAAATGTTTTTCAAATATTAATCAACAGAAGCAGCTTTGGAAAAAATATATTTGTAACTATTTTTTTTTCATCATGATATCAGGACATTTGTACCTTTATTTCTCCTAATAACATATCAAAATTAATGTATATATTTGAAAGAACATGTAAATAATGTTCATACTTGAAGGTCAGTACATCCATGACATCTTCTGGAGTATTGAGAACCACCTTCAGGCTCTGCCCGTGGTGTAGATATACAGCTCCATCCAAACTGGTGAAGGTCTTGAGTTGAGAGACCCACTCTAATCCCACACGACCAAATACTCCATCCACTCCAGCTCTCACAGAGATGGTAACCAGAGCACTGTGTAAAAGCACAGACAGGAGATGACTTGCCATCATGACTTCAACCTCAGCACACTGCTCTTTTCAAAACTTCATCAGACATACTTTGGTTTGACATAGCCAGCCAGTGAGAAATGCGACCAATTCTTGTAGTTAGCGATGCCTTTAAGTCTGAGGGAGAACAGAGTGGACATGTTGATGCTTAGCCTCATGGGTAATCCAGAGAGAGATGGTAAAACCAGTTCCTCTGCCAGAACAATTGGCCTTTGGCTGATTTTAATCTCTTGACCCTGGGAAAAGGAAAGATATTCAAACTATTACTACAAGTATTTACAACATAAAAAGTTTAAAATACTACAGGCATATTTCAATTTTGGCTGATATGATAAGGTGACAATTTTTTTTATTTTTTTTAAAATAATATTCAGGATTTAATACAAATTAAGCTCATTCAACAGCATTTATGGCATAAAGTTTTTCACAACATTATCTCTTAAGAAAAAGCCAAAATTAAAGGGATAGTTCACCCAAAAATGACAATTCTGTCATCATTTACTCATCCTCAAGTAGTTCCAAACCTTTATGAATGTATTTGTTCTGCTGAACACAAAGGAAGATATTCTGAAGAATGAGCAGTTCTGGGTATCATTGACTTCCATAGTATTTTTTTCCCTACTATTGCAGTCATGGTGCCCCAAACAGCCTGGTTACAAACTTTCTTCATAATATCTTCCTCTGTGTTCGGCAGAACAAAGACATTCATACGGGTTTGGAACTACTTGAGGATGAGTAAATGATGACAGCATTGTCATTTTTAGGTGAACTATCCCTTTAAGGTTTATCAATTTAAAAGCATAAATGTGAAGCGTATCATTTATAAAAGCACTTACATTTATTCTTCTGTTTAAACTTGTTGGATTTGAGTTGTAGCATTTTTAGTCACATATCATGATGATGAATTTATAAAATTGGTAACCTTTTGTTACCTTTTTGAGCTTTTTCACACTAAAATTATGTTTAAATGCATATTGTTAAATGCTAAAATTATGTAAAAGTAAAGTAACATTTGTGACCCTGGACCACAAAACCAGTCTTAATCGCTGGAGTATATTTAAAGTAGCAATAGCCAAAAATACATTGTATGGGTCAAAATTATCGGTTTTTCTTTTATGCCAAAAATCATTAGGATATTAAGTAAAGATTTGTAGTTCCATGAAGTCAAATTATTTTGTAAATTTCTTACATTAGGATATTGTAAATATATCAAACTTCATATTTGTTTTGTAATATGCATGTCCATGAAGAACTTCATCTGTAAATTTCTTACTGACAACTTTAAAGGCGATTTTCTTAATATTTAGATTTTTTTTGCACCCTTTGATTCCAGATTTTCAAATAGTTAAAGTATCTCGGCCAAATATTATCCGATCCTGATACACCATACATCAATGGAAAGATTATTTATTCAGCTTTCAGAGGATGTATACATCTCAATTGCGAAAAATTGACACTTAAGACTGGTTTTGTGGTCCAGGGTCACATTTTATTATAACGATCATTTCTCACTATTAAAGGGATAGTTCACCCAAAAATGAAAATGTCATAATTTACTCACCCTCAAGTAGTTCCAAACCTGTATGAATTTCTTTGTTCAGAAATTTTGAAGAAAATTTGTAACCAGGCTGTTTTGGGGCACCATTGACTTCCATAGTAGGAAAACAAATAGAAGTCAATGGTACCCAGAACTGCTCCGTTTCCCACATTCTTCAGAATATCTTCCTTTGTGTTCAGCAGAACAAAGACATTCACACAGGTTTGGAACTACTTGAGGGTGAGTAAGTGATGACAGCACTTTAATTTTTGGGTGAACTATCCCTTTATCTGCGTATAATGTGCATATTACTAGCATATTGGCTGTTCATTAGTATTCATAAAGCACATATTAATGCATTATTCTGCATGACCATATTGAGATCCCTTAATCCTACCCCATGCCTAAACTTAATAACTACATTACTATTAATAAGCAGCAAATTAGGAGTTTAATGAGGCAAAAGTTGTAGTTGATTGTTAGTTAATAGTGAAAATTTAACCTTAAAGTTATGACAATACTCCTTTAAAATACTCCTTTAAGTAATGGCTTGAGAAAAACGTCTTACCTTTAACAACTTGACAACAACACCAGCTGTACTAAGTGATAGCTTTCTCTGATACGCATGGAGGTCATCACAGGTCATAAAGGCAAGGTCGTTGCCGAACATCTTCACATTCATCCAACATCGGAGGCTACTGTCTCTTTTCCTCTGCTCGGTGAACTGTAACAGAAACATTGGTCATGTCTGATGTGGAGCCAAATAACAAACACAAAATCACAATCTGCAAGATTCTCACCTTAGTTTTGATGGCACTTAAACCTGTGGACTGACAGCCGTCACTGCCTCCTTGTTTCTCGTCCCTGTTTCGTCCTTTCTGTTCATGCCTCACAGAGTCTGTTTGACCGCTAGGTCTGGAGTGATCAGCAGATGCTAGAGGATGCTCCTCAAAGATTTTCTTCAGAACAGGCTCTAGGTTTTCCATTCTTAGGCTAATCTAAAAAATATATAATAATTAGACCAGGAACAGTACAGTAGGGTCAGTTTAGATTTGTATGTTTTGTGGAAAATACAAACAGATTTGATTTTCACCTCCAGAAGATTGAATGCTCTGCCTAGGATGTGAACTGTCAGATTTGCCATGACATAACGTGGAAGAAAAGATTCAGGGGAGAAAACTACAGCTCCCTCGATGTTAGCAGCAGCCACTCCTGGAGCAGACATAAAGCCCAGAGAAAATCAGTGTTATAAATGGAAAGGTATTGTAAACAGAAGTTACATTGTGTGTAGTACCTGTGTCCACTGTGTAGTCCATATGTGAAGAATATTTCCATGTTTCAGCTTCAAAGTCTTTACTTAAGATATCATCTGGCAGTGACTCCATTAGGTCTTTTTTCAGAGGATCGTCTGTTTTCTGGATATTGAAAAGGTGACTCCAAACAAATGACCCAACTGAGGAGATATAATGAGGAGATATAATAGAGAGTGTATCTGATAGAGAAAGTTAAAATTTAAAACATGTATCTCATTTTATAGCTGCCTTACAATAAATCACACAATATAGAAATAAAAAACAAAAACAGTGCACCACATCTTCAACTAGAAAAATAAAAACAGAAACCTCTTCCATGCAGAACATATTTGGTTCATTCTTAAGAAATTGTGCCATTTGTGACTTACCACTGATGTAGATATAATTGTATTGCTAATTTATTTATTAAAAAAATACAGTTTGTTAATACCAAAAAAATTAATTCTAACTCTATTTTTATTTGATTGAAAATCACGCTTTCACTGTAAATGCAGGTTTTTTTTTTTTAAATAACTTTTCTTTTTTACCTTTTTGGGTAAACTTTTGTTTCTTTATATTTATATTAAGCTGTTTTTATGGCCATATTTTAATAAAAAGTTTTGCACTGACCTTCAATCCCATTACCCCAGTTTGAAGGTGTGGTGCTAAACATGTTTTTTGTTTTTTATTTCAAATATATTGTGTGATTTATTGTAAGGCACACCAAGCAGAATAATACTATCAGAATTTGCTCTTATGAATGTTTATCTATCCATATCAAAAGTATTTGAATTTAAACTTTCTCTATCAGTGTTGACATAATGTAGCACAATTGAGTTAGTAATAAAAATACTATTTGATAACTCAATACCTTGACTAGACTTCTCATTGCTCAAGGTTGTCTTCACAATTGTGAAAATCTCCTGGTTTGGACAGGTCATGAGCTGCTGGTATGCTGCGATTCTGACCTCCACATTCTCCTGCTGGCTTTGAAATGCCTGAGCAAGAGCTGTCCTCTGATAACATAAGAAAGAACATAATGCAAGAACATAAGTCATGCCATAATGGGAATAACATCAATATCAGCACATGCATTTATGTCAAGTGTTATATATACAGTATATCTTAAATTGTTGGATGACACTGACGTCATGATGGCATGGGATTCTCCTGAATGCTCGTACAGCCGCCAGCCGAAGCTCCAGCGGCACAGACTGATTCTGCACACAGCGGCTCAGTGTGGGGATGAGATCTGATACAGCCGCTCCTGCATTCTCCACTGCTTTCAACACATGCAGCAGCTGCACAGGAGGTACAGAACACGTTCAAGCACTATTTCAGCTTCAGTAGAAGTCAAGCTCCATTATTTGTGGCATACTATTGATTACCACACAAAAAAAAACATTATTTCCACTTGGCCAACTATTTCTGAGTAAAAAGCAAAAATCTGGTTTAGACTGAGACACTCAGTCACTTCCATTGTAAGTGTCTCACCATAACAGATTTTTTTTAATGAAAAGAAGGGATGAGTTAAAATTAGTTTGGTAGTAATCAATTTTATGTCACGAAAATTCAGCCAATTAGTGTTTAATTAATATTGAAAAGGATAATGTAATTAGATTCCGAAAATTAAGCCCTTGAAATTAGATTAAATTATGTTTTAAAATTCTCATAATCAGATTACAGTTACCTTTTTGTGGATTGCATGATTACAAATTATTCACACAATGGCAGGAAATTATTCATAATAATTTTTCTATTGATTTTTTTTGTTCATGATGCAGGGATTCACAAACTATTTGTCAGTCAAACCTATTTGGCTTAAAATATTTACTTGAAGTCGCCCTGAGTTTTAAAGTTATTATTTTAATAATTTTACAACACATTTGCATGTTCTCTGATGTCGGTTAATGGTCATATTTTATTCATATTTTGGTCATATTTTATTACAGCATGTTCTCTGATGTCGGTTAATGGTCATATTTTATTCATATTTTGGTCATATTTTATTACAGCATGTTCTCTGATGTAGGTTAATGGTCATATTTTATTCTCTTTTTTAAATAACAATAATCCCATTCAAATCTATAAACAAATTTAGATAACAATATCTGATAAAAAAAGTAATCTAAATGTAATCCAAAAGTAGTCAGAACACATTATCTAAAATAAGTAATCTATGGTTACATTACTAGTAAAAAGAAAATCAGTAAACAGACTGCTATTTGTAATCTACTCAGCGCTGACTGTACCTCTGTGATCTGCAAATGATCGTCCACTTCACATCCTGCATCGAGACTCTGCTTCAGGACATGAACGAACTGTTGGACTTCAGAGATACCATTACACGGACCCTGTTCCTGTTGACAAAGGCCGTGGACCAGTGAAGACACAACCAGTAGAGCTTTTGGGCGGAGAAGAGGTGTCTCCAGCAAAGCCTGGAGGAGAAAAATCAATGTCAACTTGGTCACGCTCTATTTAAGAGTTCATTTAAATGAATTCATTGAACAACTCAAAAACATACACTGAGGTGGCTAATCATGGATGAGGTAGGGTGGGAGGCAAAACTGATAGTATAGAGGAGAGGTAGAACATGCTCCTGGTCAACTTCTTTGTTCATTATGAGGTTTGTAGTGACACGGATGCAATCCTCAGTTCCACAGGCTGACAGTGCATCTACAAGAGGCTGCCTGCCATAACACCAAAATCAACATTACCATCAGAGAATACAAATATAGCATACGTTTAAAACAATCACTGTCATTTCTGTATAATTGGAATATGCATTTGATTGCTTTTGAATTCTCTCACAAAAGTTTGAGCTCTTACAAGACACTTTGCATTCTCTTGCAAAATATTTGCGTTCATTGAATGATGAATTACATTTGCATTTATAAAAGACAGCATGTTCATTGGAATGAAATATGCAATCTGAATTTCTGTTAAATTTAATTGTTTTAAAAATCAATGTATCTGATCAGGTCACAATATTACAGTTTTTTGGGGGAGTAAGTATATGGATTTATTACAGTATTCTCTGAAGTATATCATCACTGTGTAGCACGGCCACATAAGAGGGAGTGATTTTAAAGCTGTTGACAATATGTTAATTGATTATTGATTTATCACAGCTATTATCGTTGTCTCTTTGTTTGTATTGCCCTGTCGAGTGTTGTGTACTCTGTTTTCTTCTCGCGAGAGTTCGCTCGCGAAGTGGCAGGGGAATCCGTGACGTCATCCTACTCACTGATTGTGCACTTCCTATAAAAGAAGCCGTTTAGTGTCGGTCAGGAGCTACGTTCTTCGTGCTCAAGGGGGATTATAGCGATCGATCGCCTGATTCAACTTCCTGCTGTTGAGGACTGTGACTACTGTTACCATTAATAACCATTTTGATTGGATTATTTTTCCTAGGACTTCGTCACAGAACAGCTCTGTTGCTTAACGTGCTCCCGGACTAAGAGAGTTTCACCGGTGAGACCGAAGCATACACACACACACACACACACACATCAATGGACTTATTCACTTGTATACATACTTGTACAGACTGTATATATGTTTTTTTGTGTCTTTTTTGTATAATACACTCAGGGTTGGCATTTATTCCTTGGTTGGTTGTTTATTTATTGCACCTGCATTCCTTCAAATGTCATAGATAAAGAGGTACCGAAGAATTTTATTTGTGTAGCCTGCCGTATTTCGGCTGAGTGTTACATATTGGTGGCCCGTACGGGGACCTCTTTTTTATGTTTGGCTGGATTTGTGTAAATATCAGAATGGATGTAACACGTATCGCTGCAGTTACTGATGTTAAAACTGTGAACCCTGTAAATACAGAAAACTTAAGTACACCTGTAAATGAAAAAGAGATTGTTGAACAACCAGATGTGGATTTTACAGCAGGCCCATTTGTCACCAGGCGCAATCCTACTGCTGAAATATCTTCTATGATAAGCTCATTGTACATTTCTGACTCTGATCAGTCTGATGATGATGATGATGAAGGGAGCTGTATTTTAAGTGGTGAAGTTGTACAAATAATGCAGGCTGACATAGCACAAGTAAAGGTGGATTTATTGGCTCTCAATCAAAAAGTACAAAATATGGAACATGATTTTAAACAGTCAATAGACAGTACAGTAAACCGGGAGACCAATTTCAGGCAGGCAGTGGACACTAGCTTGGCTGGGTTGGAGGATTATTTCCTAAAATCATTGGAAAAATTAGAAAGGGCTGTTACTGATTGTTTTTTAAGGAGAGAGGCTAAATGG
Source organism: Ptychobarbus kaznakovi (assembly GCA_027422405.1). NCBI lineage: Eukaryota > Metazoa > Chordata > Actinopteri > Cypriniformes > Cyprinidae > Ptychobarbus > Ptychobarbus kaznakovi. The sequence goes on along the minus strand of CM049805.1, from coordinate 24,070,337 downwards.
GAAAGTCAAATGAAAAAGCTAAGACTTACCAGTACTCCCACACTCTCCAGATTACGGGCCTACTCACCAGCTTCCTCCCACATTTCTCCGGTCTATTGTCCACAGACCCCAAGGCCGGTCAATGCTAAAGAGAAAGGGCCAACTCATCCAGCTCAAAATATTACTTATAATATAACGCCTCCTGTGCATACTCATCCGCATAATGTGCTTACCTCCTCAGTTATGGCTGGCTCATCCTCATTTTGTGCTCGTCCACCTATCCGCCTAGAGTTCCCCTCTTTCGGCGACTCCAGCGAGACTGCAGAAGTGCTCAACTTCATCGAGCAGTGCGAGAACTTTCTAGAGATCAGGCCTCTCCCCAGCGTCGAGCTCATCGGTACTCTGAGTACAGTCCTAAAGGGACCCGCTCTGAGCTGGTGGAAAGCAGAGAAGGCAAAGGTAACAGATTGGCACTCCTTCAAAAGGGCATTCATGGCGGCTTTTCTTTCAGACGATTACCTCTCTGAAGTAGAGGAGAAGCTGAGGACGTTGGTACAGCAGCCGCGACAACGCCTGAGGGACTTCGCCTATGATTACCGTGCTCTCTGTCTGAAATGGAAGCCAGAGATCTCTGAAGAAGAGCTGGTCAGCCGGATCCTCAACAACATCAACCCTAGGGTTGCAGGATGTCTACGCGGGACAGTGAACACAGTAGAGCAGCTGGTGAAGGTAGGGTCAATGGTGGAAAGGGATTGCATGGGAGCGAAGGACTACTGGCAAAAGGTCGGTACTCAAGGTAGCAAAGATAAGACCAAGAAACCTGCAGAGCGTACCTACAACAAAAACCTGGCTGGAGTGACACTGGCACAACCACATCCAGTCACTTCTCTCCTCGTCATTCCTGTAAGGGTGAATGGACAGGAAGTGAAGGCTGTGTTAGACACCGGAAGCTCTTACACCTTGATGCAGGAAAGTCTGTGGAAACAGTTGAAGACTGAGAGTCCAGCGGTAATTAACTCGGTCCCTCAGAGATTCATTATGGCAGATGGAACGATTCATCAGTCCAGAGACCTGCGAAAATTACAGTATCACTGGCATGATCAAGAGTGCTCGGTGGATACATATATCCTGAAAAACACTCACCTAGCCTTTCCACTTATAGCTGGGTTGGACTTCCTGAACGCCACTGGAGCAGTGTTGGAAGTGGGCCAAGGCAGGTATGGATTAAGATCTGGAAAAGGATACACGTATTACCCTTTCATGTCATCACAGGTTTCAGCAGGTTGGACTACACCCTCGGGTCAAGCTCAGTCACTGACAGCTGCTGAGGTGAAACTATACTACGCCTTACCATCAAATGGTAGACTCCCTGAACTATTGTCCTTTACCCCTGAGAGTACACAGTGGGACTCTGACAATCAGGAAGAGTTGCTGAAGTTGATCTCCACCTGGCCACGCACCACTTCAAGCATCCTGGGTAAGACATCAGTTGTAAAACACAAGATCACCTTGACTGATGACATACCTTTTAAATCCCGAGCATACAGAGTTTCACCCCTCAAAAAACAGATCATCGAGGAACAAGTTGACCAAATGATACAAGAAAACATCATTGAGCCCTCCTTTTCGCCTTGGTCTTCACCTGTGGTCCTGGTCCCCAAACCTGATGGCTCGTTCAGGTTCTGTGTGGATTACAGGAAGTTAAACAGTAAGACCATACCTGACGCTTACCCAATGCCTCTGATTCATGACATCCTAGAATCCCTGGAAGGCGCCTCCTGGTTCAGTGCATTGGATCTGCGGTCTGGATACTGGCAGGTGGAGATGGAAGATGCAAGTAAAGAGAAGACCGCTTTTATAACCACCAAAGGATTATTTCAATTCAAGTCTATGCCTTATGGTCTCAGAAACTCCGCAGCCACCTTCCAACGTTTGATGGAGAGAGCTCTGGCAGATTTGAGGGGAAGGATCTGTTTCGTCTACATTGACGATATCATCATCTATTCTAAAACATTAGAGCAGCACATTCAACATCTTAACACGGTCTTCCATAAACTCACCCAAGCCAACCTGACATTGAATATGAAGAAATGCCACTTCTTCAAACCACAGCTTAAGTTCCTCGGCCATATAGTCTCCGGGAGGGGTGTGGAGATAGACCGAGAAAAGACCAAGGCTGTTGCAGAATTCCCTCAACCACAAGCAAACTTAACAGAGAGAATCAACAGGACTGTAAAAACAATGATTGCTGCCTACGTGGGACAACAACATCAAACCTGGGACCAGTGGCTACCAGAATTCCGCTATGCCATTAACACCGCCCAGCAGGAAAGCACAGGGAAGACACCTGCGGAGATCATGCTGGGCAGGCAAGTGCTGGGACCACTGGAACGCCTAATCCACCGACCACCTTCACCTGATCAGGCTGCGTATTCCCTGGTGGAAAGACAGAACTTCATGGCGGAGGAGGTGAAGAATAGGATGAGGATGAGCCAAGCCAAACAGGCTAGGTATTATAATTACCGTAGAAAAAATGTGCAGTTTCTGCCGGGTGACCTAGTTTGGTTAAAAACCCATCCTCTTTCCAGTGCCTCTAACAAATTCTCCGCCAAGCTAGCGCCCAAGTGGGAGGGTCCAGCTGAAATAAAAAGTAAAACAGGGCCAATAAATTACACAGTGTGCTGGGGCAACCCACCTAAAACAGATGTTATGAATGTGGTTAATTTGAAGCGTTATTATGGACGCTCACCTCCGACGCCGTTGGCTGGGGGGGGGGGTTCTATGTAGCACGGCCACATAAGAGGGAGTGATTTATAAAGCTGTTGACAATATGTTAATTGATTATTGATTTATCACAGCTATTATCGTTGTCTCTTTGTTTGTATTGCCCTGTCGAGTGTTGTGTACTCTGTTTTCTTCTCGCGAGAGTTCGCTCGCGAAGTGGCAGGGGAATCCCGTGACGTCATCCTACTCAGCTGATTGTGCACTTCCTATAAAAGAAGCCGGTTTAGTGTCGGTCAGGAGCTACGTTCTTCGTGCTCAAGGGGGATTATAGCGATCGATCGCCTGATTCAACTTCCTGCTGTTGAGGACTGTGACTACTGTTTCTTCCTTGTGGAAATAACCATTTTGATTGGATTATTTTTCCTAGGACTTCGTCACAGAACAGCTCTGTTGCTTAACGTGCTCCCGGACTAAGAGAGTTTCACCGGTGAGACCGAAGCATACACACACACACACACACACACATCAATGGACTTATTCACTTGTATACATACTTGTACAGACTGTATATATGTTTTTTTGTGTCTTTTTTGTATAATACACTCAGGGTTGGCATTTATTCCTTGGTTGGTTGTTTATTTATTGCACCTGCATTCCTTCAAATGTCATAGATAAAGAGGTACCGAAGAATTTTATTTGTGTAGCCTGCCGTATTTCGCCAGAGTGTTACAACTGAACATCTTCATTAACGAAAATGAAAGTCTGCATTACATTATTTTGAATGTACGTATTAATTGTTGAAGGACCAACCAGTCGTCTCCACATTTGAAGGAGGCTTCCAGCCACAGGTCTCTCAGCTGATGGGATGACAAGGATCTCAACTGAAGCACCAGATTCAGGAGAAGCTCTGATTGCTGAGGGTGATGAAGAAAAGTGAGAGAAACCGACCATCTCGAATGAAAGAAAAGCTTTAATGCTGTGAGCCAGTGCCTGACCTGTTGTTGATCTGCCAGATGAGCACACATTCTCCTCACTGTGTTGGAAACCTCTTGAACCGATGGTCCACCTGCGTTTTGACCTTCAGCCTCAAACACAATACTGCTCAAGTAACCGGTGTTCTGTCCTGAAATGACAGAGAAGATCATTACACTTAACCGGATCCTGTTCTGGGGGCCCTCCGTGTGTGGTTGAAATGACAGAGAAGATCATTACACTTACGACATATGACAAAACTTATTTTCTATATGATAGTTTTATAATTTAACACTGGTAACGTTTTTATATTTCAAGTTAAAAGAGTAGAGTGATATAATGTTGTCATATTACTGTAACTAAATGAAAAGAGAGACTGCCTTTGTGGAAAGCATAACATTTTCAATTCTTGCGCAGCAAGTGAATGCATAAAACACTTCAAAATATAGTGGCCATTATTGTCATAAAATAACATATCTCGAGCCATATAGAGAACAAAAAATCATAGAGATTTGGGATGGGCTCTTTTGTCTGTATGCATCAACCAAATAGCTATAGAGTAACATTGCATATCAACTTAATCATCATTTCATAATTCTTAAGCAAACAATACATCACCTTGATTAAAGACATAATCTTTATAATATTTAGATGCCCAAGTGGAGATCCACTGCACATAATAATTTGTGAAATGAATCATTTAGAGCTCTCTTTGAAGCAGTTTGATGGGTTCACAAGAACCGAATGATCAAAAGAGTTGGCTAAAGTGATTAATTCATTAATAATTTAAGCTACACATGGGTTGATGATGGCAACATACAATTCAGTCCGACCTACATAGCTTAAATTTAAGTCAACAATATTTTTTTACTCGATTAAATTTAAATAAACAAACACATTAAAAGCCATCTTAGTCTTACCCAGATCCATTGGAATGACTTCAAGCGTTCTGAGGAGGGTTAGGCTCGAAACGGTTTTAGTTTCTGTAGCTTCTACCAGGCCTGGCAGGGGAACCAGCGACACCGTTTCTGTACAGTTGACCTTCTTCAGCATTGTTCCATCATAGAGCTGGATGCATGCGAGGCCGGCGCTCACGGTCTAATCAGAATAAAGAGCAACTCAAACTAAAACAGTTCACAATGGGTCAGTTGTGTGAATGTTGGGTGCAGGGCTCACCATGCCCTCCTTCAGGGGGACAGAGTGCCTCCAAAACTGATCGATTCTGTCACTGAGGCACTGCTGGAGGTTTCTGCTCTTCACAACTGATGGTCCTCTCTGTTCATAAGAACTCATACATGTCCCATACACATCAGTCTGTAGAGAAATCATATTCATGGGTTTTTTAATACACACTGAATTCAAAAACAATAAACTTCACAACTTATTTGCCATAAAAGCACACTTATTTCTTGTACTTTAGAATTTGTATCTTGCAACTTTATATTTTTAGATGTAACTTTATATCTCACAGCTGAAACTTTACATTTTAAATGTAAATTCATTTCTCACAAATGCAACTTTTTTATCTCACAATTTACAGCTTTACAACTGTGTCTTTCTTATAATCATACTTAATACCTCACAATTGGATGGACATCTCAGAATTACGCCATTTATGCAATTATTTCTATATTTCATATTTTAGACTTTATCTCAAAATTATGATTTTTTTTTTTTATTCTGAGCCAGAAACGACTCTATAGGGAACTCTACACATTGTGATGGTGGCACATTTGCTTACAAACATTTTTAGATTATTTGTTTTTGTTTAAAATTACAATAACGTCCACAAATAAGAATTGTATTGATTTTTTTTATTTTAACTCTCTTTTGCTCCCCAAGGCTGAATTATTTGATGAAACATACAGTAGTAATATGGTAAATTATTATTACAAATAATAAAAAAACTGTTTTCTATTTTAATATGTAATTTATTCCTATAATTTACGCAGTCTTCAGTGTCATGACCTTTCAAAATGTATTCTAATATGCTGATTTCTTATTATTATCAATGTTGAAAACAGGTTATGCTAATATTTTGTGGAAATGTTATTTTTTTCAGAATTCTTTGATGAATAGAAATCTTTTGTAACATTATAAATGTCTTGACTGTCACTTTTGATCAATTTAATGCATCCTTCCTGAATTGAAGTATAATTTTTTGTTATAAAAATCTTACTGACTCTAAACTTTTGAATGGTATTGTATTTCTTTATGAAAATAACCACTTTCATTTGTTTTTGTTTTTTTACAACTCTCCATTAATGCCTCAAATATATTTTCAAACATGGCCATATGATTTGTGTATAAAAGCATGTACAAACTTGCATCCTCTCACCTCTCTCACTGTCTCTCTGGCTCGTCCCGAGTGAGAGGTCTGGAACATGCTCAGAATGGACCTCTTGATGTTGAGAGTCCACACCTGCTCAGCCTCCTGTGAGCAGAGCTTTGTGACCTTTCCCCCCTCGAGCCAGAACCGCAGGGGGTTCTTCTCCAATGACTCTCTGAGAAATCAAAACACCAGATGGACCTTCAACCTCTTAACAACTCTCTACAGCAGCCATAGTGTGTGATTATAGTCAAATCTGACATTCTGATAGCCTGAACCAGATATAAAATTACATGACTATGCAATGTATTTGTAATAACTGAATGCAAACACAGAGAAGGTCTAGTTAGATAAGTGTGAGTGAGTATAGCACATCAAAAGGAACATAAATTACCTGATGTTCTTCAAGCGTAGCACCGAATTATCTCTTTTTGATGAGCTGTGCTTTATTTGTATGTTCCTTAGCTACATACAAATAAATAAAACAAATATGGAATTCATGAAACATGATTGCAAACATGAAACAAAACCTATAGGCATATGTGAAAACTGAAATTAAATCAAATCTCAATATATTATGCTTGTTATAAAAAAATGTTTTGTAATTGTAAAGCAAGAAAAGCTATATCAATATGGATGACAAAATTATTACATATATAGAATAAAATGATTACATATTTAGAACAGATCATACCTTTAATATAATTTCTGGACATCCTGGTCGAACATCAATGTCAACAACACAGTCCAAAGCTAACTGACTGCCTCCTGATGAAGGGCCTTTCCAGGCACTTGCTATGGTTGTACTGTATCTATATGTGTGCCTTTGCCCTTTCTGCACATCTGTAAACACACCTCAGATATATCTTTATATGTCTTGACCCAGAACTGAGCTAAATTGGACAAAACCTACATTTGGGGACTTATATGTACATAATGTTTTATGTTGTGTTTCCATAGACATTTATGTAGTTATTTATAATGATGTTTGTGTGGAATATCCATATAAAAATATGTATGGATGAATAGCAAAAACATATTTATTAACATGTATATACTCTTACCAGGGCAAGTAGACTTGCACCGTTGATCTTGGTGCAGTTTGTGGCAGTCAGCTTTAAAAACAAAACATTAACAAGTTAAAAACCGTCATTAACTGTAGAAGTACTAACACTTACACAAAACGTTGTAGAGAAACAAACATTTACTTGGCCTCATAAAATATTTAGAATTCTGTTTTCTCTTAATAATCAAAAGGATATTAAAAACTTACCACCGAAAAAGATGAGCAACATAATCAAACAGAGATCGTGGAGCACTAGCCAGACCGGAGACATAGCCATAAGTGATTGGATTCAAAGTAATGCCCTGCACTGTGTATGAGAGACCATTACTAGGAAAGCATAAGCACATAAGTGAACGGATAGATGTTGAGTTAAGCCTTTGTAAAAACCCACTGGACACTCAGACACCAATCAGAGGACAGATGCCCAGCAGGGGACCATCCAGCTAACAAAATCTTGCAGCATACCGAAGGACATCTTGAACTTCTCATAACATGCTCATGAATGTGCAAGAAATGTGTTAGGGGCTTTGTTAATGTCATTTCTTTTATAACATTAATTGCATCACATTTGTACTTTTCAATCTTCCAAAAAATGTTCCATTGTAATTTTATACGTTTTAGCAAGTAAAAGGCCTTTTGTAAAAATGTCCTCCTTCAGGTCATGATACATGAGTATTTTGGTGTGAAATCTTTGATTTTATGAATAACTTATATTTTGTTAGAGGAACACTTATTGGACTGATTGAAGAAACATATCTCTCAATCAACACTATAATGCATTGCATTATATGTTTTTCGCCCACTATGCAAATACTTTTTTATATATATAAAACTAAGCATTTAAATATCTTAAAGGTGTTTCACGATGCCATAAAATAACCTTTTTGTCTCAATGGTTCCATAAAGAACCTTTAACATCTGAAGAACCTTTCTGTTTCACAAAAGGTTATTTGTGGTGAAAGAAGGTTCTTCAGATCATAAAAAGGTAAGGAAGAGATGGTTCTTTAAGGAACCTTTGGCTGAATGGTTCTTTGTGGAACCAAAAATGGTTCTTCTATGGCATCGCTTGAAGAACCTTTTAAAGCGCCTTTATTTTTAAGAGTGTAGTTAGACATATTATTAGTAAATATAGCGTGACAACTGATATTTACATCTTTACATTAGTTTTACTGTTATGAAGATCTCATTTCTTTACATTACAAGCTATCCAAATTCAATCATAATATTTGGCCATATAAACATCAGCAAAAATATATTTTTGCTCAGTTAGGGCCTCTGCATAAAATGTAGGTGTTTTTCCTCCTCGAGTATGATAGGCTTTATTGTCCTGTGTCACAAATATGAGCCACAGAGAGTTTGTTGAGTATGATGCCAAACAAAAAAAAAATCTATATTTTTGTTTTATTATTATTATTATCATCAATATTAAATGTTTTTATTATCATTTTGCCTATATATTGAATGAACAAATTGTTTAAAAATAGATTTTTCTGACTAATAGTTCATATTTCAAGTTTTACAGGGTTAAATGCCTGAGTATGAGTGATAGTAAGGAGTTTATACATTAGACACCAGTTCAATGTATAACACAGTTTAGGTTTGTCTGCACTCCCAGGACATTTTAGTGGCACCATCTGCTGGGCTAGCTGTGCAGTTAAGGGTCAGTTAAGGAGGTCAGGGCATAAAACAAAAGCAATTTTCTTAATTATTATATTTTCATTGTTCCCTACACAATCGTAAAACAAAATAACTTCAACATAAAAGCTGCAGCAAAGTTTCAGATATTATAACTTTAAGAGGATTTTGTTTTGTAATTGTTCCAATATTGTAATGTAAACCCAACATGTGTGTATGTGTGTGTGGTATTCATGCTGTCAACACACACAGCACCCTGTATAAAGTAACTATGGAGCCTTTATATCCACTGACCTACTAATACTCTATTCCATTATCTCCACAGCAATACCTATTTGTCCACCGCACCTTTAAGTAATATGTTGGACAAAAGGGGTGGAGGCCATCATGCATGATTCACCGCATCCTTTGAGCTTTTAGGCTGTCCTACTTTATCTTTAGTGACTGTATATCGAGCGATCTTGCTGTGTTTTGCATGGCTTGTTGTTCTCTGTAAAATACTCTCGGTGTTGGGGAGTAACTAGTTACATGTAACGGAATTACGCAATTTAATTGCTAAATAAATGTAACTGTAATCTGTTACAGTTACTGAGAATGAAAATGTTAATGATTGCAAAGTGGTTATCTGAATATTTTCAGAGATACAGATATGACTGATTTCCTTCCAAAATTGCATTGACTGCTCTAAAATATTTTTTTAGGAGTTTAGGACACAGAAGAGGACACATGTTTATTAGATAACTGTTTTATTTTCTATTTGGGTTTATGTATATGCTTTTTTTTTAAAGATGAACTGTTTTTCCCCCAAGGCATCGTTAGATGGCAGTGTTTCCTTTCATAGCTATGCAAATATTTGATTTCAAAAACAGTATCATAGCTATTAAACAGTTTCTTGTTATGATTTTAAATCTGCATTTAACCCCAGAAAGCTCTAAAAAAGAGGTGCTAAAGTCTGATTTTGTGATGGCTGTGCTTTATAACTGAAGTATAATAATCTTAATTCAAGTGATGGAGGATTTTGAAAGTCTAATATTAATCAGTGTTGAGTACTGTAAGGTTAACCCTGTCTGCTTTTGATGTTTGAAAATTATTAACAGTTGAAAACATTTGTTAGAAATGTAGAAAAGTAATCCAATGCTATTGGTTACATTAATAAATTAATCCAAATAGTTACACTACGTTACATTTTAATTAGGGTAACTTGCAATCTGTACCCTATTACATTTCCAAAGTAACCTTCCCAACACTGAATACTCTGATGCCAGACTCCATCTGGTCTTTGGAGGAGCGACTGAAGGCCTGTATTGATGTCCTTGGTCCAATCTACTGAGGAGTTCATTGTGCACCAGTATAGTCTATAGAAAGTGGATGTTGTTTGGAAAATTGAGGATTTCATGAGAGATGAATAAGTCTAAATGAGGCCCCCATCTTTGGTGTAAACTGAAAAGAAATTAAATAAATAACAAGAAACAGACCAAACATTGAATTCCATGAACTAAGCACTAGGTTCACCGTGTAAGCTGGCTTGTTATAGTTTAGCTTCCTATGAACATATAAAGAGGACGCTGCCTCTTCATTTATACTATGGCGACAGTCACCGATTGATAATAATTAATTTAAGTAGTTATGTTATTATTCCAGTCATATCTCTCACTCCACTGTAGTCTGATTAGATTTTTTTTCCCACAGAGTCATTTGGCTTAACTTACTATTAAATGATCTCTTTTTGGTCCACGCCCGTATCACGCGTCAGTTCACGCGTCACTTGGTGCGTGTTTCTCTTTGCGACAAATCCTACTACGGCAAAAAGTCACGCTCAAGTTGCTTGGTAACCTTCCTGGAGCGTCCCATCACGCATTAAAATTAATATTCATGAGCTCGTCGTGACTTCGTTTATCGCCTGCTGAGCACCGCCTTCTTACCCACGTCTGCCTTTCAGCCAATCCGTGGAGACTAGCGGGAGAACGGTGCGTTACGTAATTAATATTCATGAGTCAAGCCTTCTTCGTAGTAGGATTACTAAACGTGCTACCGGGGGCGTGGCGTGGGCTTTGCCGGTTCTAGTAGCAGCAGACACAATGAAACGAGGGGCAATGTAGGACACCACGTTGGGGTTTGAAACGCAGACACGCCGGTACCGTATCATTTTTTTAACTTCTTTTTTATCGTTTATTTAATTTGTTTTGTTTGTATTTACTATATAGAAAACAGAGGCCGCTGCTGATGAGAAAAAGTAACGAGTTGAAAGTCTTTGGAGAAGAACCGAACGCACTCAGGAAACGAGGCTCTCCGTCGTAACTTTTGCTTTGTCGTTAAACGCAGTCGCGATAAAATGTCGTTCGCCTATTCGGATTATCTGGCCGCCGAGTGTCTGGTGTCGATATCCAGCGGTCCCGTCCTCCATCGGCCCACCCCGGTGTCTGGCGCGGCTCAGGCCCCTCCTCGAGGCCTTCCTGCCGGCGAGCCAGACGGGTCGAGCGAGGACCGGGAGGTGCGGGAGACGCTCCGTGTAGAGGGGGCCAACATAATGACGGTGGCGGAGATCCTCACCGACCTGCACGGCAAGTTTCGTCCGATGTCGGCCTACTCCGAAAGTAGCAACTCGTCGTGCGGAGAGAGCGGCTACACCACGTTGTCTGACTCCACCACCCCAACGCCGACCATGACCCCCTCTGCCACCCCTGTCCCGGGACAGTACAATAACACCCCTCAGCAGATTTGGGGAGGAGGGGGCGCGCCCCGGTCCCCCACCAAGCGTCACCCCTGTACCTTCGACGGGTGTGACCGGGTGTACGGCAAATCATCCCACCTGAAGGCGCACATCAGGACCCACACAGGTGAGCTGGAGCACATGGGAGGGGATGGTCGCTAATGCTGCGGATATCAGTTGTATTCTGTATTTATTTGTGACCCTGGACCACAAAACCAGTCATAAGTAGTACTGGTATATTTGTAGCAATAGCCAACAATACATTATATGGGTCAAAATTAGCGATTTTTCTTTTATGTCCAAAAACCATTAGGATATTAAGTAAAGATCATGTTCCATGAATATATGTTTTGTACATTTCCTACCGTAAATATACCAAAACTTAATTTTTGATTAGTAATATGCATTGCTAAGACATTAATTTGGACAACTTTAAAGGCGATTTTCTCAATATTTAGATTTTTTTTTGCACACTCAGATTCCAGATTTTCAAATAGTTGTATCTCGGCCAAATATTGTCCTATCATAACAAACCATACATCAATGGAAAGCTCAAAAAAAATCTTATGACTGGTTTTGTGGTCCAGGATCACATTTATGCGAGTAGTATAAGTACTCTCTTTATAAATACGGACATTATGAAATGATAGTTTTATAAACTGCTCATGTTGCCTGTATTGTTTTAAGTGTCACTGTTGGATAAGCGTATTATAGAGGGTTTTAACCATCGGCTGTGTTTTATTATAGTCCTTGGTTACAGTAACTTTTAATCATCCGCCGTTTGTTTGTTGACTGTTGTCAGGGGCTCCTTCTGTCAACTCTAACCAGCAGCTCCGAATATAGATATTAAAAGTGAATTTGTGGATAATAATGTAAATCACTACTCGTTAGTTGAACAAAAGAGTGGAAAACTCCCAACTGTGGCCTCCTAACAAAGAAAGTTTATGAACAAAGGAAGGAGCGCGTGAGGGAGCACCGAGTATAGTAGTGTAGTGACGAGCCTCGTATTTGCATATGAACAGAGCTCGAGCACAGAACGCTCGTGTGCGCGCCCGCTTTCTTACGCTCAGGTTCCCATTAAATGCACTTTCTGTTATTTGACTAAAGCTAAAAGAGCTATTTAAGCCACACACCTGGCCTCTCTTCATGAGGTATTATCAAATAGTCTATACGCAATTGGTTTTGTTCTTGAATTGAAGTGTAATGTGGAGCAAAGGCGATGGCTTTTAACGGACACGACTACAGAAGCTTATGGCAAGTAAAACTAGTACAGCGAGTTATTTGTCTGTCTAATACCTACCAAATCTTTAGCACAGTATACTAATGCAATAGTTGTACAGTGGTTACTAAACACTAGTGCAGTAGTTTGTACAGAATACATCTAGTACAGGACAAATTTAAGGATAGTACACTAATGAAACACTAGAGATGCACCCTGCGACTTCACAGGGAAATCTGCCATCTTAAGTGACATACTATTTCTAACTCTACAATTCAAGCCTATTAATAAGAGATATTTGCCTCCAACAAAGAAAAAGGCCTCGAAGTGCATTTTTTTATATGTATAGAATGTTTTAAAGGCCAAACTATATTGTTTTAGAATCTTATAAAGTACAAAAATAATAGCTATTAATAAAACATACAATAAATGAAACGGACAAATACAGAGAGATGCACCGAATTCAATTTTATTTGGGCGATTCCAATTTTATTTATTTTTTTGTAAGGGTGACCTGCCGATTCCAATTTTCTTTCTAAAAACTACAATTGACAGCATATACAAACAAAAATCTATCCCCCAAAAATTCCCCCAATCTGGAAAAAGTTACAGATGTTCTCTTCTCACTTAAACAACTCTCAGAATAAAGTGTTCTGTGACTAGAAAAGAGGTAGAAATAATTTACTGAAAAGGAGTTGCTGTATATAACAAAATAGATGCCATTTCCCACTATATGTTTCTTAAATTGTAATTTTTTCACTAACCTTATTAAATGTAATCTTTCACATCAAATTCTTAAATTGTTTCAATTAATTCAGTTAGAATAACAAGAAACTGTTGAGATTTTACCTTTCAAATGAAATCAGTATCAACAAACTCCATCTTTTCACTGCAGGAAACACAGAAGCTGCACCTGAAGTGGTATTAGATGTATTTACACAGACTGTTTGGTGAAGCTGAGGTGCCATAAATGCATATGCATTGCAACATTTCGAATGCATAAAGAATTTTATAAGATTAATGTTTAAAATATTTTTTTAAACATACAAATAAGAAATGTTGGGAAAATGCAATGATAGTTTTAAATATGAAACCAAACCAGTAGCAGGGTTCCTACGTGGTTTGGAAAAGTATGGAAAGTACGCAAAACATTGGCAGACTAATGGCGCTTTTCCACTGCATGGTACGGTTCACTTTTGGGGGGTTTTCCACTGGGTACTGTACCTGGTACCTGGTACTTTTTTTGTACCACCTCGGCCGAGGTTCCATGCGATCCGTACCGTTACCAAAACGTGACGTGTAAACTCTACTGATCACTGATTGGCCGGAGAAAATCGTCATTATTGTGACACGAAAGCCAACATATACCCGCTAGATTTAAATCAGCACCGCCAGCGAAGGATCGGACGCAACTTTTGTTTGAACAAACGCACCTTTTTGTATCAACCAAAAAAATAGCTGTTTCGTTGTCTGTTGAGGAAGTACAGACGTTCCTCTCGTTGATAGCCGAGGAGCGGATCCAGCGAGAGATTGATGGGGCGACGCGGAATGAAAAAGCCTTATGTATATTTTTAGAGTATGTTTTCTGTTTATATTTTTACCTTTTGTATCAGTGTTTTGCTTCAATTAAAAACAATCTGATCGAATAAGTGTACCTCCAGACTATATTAAATATGTATTATTGTATGAGCACGTAATGAACCTCTTGAAAAAGACAAATGATTAATGCCATGATGATACAAACCAACACATTAATAAAAAACAAGGGATACATTGTACATTTTGAAATATTATTCAAAAGTTTATTGATAATTCACAGAACATTCTACAAGAATAGTTCACTATTCAAGTAACGCAGCACACCTGTCCTCCTCCTCTACAGCCTGTGGCACTGCCACCACAGTCTCTGCTGCTGGGGGTAAATCCCAAGCATTCTCATAGTCCTCTCCATTGCTGTTAAAAACATCCACATGCCGAGAATGAATAACACAATTCCGTCGATATGCTCCTTTGTTGTGTGTTTGTTTGTGGCGCGTTTACGATGATGTCACCGCAGTAGAGGCGGCGCAACTATAACGACACGTGAATAATCCCGCCCACTCTAAAGCGGCACTAAACTGCTGTGGAAACGCAAACTGACCCGAACCGAGTCATGCCGTAACGAGCCGTGCCGAACCGAGTCATACCACGCAGTGGAAAAGTGCCATAAAAGACCGGCCATGCTGAAAATCGGCTAATTCCGGTCCCTGGCCGATCAGTCGGTACATCTCTAGTAATAAAATCTGTCAATTAGCACTGTATCGTTCATACACTTCATTTATTACATGGAAAAGACTTGAAAAACACACATAAACCATATATTGTTGCAATCGTTTATTGTCTTCACGTTTCATCAGTTCAGGTTTATGCATGTTATTAGGGATGCACGATATATCGGCCACCATATCGGTATCGGCCAATAAATGCTCATTTTTTTTCCATTATCGGTATCGGCCCGATACGAAAATTTGGCCGATATCTTTAAGCCGATAAATAATGCATTATTTCCTTCAGAGATACTTCATATGTGCGCTGTTCGCCATGATGGTTTTGAAATGCTTGAAATATGATTGGAATCACTTTGAAAAGGACAATACACTTATGTTTTTTTTAACCAAGCTCTCAAAAAGTATATAAAAATTTGGATCTAGATTTATCGGCCAACATATCGGTTATCGGCTTTCAAATATAAAGAATTATCGGTTATCGTATCGGCCAAAATTTTCATATCGGTGCATACCTACTTGTTATTCAGCTTAGCTACAGTGATAGCGGGATGCCATTGTCCATGTTAGGGATTTCCTGGCACATCAAATGTTATTACTAACATGAGTCTGTTTTGGACTTTTTGCGCGAGAGAGGCTTCTGGCTTTGAGTATGAATGAAACATACACTGCATGAGAGTGTTTAGCACTCCGTAATGTTTACATCATTTTGGATACGAATAAAAAGATCCAAAACGATGTGACTGTCTTGTCTTTTAATTTAAATCTGGATTTATTTACACCGGCCCTTGAAAACCTCTATGTGAACACACTTGCCTGAAAAAAGTGCAGGGGAAGAGTTTAGGTTTTATTAAATGTCGGGGGGAATATTTCCCTGCGTATTCTATGCACATGCTACAGGGAGGCACCGCAGAGGGATGAAAGAGCAGCATGTGGCTCTGGAGGGAAGGGAAGGAGGGTACACTGATACATCATTTCACAGGAAATGGAAAGGGGAATTTACCCACCAGTCATTGCACATCCATTTAGCACTAAAAGAGGTTTATGTAAGAAAAAGGCCAAGACCATAGAAATACAAAGACGGTTCACTCTTATACTTATGAATGGGAGAAACTGCAAAGCACAATATGCCAGAATAGTTCCACCTTCTAAATGAAAGAGCCAGTCTCTGATTGGTAAAGTCACCGCAGAGGCCATTAGAAGCTCCAGTTCCCACAGAAACCTGGCTAGACCAGCCGATGCGCATGTGCCGTCTTAAGCGTGTTATGATACGCATGCACATTGGCTGGTCTAGCCTGAAAAATAAGCTTTTTAAATGCTATTTGAGCATAATAAATAATATTAATGGTACAGTTAATTTCAGATTTTGTTGTTGATTTGAAATATGTAATTTAATTGTGAGTTCAGGGAGCAGTTTTTGAGATTTCAGGATTCCCCCATTCATTTAGATAGAATGAACAGACTTTGCTTGAAAGGGACTTTGATAAAGGCGAGTTGAGGCACCAGCATTATTAGTTTAATTAGTCCCATATGTGATTTGTACGCGGTTGTTTATGGGTATGACGCACACGAGAGGCAACATTTAATGTAACTATTGTGATTACTGACAAAAGACAAAAATGTCATATTATCGTATTAAACATTGCAACAGACCAAGATCGCTCAGTTTAGCACTTAAAAATAAGAATATAAATTAATAGTACATTGACATTTATGTAATTTGTGTTTATTAGAAGCATTTCATTTCGCCATGCATCAAAAACTTCTAATATGCATGACTGAAGTTTTGCCTGTGTATGATGACATTGAAAGGTTTTCTAAAGAACATATTTTGTCAAGTAAAGTGACATTCAAAAGATATCTAATGCACAGGGAGCAATGAAACTTCGCAGGTGCCCTTTCAAACGGAACTCAGCTTAGAACACAAAAGTTGTGTCCCAAATGACATACTATAGCCTACACTGTGCACTTATACTATGCACTATGTACTCAACCATCCAGTTTATTAATTTTATTATGTTGTTTTGTCATCCAATATCAGAGTCTAGTGCTGATAGTGCGGTAGATAGTGCAGGTGCCAAGCCATTGTTGACTTTATAATGCGCTTGTGTGTTTCATAGAGCGTTAGTGTCGTCTTATGAGTAGTGATGGGTGCTTTCGAAACACTTCAAAAGTTTTGACTACTTTGCGAAGCATTTTTTTTTTCAAATTGGTGGTATCAAACTGCCAAATTCACGTGAGTTTAGTAAACAAGGCTTTGTTACCTCATGTTTCGAAAGGCTTTGAAATTTCAATGGATCAGCACTAGGAGGCAATCTAGGGGCCATGTTTTTATGCACGTTTGGCCTGAGTTTGTTACATTTTTGGGGATGTAATGATATAAAAATCTTATGATACGAAAATATCTTACGATATGAAGTCCACGATACGATGTTTATTGCGATAATAAAAGTCAAATGTGAAAAAAATGAAAGTTTTGTACATTATAAAGTTCAATTGTTCTATCTAATGCATTTTGAGAGTTTTACTACATTCACACTGGTGTTTTAGATAGCCAAACAAATTAGAATATAATAATATTATTAAAGGTATACTCCACCCCAAAATGGAAATTTTGTCATTTTTCACTTATCCCCATGTCGTTCCGAACCCATAAAAGCTTCGTTCATCTTCAGAACACGATTGAAGATATTTTGGATAAAAACCGGGAAGCTTATGACTGTCCCATTGACTGCCAAGTAAATTACACTGTCAAGGTCCAGAAAAGTATGAAAAGCATCACCAGGATAATCCATCTGCTATCAGTCGTTCAATCATAATGTTATGAAGCGACGAGAATAATTTTTGTATGGAAATAAAACTAAAATAACGACTTTATTCAACAATTAGGCACCGTAACGTCTCCTCTGCGTCAGCGTAGCGCCATTTTTGGATATTAATCCCTTGATGCAAAATGCGTACACTCTTCTGTGTCAGCTGGGCCACAAGGATGCACTGTTTGCATTCAAATCAGAGCGTAAATAGACGAAGACGACGCATCCCTGTGTCGAGGCTGATACAGAAGAGTGTACGCATTTTGTGTCCAGGGGATAATCTCCAAAATGGAGCTACGCTGGCGCAGAGGAGACTTTACGGTGCCTAATTGTTGAATGAAGTCATTATTGTTGTTTTATTTCCATACAAAATGTATTCTCGTCACTTCATAATGTTACGATTGACCTTTTATGGGTTCGGAACGACATGGGGGTAAGTGATAAATGACAAATTATAATCTTGGGGTGGAGTATCCCTTTAACAACAATGACAGTAATAGCCATATATTGTAAAACAATAGCACTGTACAATAAATAAAGTGAATATTTCATAGGTATGTCATTTTTGCTTTACACAACAGTAGGAAAATGTCAATATTTATTTCCTAAATTCTACACTTGAAAGAGATATTTTGAATCTGAACTTCATTTAAACCGTTAGCTGTCAGCAATTCATACTGCACTTTTAAGCTTTTATTTTGACAGAAACGGCAGTAGAGCTTATGGCAGTAGTGGCTTTCCATTCCACAAATGTGTGTTAAACTCACAGCATATGCAATAAAGGAATTGACTGCATCACTGTGAACGGAGCTGTTCTGAGGCGCGGAAAACACTAGATCGCCGAGCTGATCGCCTGAACGAAGTGCATGCTTCACTTTGAAACGCTCAACGAAAACGGACTTGAAGGGCTTAAGCCATTTTGTACTTTCAGTTTTAATTCATTTGACAGATACTGTGCTAAAGCATAATGGCCCAAAACACATCTTTAAAGAGCTTTTGTATTCAAATAAGAAGTTTAAATATATTTTAAAAAACTACACTTTTTGCCATGTGACCACAATATCGAGACAGTTTTGCTATTGTGATATCACAATATTGATAATATCGTTACATCCCTATTAATTTACACAGTTTTGACTCGCAGGCATAATCAGCATGTGGTGTTTTGAGTGATTTGAAACGGTGTATCATTTTGCGAAACAATTGGTTCAATTGATTCAAAGGTTCGTTTCTCCCATCACTACTAATGAGTTGTGGATCACTCATGTTTTTGTCTAGGTGAGAGGCCCTTTCCGTGCACCTGGCCTGACTGCGAAAAGAAGTTCGCCCGTTCCGACGAGTTGGCCCGACACCTGCGTACCCACACCGGCGAGAAACGTTTCCTGTGCCCACTCTGCGACAAGCGCTTCATGCGCAGCGACCACCTCATCAAGCACGCCCGCCGGCACCCCAACTTCCACCCCTCCATGATCAACCGCAAAGGTTTGGCTCAGGGATCCGCTTTGACCCAGTCCCCCACCACCTCCACCTCTTCCTCAGAGTACACCAGCACTGCCGTGTAGACGCCTCCTCACCGGGACCCATGCCTTCTACACTGTGACCACCGTCTCTGTCCGACACTGCAGCTTGACTCGATCGCCGTGCATGCTGGGATCCTTTTAAGCTCAGTCCTCACTTCCACAGGCCAAAAATGAAGAACTTCACCATGTCTTCCTCCAAACCCTTTGCCCAACCAGTGATGACCAAAACGGGCGAAGGAGACACAAACGCTCAAGCACATTCCCGAGTTGCGTGATTAAATGATCACATGACCGACAAGTGATGCCGAACGCACCATTGCTCTTAAATTGCTTGCTTTGGGTGGAATA
The DNA here is from genome assembly GCA_027422405.1 of Ptychobarbus kaznakovi. Taxonomy (NCBI): domain Eukaryota; kingdom Metazoa; phylum Chordata; class Actinopteri; order Cypriniformes; family Cyprinidae; genus Ptychobarbus; species Ptychobarbus kaznakovi. The sequence goes on along the minus strand of CM049805.1, from coordinate 24,050,758 downwards.
GATTCGTCTGAAATACCGTAAAACACTTTTTCGGATGCATGCAGGCAAAATGGCCACCAGCAGTAGCACAATATTTTCCATCGGTCATATTGGTGTATCACTTGTCAGCCATGTTTTAGAAACTCCTAAAGGATGCGTCACAGTTTAAGGGAAAGTTTACTTGTTCTTAGACTTTTTACAGTAGTTCCTTTTTTGTCATGTTTATTTGAATAGCCAAAATGGCTAACCCTTTCTGGTTTTGCTTGTCCACACATGCTGTATGAAACAATATCCAGATTCAATTGCAGATTATTGTGTGTTACTCATGAATTTTGATTCGTGACACCCTTTGAAACCAAACAACGATTGAACCGAAACGGCCAGTGCGTTTCTTTTGGGTAGAAACACTGCCAGTAATGCCGCATTTCCACAGCTTTCCCTACTGAAATTATTATAAGTTATTATCATCTTAATTTACTTTTGTTTTCTATTAGTAGTATCAGCATGGCAACTGAAATAGTAGTTTTTTTATTATTAATTAACGTTATTAGACCATGCATTTATTATTATTATTTTCCACTTGGAGGAACTCTTTTGTTTGTCCATGCAATGTCGACATGTTGGTACATGTAGCAATGTGTTTAATAGAAATGTGGATACGTGTAGATAAATATCTATGCTTGCAGCTTCAATGGTAAAGATGTTATTATATGAACTACTAGAAATAATACACCTTATATTAGGGGTGACAGTACACGCTTGAATAGAATAGTGCTGCTTGTGTGCGAATGTTTGCGCGTGTGTGTGTGTGTGTGTGTATTCACGCGGGAGAGCCCAGGAAACGATCTCTCTCCAAAACTGTCCCGCCTGCGGACATCTTACAAACTATCTCAGAGAACAAAACAAAAAAACACATCAGGAAACTCAGAAAGCCTTAAAATCTTTTGACTTGTTTTGCACCATTGTTTACTGTCGTATATTCTCTACAGGTATGCCGCCAGGCGTTGTTCTTCTCGACTAAAGAAATACACATGCAATATTGCACTTTTTTTCCTTCTGGTATTGTCAACGATGCTAGTCGTCTGCTAGTGTGATGGGTTTCACTGTATAGATGCTACTGCATAGTGCTCAACTAAACGAACACTGTGGAAGGAGACAGAGACCTGTCACAATAAATCAATACATTCGTCTAAATGTGCACCTTCGTCTGAGTGCTTAAACCAGTGTGAGGAAAATGGACTTGATTTTTGTGATCTTTTCACTTTTGTTTGTGTTTTGCTTTACATTTGGAGTGTAACGGATACAAAAGATCTGATCGCAGTTCGTCTGGTCTCAAAACTACAGCTGTTTTTAATGGTTTATCGCACCATTTTCTAATCATGCAATATTCAGAGCACTTTAAGTAACTGCTGGCAGTAACCTGAAGTGCGATGACAACTTATAACGTTCTCAACCACAATAACAAACCAAACCTGAATGGTATAGCAGACTCTGTTTGTTCTGTAGCTAATTAAATGTGTTCTTCACAGTTCTTGTGTGTCTGGCCGGGATCTTGTGTGTTGTCTATTAGTAGTTGTTTTCCTGTAGCGAGTCGTCTGTGGATCTGTTGACCATTGACGGCATCAATAGTACCCTGTGTTAGGCTGCGGTGGGCTTTGTGCATGATTCTCGACAGACTGAGACCTTTGTGATCGCGTCTCTTGATTTTTTCCCTCACAATACCCTCTTTTAGCAGTCCGGACTGAACTTTGCATTTGATATCCCTCCCATTCTACTCAACATATTTGCAGCTAGTACTCTGGACCGCCATTACAAACCACTGGATCAAGTCAGATTAATTTTATTTGTGTGTTTTGTGGTCTTTAATTTCATTTATTATCTTTTGTATTTGGTTTGATGTACTGGAACGTCTTGTTTCTTATGCTTTGTGTTGGTTTACGTACTGTAGATGTCTATATAGTATGCAAAATATAGCTTTCTAGATAGTTTAGGATAACTTGGCAATCGTATAGCGGAGAAAATGCATATTCTATAGTTCCTTTGGGGAAAATGCTGCATCATTTGCTGTGTTCGAGGCGTCCGATCTCTGCAGGTCAAACTCAAGTGAACTAAGGTGTGTGTGTGTGTGTGTGTGAGAGAGAGAGAGTGCGGCTGCTTTTAATCATGATGCTAGATTGAGAATATGTAGAGTGATGACTTTTTATTTTGAGAACCGCGTTGTTGCTTGGCGTACAATCTAGATCTTGTCCATCCCTTTTGACACACTAAAATGATGCACTGATTGGCGTATTGTCTTTAGTGATCACACTAAAGGATGTCTAAAGAGATCTCCTGAGGTCTCAGTCTACAGCCATGTCTCTTATCAGTCAACCGATGGGTTTTTGTCAATACAAAAGCTCCCATGTATCTCCTCAGGTGATAAAACGTAATGCTGAAATCCATTAGCGTTCTGTTCATTCGCTTTGTTTTGCATAAATCTGCGATTCATTTTTATTTATTACATGCTTTTGTTTTGGTGTGCTTTAAAGTATCTTTTTTTCAGTACTTATTTTATGGTATGAGACTTGACTAATAATTTGATTCATTGTTTGCCTCCAAACAAAAAACCTTCCAGTGCTTTTTAAATAAATAAATGGATTACGAATAATTTTTTGTGTTTTGGTGTTTATTACTTTTATATGAGAATACTAGGATGTTACTATGTGATTGTAATAGTTTTCTTTAGCTCATCACACGTGTCCTCAAGTGCATACTGGACACAAATTCAATTTCAGTGTTGACATGCTGTACTTCATCTAAAACGAGTTTTCTCATTCTTCTTGCTTTCAGTTTTTATGACCTTACTGCATTCTAATTTAACAACATTTTATATGATTGGCATTTTATACATACATCAAGTATAATAAAATGGATTTCTCAGTATTTGGTTTGTTGTAACATCACTATACCAGCAGCATGAGCATAATTTTAAGATCCAAAGTATGTCTATGCAAAGTGAACATGATCAATGTGGCAATTTGCTTATTTAATTAGTGCGTGAAATGTTTTATTTAGTCACATTTTCATTATAATAACAAAATTCAGAATCCTTTAATTTTTAAAGAAAAAGCATCCAGATTCGCAACAGTAGAAAAAAGCTCTTCATGTTATTACAGTTTAACATGGCAAAAAAAGTGTTTATAAGCACATTACATGAATCCATCATTTTGTGAGCCATTTTCTTAACTATATTAGCATTTATTTGACCATCCATTTTCAAATCACCACTTTAATCTGTATTTGGTATAGTACAGTATATGGTTTATATTTATAGCTTACATTAGTGTGCTAATAATTGGTGCAGATGCTTAGCTAGCTGTATCACTATCATTCATAAAATCCATATATATATATATATATTGACTCCACATTCATGGTTCAGCATGTTCTTTATTAATTCTGTAAGAGCTGAATCAGAGTTCATCTCTCGGGCTGCTCTCAGAGATGGGCGCTGGGCTCTTCTCACCACGACTGCGGTCTCCACGGATGTGATGGCGGTCCCAGTCAGTGGCCACAGTCTCATCGTCCCAGATGGTGGATGTTTCGGTGTCGCTGAAATACCCTGGTTCCCCAGTGTAGTGCGTGGGAAAGAGCAGCAGGGGTTCAACAGAGAACACCTTCAAGTTTCTCTGTTTAAAATGAGACATGAATTCCTCCCTACAGAAGGAATACTAGAGTTAGTTCAACTAACACTTTAGATTAGGGACTAGTTGCTTATTAGCATGCATATTACTAGCATATTGGCTGTTTATTAGTACTTATAAAGCACATATTAATGCCTTATTCTGCATGACCATATTCTAGATCCCTTAATCCACCTCATGCCTAAACTTAATAACTAACTATTAATAAGCAGTTTTTGGTGCCAAACAAAACAATTCCTTTTTTAAAAGCCTTTATTGTAAGTTCGGTTCTTCACAAATGGGACAAAATATGTCAATGATAATGCATCAAGTGTTTTAATCCAAGTCTTCTGAGAAGACATGATCACTTTATATGATGAAGAAATTAAATTCTGTCTTCATAAACATTCATTGACATATGTACACTACTGGTTGCATACATTAAAAAGTTTAGAATTTTTTTTATTTAAAATAGAAGTTAAAAAATATTTCATTTATAATAAAAAAATTTTACTGTTTTTACTGTATTTTTGATCAAATAAATGCAGCCTTGGTCTCTTCAGAATATTTGGATTAAACTTAAAATTCTACAGATTAATTTTACAATCTCCTTTTGAAGCAGTTTTGTTGGAATTCATAGACTTTAGTGGAGGGACACAAATCTCTCGGGATTTATTAAATGTGTGTATTTGTTTTTCAAAAATGAGCACAAGTCTTATGAGTCTGGAACAACATGACGGTGAGTAATTTATAACAGATTTTTTCGGTAACACTTTACAATAAGGTGTCGTTTGTTAACATTAGTTAATGTATTAACTAACATGAACAAACAATGATCGGTACATTTATTACACTATTTATTCATCTTTGTTAATGTTAGTTAATAAAAATACAGTCATTTATTGTTAACTCGTGTTAGTTCACAGCGCATTAACTAATGTAAACAAACACAACTTGAGATTTTAATAATGCATTACTACATGCTGAAGTTAACATTAATATTAATAAATAATGTAGAAGCATTGTTAAATCTTAGTTCATGTTAGCTATGTTAGCTAATGAACCTTATTGTAAAGTGTTATAATTTTATCTTTCATTTTTGTCCCTTTAAACAATTTTTTTACCAACATCTGCCAACACTTACTTGGGGTGCTTGTTAAACATAACTGGCAGAAACTCGTCCACGGGCAGCATCTTGCTGAGCGGCTGGGCCTCCAGAAGCGTCTTTGCCCCCTGCAGTGAAAGGGCGTAGCCAAGTGTCCAATAAGAGTAATCTGGGATCACCAGGTTCTTCACTCCCTCCACCCGGTGCTCTGGTTGCATAATTTGCAATCGTTTACGCCCTACATAACTTAAAGAGATGAGAAGAGACAGAAGAGAGAATGGGCACACATGCAAAGACCAGCGACCACTTTGTTGAAGCTACTGGTGGATCCATATAAATACTCAAAGCAGGAGAGAGAACTGTAAAGTGATCATAACTCAAACTCACATTAAGTCCCACTGGAGGCCTGACTGTTTCACATCCTCCATGATGGTGTTGAGGCTGCTCTTGAAGCTGGGCTCAAACCTGACGTCATCTTCCAGTACAAGCACCTGCTGTTGCTGGAGCTCAACCACCTGAGGCCGACACAAAAAAAGGCAGGGCATAACTTTACAATGACTCATGTAGTGTTTACAGCATTGAAAGAAATCGAAATTCATATTATGGGGGGGGGGGGGGTGCAACCATTTTTGGTTCTCCAAAGAACCTTTTAGTAAACAGTTTTTAAAAGATCCCATTTTTAGTGTGAAGATAATTTGAATAATCCAAAGAACCTTTTGTGCAATGCAAACTTTCCATTGATGCTAAGGTTCTTCAAGGCACCATAAAGAACCTTTTTTGAAGAATGGAGTTTGCATTTAATACCATCAAGAGTTTGTTAATGTAGCAACTGATTGTTGAGCACGTTTTGCTGTGTACCTTTTTCCAGATGTTGTAATGACTTAGGAAGCAACCGATTTCACCCTTAGTTAGCACACGATCAGAGTAAGGGTCTTTATAACCAGGGAGCATCTCAATTCCTAAAGCTCGTAGCTGTGATGAATTCAGGGCTCTAGGAGAGAGGAGAAACAGGGAGTCATATTTGACTGTGGTGTAATAGCGAAATATACTTTGCATAGAGAAGGAGAGATGAAGGCTGTTTGAACTTTGACACTGTGTAACTGATGTGAAAGTGTGGGTTATAATCTCATACTTGCCATCCACCGCGTCGGTGAGGGTGACGTCTATGCCCAGCACCTCCAACGAGCGCTGCATACGATCTCTGCGGTCTTCCCGGCGCTTTAGATTAATCAAATAGACCTTAAAAATGGGAAGATAAGAATAGTGCATTGACACAGATTGAAGATGATACTTTTGTAATATTCTACATTTAGTTGTCAGTGTACCTGATTGAATGCCATGGTGTCTTTAGGTCTGGACGCCATGTGCAGATAATGTGAAGTTTCCAATTTGAAGTCAACTGAAGAAAGATAGACTTCAGATTATTTGTCTTTTACCCACAAGGAAACATTTTGGTAGAAAGAAGGTCATAGTAATTAAAATAATTAATGATTGGTGTTTGATGAAATAACTGATTGGATAATACATTTTGAATGATTTTAATTTAAGGACCAGTTCTCTAGTCAATTATTTGTGTACCAACTTACCGACTTGAGTGTCAAATGAGCACTTGCTCTGATCACAAAATGGTTTGGGGGTTTGCTATTTGGTCCACTATGGTGGTTTTTATCGGCCACATCCTTCAATGACTGCCTCTCTTGGGGGGATGTGTTAAACTGTGATTGAACCATAAACAACCCATGCTATATGTGCCACAAACTGTTAGGGCCAGGTTAAAACAATCAGGTACCTTTTGTAAGAAATAAAGTCATTTTGAGCTTGTTTGTTGAGAAGAATATGCAGAGCTGTAGGTGCTACACACAGTGGGAAAAGCACAACATTTGTTAATTTTACTGTTCATCTGGTGTTTAGTTAAATAATTAACGTTTGGATTGGGGATCACATTTTGAGCTCTGAAAGTTACACTATGTTTTTATAGTACAATGAACTCTTTTAACATGCAGATTTCAAAACAAAGTCAAGCTAATCTAACGATAGGCTCGGAAAGAACCGAGAGAATGTGTGAGAGATGTCACAAAGGAGTGAACATTCTCTCTTTCCTGTGAAAACTATACAGAAGGGCAAACAGTGAAGTGTTTGTTTAAACTTGGTAGAGACACAGAGGTAGAACAGGAAGTGGTTAATAGATGGCCTACACCTCTGCTTCACAGTTTATTCACTTACAAATATAGCACTAAACTGTATTTAACGTCACCTCAACACTCATTAAAAACACATCACCAGAAAGCCCCTCAGCTTTGTGGTCTGTAAAAACCCATGTCAGTTCTTCAGATTGATTTGTGATTACACAGATTTAGTGATACACACTCAGTGCTTCTGTGACAGTGTGGCTGAAGCTCTCCACCTCCTCCTCCAGAGTCTGCTTTGCATTCAAAGGCACCGGCAGGTACCCATAATGCTCTCGGTTACATATGAACATCTGCACACCTGTAAAGAGTTGAAAAAATTCAAGCAAATATAAAATATTTCATAGTGACCTATAGGTTCCTCCTAAATAGGCTATTTAGATGAATTAGAGATGTAAGATTTAATTGTTACCTGCTTGTCTGGCAGAAAATGCAAAAGCCATGATATCATCCAAGGCCCAAAGATAGTAATGGTGCACAGGGTAAAAGGCCAGGGCTGCACTAGCACTGCGCCGCAGGTCGATCAGCATTGTGGAGTGAATCATGGGAACCGGGTGGCAACCAGTACGCTTCCAGTTACGAATGGGAACATAATGTGGAGTTCGCTTATAATACCCCTGCAGAAAAAAGGAGATTTTCAAGATTCACTAGAGATTTAGAACATAAAAAGTAATCAAATGCTCATCATGCATACAAAAGGAGAAACAACAAATACAATCCAATAATGATATTCCCAGAAAAAACTTTTTTAGAATTAATTCTGAAACACTGGATTATTTTTTAAATTGCATTGTATTATAGTTTGTCAAGCATTTGTATTAAATGTTTATGCTACAGATCGTTCATTCGGTCCTCACTTTCTGCAGGTTACATAAGTGACCGAGTGAGTGAGTCATTGAATCATTCAGTCAAACGATTCATTTAAAAACACTAATTTAATCAGGAACTAAACATTCATTTGTGCTGCTGACAACATTGTATAGAAAATGTAAGTTACTCCGTGTTAACTTTATTGAACTGTTTTATAAAGACAAATGTGTTCTACATGTTCGGAGCCTACGAGATGGTGTACTTAACGGCTTTAAGAACTACAATCCCATGTAGCATTGAAAATGGCAATCAAAATAAAGGTTTTCTAAATATAAACTATTGATGAGTTGATTGTTGTTTTAGCAAAATATGCATAAAAAACATTGAAATAGGCTATTTTGTCATTTTCAGTGCTGATTTCTTTTAGATTTATGGCAGTTTACTTGCTTTGAATGGTATTTCTTTGCTAAATCGTGGGTAATGTAGTTTTCTTCGTGTCATATGAATTCCACCAAACCTGAACTTTCAAAAGGAGCAGAATGCAATGTGTTCAAATTAACTTGCATTCCTTTTCACACTCTCCAGTCCCAAAATGTACCCGACTTTACCAATCCTGAACACCAACCCCTAAACCTACCCCAGTAAGGTTACAGCAAATTGGGTAAAATTTGTGAAAATAGCATACAGGTGGGCACACACATGACCATGGGACCTCAGTGCTCATCACACCAGTTTTCTGCAGTTGTGTGCATAAAAATATTGTCATTGTAAGAAGAACTGTCCCGTACCTGTGAGGTCATTCCACACCAAAAGTTTGAATAGAGTGTTTTTGACTCTAGCATTGGAGCAACCAGCGTCCGATTCTCAGCAATCAGTTGATTCAGTACTTGTGTGTTTGTCAGCAGGTTATCACTGTCTGCAAACTAGAGGACAAATCATTTAAACAATCATAAATAAAAAACAAATAAATATCATAATACACTATATATGACCAAAAATATTGGGACACCCCATCTTTAGAACACAAAAAGGCACTTCAAAAACTGTGGCAACAAAGATGGAAACATAATTCATGCATATCATTAATATTGTATTTCCATGTTGCAACAGTTTTGGAAGTGTCTAACGTGACTGCACCCATTTGCAGAAGTCATTGGTGTTTGGTGATGAGTTTTTGTGTTCAGCTGGGATTAGACCAGTCGAGTTCTTCCACACTGACTGAATCATCATTTCTCTTTGATCCTTGTCTTATACACAGAGACACTGTCATGTTAGAATAGAAAAGGGTTCTGTCCAAACTGTTGCTATAGAATTAGAAGCACACAATTCCCTAGAATATCATTATATGCTTAAACATTAAGATTTGTACTCATGGAAATTACTAAAGTAGTCAAACCTTTCATTAGAAGGGGGTGTCCCAATACTTGTGTCAATAGTGTATATAAAAAAAATACTGTATAAGATTACATATGTATTTTTGGTTAACATAAGGCTTTTATGGCTCATATAGGCTAGTACAAAATGAGGCTCATACCCGATGAGAGAAAAAAATACTGATCAATGGTTAAAACAGTAAGATGTACATAATATCAGTTGTCGCTGTGCATTACAACTGGCTGCATTTTCATATCAGATTTACTTACTATATTTAAATGAATAGAGCTATTGCATGATCCCTTTAACAGTTCTCTGATTTTGACGAGAATACGGTGTAACGATCACTAAAATCTGTGCTTAGACTAAAATTGATTTGATTATGTGAATACCATTGGAATATCATGTCCAGGCTACTGTATCATATAAACTTCAATGGCTTCTACATTACCAACAGGATAAAACTTTGCTCAAAAACCCTGTTGTACACAATCTACATCCCTTCCGTTGTCTGATTGATAGTTGATGCTTTTTTAGTAAATAACCTTAGGCTTTACTTGTAAAAATGTCCATCTTCCATGGCATTCCAAATATAACATCTTCCAATTTTTGTATTTCTTCTAAGTGTATATTTTATATTGTTAGTTTAATGAATTTTTCGAGAAATCATGTTAAATGGAAGCCGAGCTAAAATCAGTGCAGAAGGAGAGGTAGTCTCACCAGGATGTAGTCTGCCCACTGAGCCCTGGCCGATGCGAGCGCAGCCTGCCTCAGCTTCATCACACGAGTGAACCGAGACTCCGTCCAGTGCTTGGGACCCAGCTCATCCACATAACTAGGATTTAACAAGAACTTAATGCTTTACACAGACACAAAATGAGTCCCCTTTGCTGAATTTATGTCAATTCTGTAAAGCATTAAAGATTTTATGTTACTTATGACAGAGAAGATAGTGAGTTCTAAGAGAATGGTCTTGAAGATGTAGTGCTTTGAAATATAATGTAATATCATGTGTTTTCACCTGTCCTCCTCCTCCATGGTCTGCAGATGAACTGAATGATACAAACTCTCCACTCCAGACAGACATTCATGCAGCATTGCAGTGGTGTTGTCAATATTGTGGTCCGTAGCTGCCCTGACAAACACGTTAAGGACCACGTTAAGACCAGAACCGGCACACATTGTATTTTCCTTTTCAACATCACCATCTTGCCATGCTAAGATTTATTCAGTATACACTACTGTTCAAACGTTTAGGGTTAGAGAGAGAAATTCATACTTTTATTCAGAAGGGATGCATTCAAATTGATCATTAATGACATATAGATATTTCAAATATCTATTTCAAATAAATGCTGATCTTTTGGCCTTTCTATCGATTAAAGAATCCTGAAAAAAAGTTAAACAGTGAAAACTTAAAATTCTGCTTTTTTATCACAGAAATAAACTACATTTTAAAATATATATTAAAATAGGAAATAGAGACTTCTATCAAAAACATAAAAAAATATTTTAGACTATAATAAGCTATATAAAATTGTTATTCAAGTCAGACTTTAAGCAGCTTGCAATCATAGTTTGTTTCATTACTCCTATAAATAGATTGAAATAAAGATGGCAAGTGATAAACTAAAAATAGGTCCACTACTTTAGTAGATTATTACTTTTTATTTATTCATTGTAATTTTATTTCTTTTTTTAGGGGTTTTCAGACTGACTTCCAGGAGCCCTCGGGGGGTACACAAAATGCCAAAAAACAAACAACAACAAAAAATAGATAGAGATATAAAATATTAAATTACTTTAAAAATTATATTATTTTATTAAACTATATAATTATGAATAAATAAACTCCAGATTTATATTTCTTATTAAATGTTACAGAACTAAATGATCTAAGAAAATATACTTGGTCACATTTTTGCCATTTATTGGAGTGGCAACCCTCTGCACTTTCTCCTCTTTTTACCCATCCACACATTCTTTCACTTCACTGTCATATTTGCTTTTCAAGCTTTCCCGGATATTTCAGAGTGAGATGTCATTTAAAGCCCGGTGCTCACTGCAGTGTGCGGTCAAATACAAAACCACACATGTATATCTTAGGCTGTGTTACAACTTTCAGCAAAAACACTTATTAATAAACCAGAAATCATGCACTTTCAAATATGTGTGAAAATAAAAATGCATTCATCAAATTTTAAAGCAATATCAAACCATACACTGTAACAAATTTCAAGCGGTTTCAACTAATTATTATTTAGTAACTAGTTCCCCAGAAATTTTACGTTCAGTCAATTTCTTCTTCAAAGTGTTGCCTGAATTGTTCATTTTTAGTTGGCTCAACGTTTACTGAAGTTTTATAGTGCACGTGCATGTGTTTTTATTAGTTTAGTCAATGTTAGCATAGCTAATTGTTCACTGGATTTGAAAATAACCATTCATTCAATGTTTTTCAAATATATTTGTGTAGACTTAATATAATATGTCCTCTCAGCTAAGGCCAAGCAATAAAATTAGCTCAGCTTAAATATTTTTGCCCTTCCAACATTTTGTTAATTAGATTTTTTACAGTATATATATATGCAATATTCTGTTAAGCTTTATAAGAATGAGGGCTGATATTAATGCATGTCTTCATGAAATGTTACCATGATATGTCTATTCCTACCTTCAGCTGATGTATCGTACTATTAAAAAGCAAACTATTTTTCATAGCAAATTATTTTGAAATTAACAATTGAGAATTTGAAAGGATATATTCCACCAAAATCCATTACCAGATAGAGATGCGGTCCTTGGGATAATCCAGTCTCTCAATACATCCCAGAAAATAAGGAAGACTGTGTTCACTGTTACGGGCCAAAACCACAATGACTACTTTGGGCTTGAGAAGAGATGTCTCGTGCAGAACAGGCTCCAGGTCAATGAGTGTATGAATAAAGCCAATCCACGTCTCTAACAGTACCAGTCCGAACAGAAGCTTTCCAGATGCTCTCAGGTCCGTCATAGTGTCTGAGTGTGCAGAAGCATGTGTACTATAGGATACCGGTGAGAGAGGTGAAGACTCACTGACTGGGGAGGTTTGAGTCTGCTTTGCCTACATTATATGCAATGCAAGTGCGCTCATGTAAGTGAACGGACAGTAAGAATAACATACATGCAAATCAATGACTAAATAAAGGCACTCAGCTAAAACATTTATTAGTGCACCCCAAGATTGATTTAAAAGAATCCATTCATTCGATGAGTTTTTGTTCTTATGAGGCAAAAATTCAGCCCTTCATAAATGCTCAGGTTTGGAATAAACATATGGGTGATTAGTGCCAAATATAATAATACAATTGCCATTTCTGTTGGGAATAATAATGATTTTCCATTTGAATTTTTTTTGTACTGTATACCTTTTACACTTGTTTATCAAATGTTTTATATATGAAGAGCTCATTTGCAAAAACAGATAAAATCATGTCTTTCATTGTGCATTCCAGTTAATCTCAATCAAACTGCAGCTGGGTTATTAAGTAAAAATAAACAAAATACAGCTAAATAACACAATAAAACACACTAAAAACAGGACAACATAATAAAAACATGATTTTGGAAAATGTAATAAAAAAATAAACTTCATATATTATATTTTTATATTTTATCTAGTGTAATGTCTAATATAGTATGATAGTTATATTGTCTAAATGTTAATAATAATAATAATAAACACTTTCAGTAAAGAGCAGGTTCCCAAATGGACAACTTGCCCCACAGAATATAACAATGGCTCAATGTGCACTCAAAAAGTTACATTTATGAAGACTGACCAGCAGATGGAGAAAGTGATGTGTCTTTAAAATGATGCTTCTGCTGGAATATCAGACTAATATATTATTCTTAATATTGTCATGTGTACCCAGTATTCAGATTTTATTTATGTGTGAAATACTTATATGACATACTACACTTCACACTGCGTCAGATTCTTTATTCCAGACACAAAGCACTTGACTGTCAGGAATGGAGGCAGGATTCAGATGCGGGTACAGCAGAGGCTTTATTGAACAGATAAACAAGCAGGACAGGTGAAGAGTGCTTCCACGGGCAGTTCGAGTGGACTTGAATCTTCTACCACCCAGGTGGGTGGATCGCAGCGGCGGGACAAGCCGTAACAGCGGCAGAAGAGATGAAGCCGGGGAGGCAGCTCGCTAATCCAAGCGAGAGGCTGAGCAGTCCACTAACGAGTCCGAGGAGATCCAGGGACGGTGGGTGCCGGAGGAAGCCCACGGATATCTGGACGCACAGAGAGGGTGCAAATAACACTATAGCAGCTACGAGCACTGGAGCCTGAACGAGACGAAACGAGACGAGACGAGACGAGACAAGACAAGACAAGAGGTGAGGTGAGTGATACAGTCAGAGCTAAGGGAAAAATCAACAGTCTGACAAGGACAGATAAACACAGGGAGCTATAAAGGGGAAGCTAAGGAGGTAACGAGAACCAGGTGTGGAACAAGATGAGCTAACGAGCAGAGAAACAAGGAGGGCGGAAACAATAACGCTGACAATACGCACGTGGCGAGCTGTCAAAACAAACCACGCACATGACACCACAACACAGAGACAGCAAGAACAGGTGATCAGACCCGAGACACGACACTTGACCTTCCATTTTCAGTGTGATGAATGAACCTGCTTGTCATGTCTGGAAAGTTTAGTGTCTATGGACTTGTAGCATTATGATAATTACTAATTCGTTTTTTAAAGGGATAGTTCACCCAGAAATGAAAACTGTCATTATTTACTCAACCTCATGTTGTCAAACCTGTATGAATTTATTCTCTCTCTCTCTCTCTCTCTCTCTCTCTCTCTCTCTCTCTCTCTCTCTCTCTCTCTCTCTCTCTCTCTCTCTCTCTCTCTCTCTCTCTCTCTCTCTATCTCTCTGTGTCTGTGTGTGTTCAATTAATGAATTTATTTATTTTCATATAATGAAGGTTGATGCTGTTTGGATACCAGAATTCTCTTTAAAATATCTTCTTTTGTGTTCCACAGAAGGTCATATGCATTTGGAACAACATGAGGGTGAGTAAACGATGACAGAAATGTAATTTTTGGATAAATTATGCATTTAACAAAATATTACAAGCACAAATATTAAGATAATTGTGACCCTCTCTGTGAAAACCCATCTAAAGTCATTTCTTTGTGATTTGCTGTTTTCTACAAAAAACATCATCCTTCATATGGTAAAGAACATTCTGTGAAAATGTAACCTTTATATCTTTAATATTGACTGAGTAAGGTCATGTCAAAGATTGAAATCATAGTGAAATGAATGGTAGAAATCAAACTTTGATGCTTGTTATCTCATAATTCGATTTTGAGACTTTAGCCTAAATTTCACAGAGAGGGTCACATTTGTTGAAAGCTAGAATCTACACACTGTTGGCAGTTGCTTATTATTGTACATTGCTTCTAGTTTTGGGCAGTAACTAGTTACTGTAATAATATTACTTTTTGCACTAACTAGTAGTGTAACTAATTACTAATAAGATTTCAGTGATGATATTACAGTTACCATCCATAAAACAGCTTAGTTAATTAGTTACTTTTGATGCCTCAACCCCGCTGATTTAAAATCCAACAATCAAATAATTCCTAGATTTATTTTCATAATTTTCAGGACTCTCACATGTGATGTCCCCAGTGCAGCAGGCAAGCTTTGAATATGGAATAGCTTACATTCAGCAGATAGAAATATTGCATTATATTGATTTTGTCAAGAAAAAATATGATCTGAACCCTGTTGTGTAAGTTGTGGCTTTACTTTACTCTGGTATTACATCCCACCCACATCCCTCTGATCAGCATATGGTACATTATATTACTATAATTAAAAATCCTTTTGGAAAATTCCTCAGTTTCTTACAAACATATGATTTCATAAAATACATAATGAAATATAATCGTATATGGGTAATGAAGAAAATACAATTAGCTTCAAGCTATACATGACAATTAATGAGATTAATACAACACTTAGACTTGAATGTCACTATCAATCACTATTGAGTGTCTGTAATAACTTCTAAATGCGATCCAATGTGGATTTTGGTCAAATGATGAGGCAGAAATATGTTTTTAGTAACATTCTACAATAATTTTATGTGGAAGATACAGTTAAAACTTCTAATGAGTAACGTGAAGAAAAAGTAGTGTAACTAATTACTGTTACAGAAAGTAATAAGTAAAGTAATAACAATATTACTTTTGAAAGGAGTAACTAGTAATGAGTAATAATTCTTTAAAGTAACACAGTGATTGTTTCTACATTATTTAGGTTTACACTGACTTTTACAGTGATGCAGTGTAACTGACTTTAGGCTTTTACAGTGGATGTAATTTAATGAATGTAAATAGCCAAAATATTGTGCATTCTGTTTGTACTAAAGTTATCACAAATGGTTTGCATTGGTTTCTATCCACTCATCCATCCATCTACAACATGAATCATCCCAATTATTATAAAACACCAGTGGCACTTAAAAACCTACAAGTTTTAGATGTTTTATTTCTTATTTCTCTGAAAACAATGCATTGCACAAGTCATTCTAGATTTCCTAACCCAGGACTGGAGAACAATACTGTCTAAAAGTGCTTTGTAAACTTTCCTTTTGATCTTTTCTTCATAATTCCATGTTTTGCCCATAATTTGCATCAGTGCTTGACCCAGGAATGTGGCAGAATCCGGATCGTGGCTTTGCTATCACGGGTCATGAGGCGTGTAACCTGATCCAGGGTCAGTCCATCTACAATTTCCCCATTGACTTCTAGAATCTCATCTCCAACGCCCAGGAGTCCAGTGTAGATGTTCTCCATGGCACTGTCTCCGACCCGTTCCACGTATATACCTATAAAACCAGCATGACTGATTTTGATAAAATACCTCTAAATGATTTTAAACATCTCAAATAGTGTTTTTTTTTCAGTGTCATGGAGGCAAATGTGGAGGAAGTAGAAGTCTAACCTGAGTCAGGTCTTCCTTTGCCCCTGGATATGACAAAGCCAAAGGGTCTATTGTTGGCAGGTCTGGTAAGTTCTATCAGTAAAGTCCAGTCAGGAAAGGCCTGCACCAGCCGCCCTAGAGGACCAGCTACTCGAGAATCCTCTAGTGACTCCTCTATGTTCTCTTCCTTCTGAAGCGCCCTGAAACACAGATGTCAACAGCTCAATCAGGAAATCGACATATTAAATATGGTTTTACAGCAGAATCAAGAGATCACGTAGCTGAGGCAAAAAATATGTCTTTACAGAGACTTTATCACACACAATATTACAGACCTTGATGCCAAACTCAGTGGCAGTGGTAACTCTCCCAAAATAGTGGAACGTTCAAACTTCCTCTTTGGGGACTGTAGACTCTGGACAGAAGATGCTTTACGTAACTGAGCCAAAGGAGACTCCTGATGGCAGAGAGCAACATAGTAGCTTTGAAACACCAGATTCTTAATATACATTAACATACACAAATAAACAATTTGATTTGACTTGGATTTTACCATGATCAAACCTCTGACATTACATGGACATTATAGTTTTGTCAGGGTTCTGTCACTTCGGTTTAGTTTATTCATGGTTTTGTGACAGAGCCCTGACACTCCCTTCTTGTCTTGTTTTCTGGTGAGCGCGAGGCTTTGAGTGTGCTCGAGCCACGCACTCTCTTGTCTACGTGCTCTGTTTCATGTTGGAGCGTGGTGTTCGGATCCCGGCACTCTTGTCTTGTTTCAGGCCCAGTTCTGGTTTCGTGTCGGGGTTCTGACACTTACGCTCCAGGTTTGTTCTTGCTGTGGGAGCGTGCGGTCTCAAGTTTGCTCGGGCCGTGCGCTCCTCTGTCCATGTGCATTCGTTGTCTTTGTTTTGCTTTCTTTTGTTTTGTGTGGCACGCAGCTTGTGTTTTTCACTGGCTGCGTGCTTTCATGTTTGTCATGTTTTGTGTAAACACGCGGCTTGTGAGTTTCCTTATTAGCTGCATGCTCATGTCCCGTTTTGCACATGGCTAGTCATTCTGTTTTGCTGGCCATGTGCTTGTGTTTTTGGTTTGTGTGCGCAGATGGCTTTTGTCATAGTTTCTGTGTGCCATGTGCTCTCATGTCAATTGTGCTGACCCCACCCATATTGTTTCCTGATTATTGGTTAATTTGCCCCACCTGTGTCGTCTCGTTACCCTCTTCTTTTGCTCCCTTTATAATCTCCTTGTGTTTGCAGTCCTGTGCGAGTTTGTCGTCGTATGTTGTGTGTGCCTCCTGTCTAGCCTTGTCCTGCCTTGCCAGTCTGTTTTCCCCTACGGGGTAGTTTTTGTTTGTTTATTTAATTTTTTTATTATTAATAAAGCCTTTTTTCCCTCCTGCATTTGAGTCCTCGCTCTCATCCCTTCCACCGACCCTGACAGAACGAACTCGCCATTATGAGGAGTCAGCGGAGGAAGGGCTTACGCCGTCCGTCACCCTCCACTCTCTCCAGCCCTCTCTACCAACGCATCCTCCAGTTTAAGGCCCTGAGCTCCCTCTGTCAGCAGGGCACTGATGTGAGGAAGTTTGCCCTGGAGTTCAGTGGTGCAGCAGAGGGGTTGGGTTCAATGACGCGGCCCTCAAGGACCTCTTCAATTATGCCCTTGACGAGCCCCTCAACTGGTGGAGGATGAGGGGGCTGGACCACCTGACGTTTGGGGGATTTTTGGAATTCATGGTACGTCCCCCAGCTAAGGAGGCTGCAGCACCCCAAGTGACGGCTGATGCTACAGCGCCCCAGTGGTGGTTGATGTCGCTGCAACGCCTCCAGAAGTGCCGGCCGAAGAGGCTGCAGCTTCACCGGTGGTGGCCGATGATGCTGCAGCCCCGCCAGTGGCTGCCGACAAAGCTGCAGAAGCTGCAGCACCCCCAGTGGTGGCCGACAAAGCTGTAGCACCCCGCTCTCGGAGACGGAGGAGGAACAAGAGGAAGGCTTCTTCCACCCTTCAAGGCCTGGAGGCCGTTCCAGAGCCCGCTCCAGTCCGGGAGTCCGCTCCAGTCCAGGAGCCCACAGAGCCCGCTCCAGTCCGGGAGCCCACAGAGCCGGCTCCACCCAAGCTCCTTGCCTTGCCGGCTCCATCCAAGCTCCTTGCCCTGCCGGTTCCACCCAAGCTCCTTGGCTGCCGGCTCCACCCAAGCTCCTTGCCTGCCGGCTCCACCCAAGCTCCTTGCCCTGCCGGCTCCACCCAAGCTCCTTGCACTGCTGGCTCCACCCAAGCTCCTGGCCCTCTCCACCCAAGCTCTTTGCCCTGCCGGCTCCACCCAAGCTCCTTGCCCTGCCGGCCACCCAAGCTCCTTGCCCTGCCGGCTCCACCCAAGCTCCTTGCCCTGCCAGTCCCTCTCAAGCTCTTTGCCCTGCCGGCTCTGCCCAAGCTCAAGATCCTTGCCCTGCCAGCTCCGTTCAGGCTCCTTGCTCTGACGGCTCCGCCCTTGCTTCCTGTCCTGCCGGGGCTGCCTTCCCTGCCTGCCAAGCTGCTGGCTTTGACCTGGCCTCCTGATGGAACTCCTGACGCGCTTGAGCCCGCCTGGTCTGTCCCTCCGGCCCCACCCTAGCCGTCTGCCAGGACTCCAGAACAGCTGGAGCCTCCCTGGCTCAACCCTCCCGTCCCACCCTGGACCATCCTAAAGACCTCCTGGGCTTAGTTACTGGGTCTGGCTTGGCTTCCCTCCCTCCCACCCTTTCTTGTCTCTGTTTGTTGACCCCTTTCTGTCTTGTGTTCTCATGTTTGTGCTAGTCTTGTGTTGTGTCTTCTTCCTGTCTTGTTTTTGGTGTCCTCATTAGGGACGCCAGGTGGCGTCCTTTTGAGGGGGGTAGTGTCAGGGTTATGTCACTTTGGTCTAGTTTATTCATGGTTTTGTGACAGAGCCCTGACACTCCCTTCTTGTCTTGTTTTCTGGTTAGCGCATGCTGCTGTACTCGAGCCGTGCGCTCTCTTGTCTACATGCTCTGTTTCATGTTGGAGCATGGTGTTCGGATCCCGGCATTTTTGTCTTGTTTCAGGCCCAGTTCTGGTTTTGTGTCGGTGTTCGGACACTTACGCTCCAGGTTTGTTCTTGCTGTGGGAGCGTGCGATCTCGAGTTGGCTCAGGCCGTGCGCTCCTCTATCCGTGTGCATTCGTTGTCTTCGTTTTGCTTTCCCTTGTTTTGTGTGGCACGCAGCTTGTGAGTTTCCTTATTAGCTGCATGTTCACATCCCGTTTTGCACATGGCTAGTCATTCTGTTTTGCTGGCCATGTGCTTGTGTTTTTGTTTTGTGTGAGTCCTTGCTCTCATCCCTTCCACCCACCCTGAAAAGTTTAGATTAACACACCTAAAGTCTTTGGTGAATCTCACAAAAACGTCATATTTCACCTCAAAATCTAAATAATTGTTTTTTTATTCACTACCCTTTTTACAGATTTGTTAATGTTTTTGGAAAAAGTATATTGTCCTCACCAAGGCTGTATTTATTTAATCAGTAGTAAAAACTGTAATATTGTTAAATATTATTACAATTTTAAATAACTTTTCTGTTTTAATGTGTTTTCAAATGCAATTTATTCATTTTGGCAAAATGGCAAAGCTGAATATTAAGCATTCTCATTCTCGCACTTCATTGTTTCAATCACATCAGCATGTAACGATTACAAGCATGGTTCATCAATATTTTGCAATATTAATAATGGGCTATGTCATTGTTTCGTTTCATAATAAGAATGAAGGGGAAATTGTCATAAAAGTAATACCAATACAATGCAGGTAGACTATTATATAACAATGCAGGTATAACTATATATAACAGTCATGTTACACATTTATATATAATACTATACAATAACTGGGTAATAACTAGGTACTAACCCTGAACCTAACCCTAAACCTAACCTTAACCCATGTAGTTACCTTATACTACCAGTATTTTCTTGGGTAAGTATACTGTACTGTAAGTACACATACAACCAACCAAAATGCATATTTATTGTGATTTTAGGGTAAAATATGACCCAGACTGGTTTTGTTATATTAATTCTATTTGGTATTAAGACTAATTCCCACTGCACCAACAGACACCGACTAACAGATTACTGTTAGGTCACTTCTCAGACATTACACAACCTGACAAACAGCCACTGAATGTTCACTTGGCCAAAACAATCGGCAAGCAATGCAAGGGACACTTGACAGGGGAAACACACTGATCCGGCAAAACCTGATGAACATCTCTGTTACTGTTGGTTAGTGCCTGTCTGAGTGAATTAGCCTTTAGTATTCTATTTTATATAACCTAATTTCCCCAGCAAGTAAATTCAGTAAACATGCATCTTATCTCAATTTGCCTCTTTAAATAGAAAGCAGTTGCTTCTAGTTTGTTCTGTTCGGTGCGCAAGACTGATATGTTTTAAGTCTGCAGATGCATTGTGGTCAGCAGATGAACTACATGATATGTTTTGCAATTTCATTAAACAAAACCAGAGATACAGTCCAAATGATCTTTCGTGATATTGCAAGGGTGGGTGCTGTTGGTGGTATCTTTAACTCTGTCTTTAACTGAGAAGAGAACTCACTGTGTGGAGAGACTGGAGAGAGGGGGTCCGCTTCAGACTGACTAGGCCTCTGTGTGTAGGACTTGGGGAGGCAGAACTGTAACGGGCAGTGGGGGAACACAGGTGCTCCATGCTGTTGGACCGGTTTCCCTTCACCAGCTTACCCATACTGTTCAGTCCCATGGCTGAGAAAAAGCGACGGAGGGATAGCTTAGGACGCCCTTCTCGCTCCCCTGCTCTCCTACACATAGGAGAAAGAAGGAATCCATAATGGAAGCTGTAAACAACTACAAGATGTTTATCTTATACTTAAAGTTATGTAAATTCTGAAAATGCTGTGTGTTTTTTTAACCCAACTACTGGGTTCAGCCTTTTTATTGGGTTATTGGATTATTAGCACACTGTTGTTAATTGTTGGGCAACCAGGTTCTGGGTTAGTGGCAGGATTAGTTTCATTTAGAAACAATGCACCTTTGAACACATCTACCTAACTGCTGGTTTATCTGTGTCAAACTGGATTGTCATTGGCTAAACCACATGTGCAGGTTACTTTATTTAAGTGCAGACCCGAGTTTGAGTTGCTTTCACATTCACACAAATCATGCCACAGTTCATTGCAATCGAATGCATATTACCTCCTACATGTGGTCTCAGGTTCAGCACTTCGGTGCACTCCCAGCTTTCACATACGTTTTCAAACTAAACTCATGCCTGTTTGGGTCGTTTTCATGCACAAATACAAATGTATCTACAGGGCGAGCAACACAAAGCAATACTACCACTACTACTATTGATGTTTTACCTCGCATCAGGGGAGTGCAGTGATGTAAGATTGTGACTACAGATGTGACTTACTAATCAACAAAACTGCAGTGTAGACAGCAGATAGTATGATTGCATTCCGGATGTGGTCATGTCATACACTATTACCAGTTTAGTTATTTTTAACCTATCTATTTATTAAGCATACAGATCATTTTAAGGACACTCCATCAAATGAGTTTCACCTCTGTGGGAACCTTTGTGTACATTATAATGCAATTGTCAACATATATAAAAAACTGCAGTTATCTATTACCCATAGTCAAGATCAAGAGGTCCCAAGTAATGCTGGGTTCACACTGCATGATTTTAGCCCTGATTTTCACTCGCCGACAGTTTTGGGAAATCTCTGACAAATGGCCGAATTTGGAGGCAAATCAGTGCTTGTTCACATGTGTGACAGTTACAAATGTGTGTAATCAAAAACGTGATCTGAGAGAAGTGCTGATGCAACACCGATGACCTTGAAATATTTGACATGCTAAATATCTGGACCTGAGGGTGACTCAAAGTTCTGCAGTGTAAAATGTGTTTTGACAGCCGCGATGACCTACAGCCAATGAGAGAGCATGGGAAACACGGCATGGGAAAGTTATTTTCTAGTTTTTCAATGCAAATCATTGTACAGTTCTGGATTGCAAGTTTTTTGCGGGCTACCATTTGTGACAGGAATAAATCCATTCTTGTGTGAGAACCCTCCCCGAGTCTCTCCCCTGATCTTACATTATTTCTCTTATCAGTTCTGGAGTAGTTGGTTGTGAAATGTAGATTGTAGACAATGCAGAGTTGTTGGTGATCCTTCCCACTGAAAAGTTTTGTACACAATCCAACAACTTCGAAAATGATGGAGTGTGAACCAGACATAAGGGACCTCTTAAGACTGGGGTTCTCAACTCTGGCCCTTGAGGTCCATTTTCCTGCAGAGTTTAGCTCAAACCCTAATCAAACACCTGAACACCTAACCAAGGTCTTCAGGATTGATGAAAAGTTAAAGGCAGGTGAGTTTGATCAAGGTTAGAGCTAAACTCTGCAGGAAAGTAGGTCTCAAGGGCCAGAGTTGAGAACTTCTGTCTTAGGATATAGCTTACCTAGACACAACTAAACTGCCATCCCAATGTATTTCAGCCTTTCGGTGCTCTGCTCTCAGAAGGTCTGCCCTCAGGTCTTCTGCTTTGGATGTACCCATAGCTCTCAAAGCCGGGCGGCAATCTGAGGGAACGGGTGCTGTGCAAGTGCTTCTGATATCGCTGCAGACACCCTCACCTGCCAATTGACCTGATGCACAACAAATGAATGAGCAAATGTTATTGGAGTAGGAATCGATAAACCAGTTCTGAATCAGGTTGTTTAAACCTGTTGTTCATGTAGATGCAGTGTCTTCCTTAGAGCATCTAGATAATAACATTAAGGTTTAAGCAGAAAAATTGTCATTAGATGTGACATCCTGACCAAATTATTTTAAATCAGCTAGTGGGATGCCACATTTTATAATTTAACCAGGTAAACTTACCTGTGACTAGGTCACCTGCAGAGTCCCATATTGCTAGAGCCTGGAGGTCTGTGGTCAGGATAGATGAGGAATATCTGAGCGAGGATGGTCTGTTGCAAGTTGAGGTGACAGGATGAACCTGAGGGGAGGCACTGAGAGTGACGCTGAGGTGCTCTTCAGGCAGTATGTTTTCGTGGTGAGAGCTCCCATCTAAATTGTGGTCAAGGTGAATTAGGCGGTACTGAACCGAGGGCATTAGCTTGACCACCCGTTGCCCTGTCGGCCAACTCTTGACACTTGATTTCAGAGCAGATTTGATGGGGAGATGGGGGGAAGAGTCCTTGACATTGCTAGGGAGATCCTTATTCTCAAGGTCAGTAGAGGTTTCTGTAGCACCTTGTTCAGGTGTCTTCAATTTAGAGCGAGTGGTTTTATCCTCCAGACTTGACCTGGTTTTGGAGTTCCTTCTCTGAGCCCATAGATCCTGACTCTGAGCATATGGACCATTACTGCTTTCAACTCTGCTTTCTCCTTTCCTGCTCCTTCTTCGAAGCTTCCCAAAAGCTGATATATTTGCGCCTGCATCTCCTACATCTCCCCGCTCTACACTTTCTTCCAGGCTGACACCGCCAGTTAAATTTATACTTTCCATGAAAGCCGGGTGGATGGTTCGGCGACATGACTGGCCAGGGGTGACCCATCGAGAGGCAGCCTTCTCCTGAGAATCTACTATACTGTGTGTTGGCTGGGAATGGCGATCTTTGTTCTGTGCAGGTCCCAAGATGCTTCCACAGGCTTCACATGTCCTGCGCATATCGTCCTTTGACACCATGGCAGCCAGACACTCTCCCTCCTTGGTTATTATGGCAACAGGGATACCAACGTTTGCCCAGTTTATCGCCGCCTCCCGCCCATCCTCTTGGATGTTGTACACCGCTTCTGCCTTCAGCTGTTGGGTGGAGTGGGATTTCTCAGCCACCACTGGCCCACGTTCACGCACCCGATCCAGGTATCGTCGCTCAGCCTCCTTTTCTGACTCGTCTTCGAAATGTACTCGTGTTGGCGACTGGCCATATCGACGTGAGCGCACCCCACGTTCATGGTTCCTGCCCCGGATGTCTGGTGACTGAAGAGGTGAAGAAGCCTCCTCTTGAGCCATGACAAGAACAGCACTGTGCAATGTAGATGATACACTGATTGGTAAAACCTCCCTATAAAGCAGATACAGGAGCTGTTACAGAACACCTGGAGATCTGCAATCACTATCTGTATCCTTTCATTATCTCTATTACATCACTGCATAATGTTACATAATTATCATTCAAACCTGAATGGAAACAAATGGCAAATTCATTATTTGTTTGAAGTTAAATAGATTAACATGAATGAAGGATTTTGGATTATTTGATCATCAACTTGTGACAGGATTAATAAAAATGCTTGCCAAATATCTGTTATATGCAGTACACGTGATTATATAACACAGGGATACAACTCTGAATGAATTGCTTAAATAAATATTTCCGTATATCTTAGGATATGGGTCATGACTTTAGAGGGGATTGCTTTGGTTTGTTCACAGTAAAAATGTTAGTAGTAGATGACTTTTTAAAAGACAACCATGATGTGAGATAACAACAAGAAATCAGTAGAAAGTGTTGAGTTGACTTACAGGCCCTCTCTTTGACCAAGGCAGGTTGGGGGTTCACTCTTAGGGTTTTGGGAACGTGCTTTGAATCTAGCTCTTTCCAACAGACGCTTTGCTTTATCATGACGTGGACTAAGAGTTACTTCGGCAGTGGAGATCAGCGGTCTGTCCAAAGCAGAAAATAGATTTTACACTCTCCTGAGTAAGTGTAATGATTATTCAAAATGCTATGAATGATTTTATTAAATGTTTTCATGTCTCAACAGCCATACAAAAGGCTTACAACCTATTATTTCCACGAAAATTAGACTGTCAATATGATGAACTTGCACTATACTTCCCACAAATCAGAAATAAACATACAGAATGTCAGAAGCTTAAATCTGTCTTATGTAATCTCTTTCATGGGCATGTTATGTGCAAGCCCTAATCTTTAAATGAAGTGATGTGTGTCTTTCACATGGATTTGTATTCTGACAAGGTTTACCACAGCTGAGTGCAAATGAACAACCGTATTCAATGACGTGCTTGACTGAGGACGATGTGTCTTACCTATAGTTAAACACAGGGTCCTTTGTGATGATTGCTGAGTCCCATTCACCTACTTTGTAGGGAGGTAAATCTGTACAAAAACACATACTGTTGTAGAATAATGAACCCATTTGGTATGTGTTATAATTTCAATAAGTATTAATAATGTGCAAAAAAAACACATTTATATAATTTTGGCCATCCACTACAAGACCGGACTCAACATCTGATCATTCCATTCAACAGGATGCTACGTGCAAGTGGAAGAATAGTACAAACCCACTGAACCAATATCCTATAGTCCTGCTGTTACACAACGCTCCAGAAAACCAAGCTGACAGATTTCAGCCTATCTATCCTTACGTCATGTGGTATTAAAACACTATTATCTCCACTGCTCCACTTTCTCCCAAACCCTTCCCCCTCAACTGTAATTACGGTGACAGGCAGCCACATCTGTTCTGAGAGATCCTACCAACTTCTCTGCTGTGAGTTTTGGCTCAGTGACCCATGGGTGATTAATGCTGGTTAAATCATAAATACAGTGGAAAAGTTGCTCAAGGTAATTAAACAACCACAAAAAGATATCTTGAAGAACGCTGGGATTCAATCCCTTTAATCAAAAGCCTTACCTCTGTGTGGCTCCTTTGGTGGCTGATACTGTCCCTCTGGATGCATGGTAGTACTGATCTCGATGGCATCAACTTGGTATTTGTTCAGGTATGTCTTGTTCATCTCGACTTTCTCTGCATTAGACAAAGACCCTCCCCTGGAGCACACAGTCTCCAAACTGTCTGCCTTCCACAGCCCACCAACTGGATCTGCTGTTGCAATCTCCTTCTGGAGACACAAATGAAAAGCACTTTCCAAACTGTCAGACCTTTGCAGCTCCTTGTGAACAACAACACCCACAGTCTTTAGTTTTGGCTTCCGTTTCAGACCCTCCTCTGTTGTGGGTGGCACATCCTTTGGAGCTGCCAGAGTGGAAGAACTCTCTGAATTAAGAAGTAACGTCTCTGGTCGTGCCACTCGCCAAAAGCCCTTGGGAGGAGTCCAGTGCCTGGGAGAAGAGGTTGTTGACTTCATAGCGATGTCTCCTTGAGGCTCACCAGCTACACCCACTGCAATGTTCTCCAGGCTAGACCCTTCACAAAGCCCACGGGACATTTCTGGTGCACCTTGAGATGGGCTGTCTTTCCCATTTTTGTTGCAAGTCTCTTTTTCTCCTTGCATTCCAGAGTTGGGTTCCAGCACTTCTTTATCGCCAGTGTTTGGCTTATTGCTCTGCTCGGTGCATTCCGTTTGACAAGTAGACAGCGCTTCATCGTCTTGTTTTTTCTTCATTGATTCTTCTGTGGAACCCTCTGGTAATAGATCATCTCTCTCCGCCCCCTTTAACTTTCTCTGGGACACTGCTTTGACTTTAGATTGCAAGGCAGAAACTGCTGAACCCGGGGCATGGGAGCAGGAGGGGAGAGATGCTTTGGATTTTAATATATTGGCGGAGGGTCCACTTTGAGGACTTTGGTCTGCCAGACTTCTTAATAGTTGTGTCTCAGAGAGATCCTCTGTCTCCTCATCCATTTTGCACACTTTAAAGAAAAAAAATGCCAGACACAAATTTAAACAAGATGAAGAGGAAGGTTTTGCAGAGCCTCTGTTTATGGATTCCATGTTAGTAGATTAAATATTCTTAAATCCCTCTTACGCACAACAAACTATGTAAGAGGTTGAATAATACCAATATTTCATGGTGTTAGATTATCCACAACAAGAGATCTAAAATGAAGATAAGTTCATGACAAGGTTACTCTGTTGAAGATGATGAATAATATATATCAATATATCACAATGGATGTGTATAGTGAATTGACTGTTAAAATACAGATTGTCAGTCCCTAATAGAAAACTGATCTAAAAATGTACTGACACAGGTTTCTGAACTGTAAGTATAGTACATAACTGTATATATTAGTACCTAAAATTAAGTTATAAGAAGTAAAATATTGCATACTTTCTGCATAGGTTTAGGTTAACCATGACAGAGATGACATAGAGAAGAATGCAGGTAAATAAGTAAAAAAAAAATGAAATATTGTTTCCAAAATAATTTTTTGTTGTGATATAAAGTGTGATGGAGAATTTATAATTATAACACACACACACACAAACATGTCAACATCAATGTCATTACATTATTATGACATAATATTGACCTAATGCTGGATATAATATTATATACTGTATGATATCTTACCTTACTTTCACTGATGGTCCATTCGAGTCTGTTACATTTCACAGGTTCAGTTGAATAAATCGCACTGACCCAACATGCAGAATCATTCCTGTCTCTCCTTGCCCAGTAATACTTTGATGGCCGAAACCAACAACAAATGCTACCGGTTGATATGAGGAATTACTCCCATGATGCCCCTCTTCATTCAGCTGTCGCCAGCACCTATCACTGCACATCCACTGGTGGTAGAGTCCATCTCTAACCTATGAGATCTCGCTCAATATTCATGATTGGTCTGTTAATCCACACAGAAATCAGACGGATTAGACAAAAATGGAAAATAAATGTGTACTTTAATTCCTTGATGTCAACTGCAGCATTTCATTGCATAAGTTGGTACAATTCACAGAAATGTTATTTAAAAAGTGCACTCATATGTAAAGGTCACGTGTGATAGATCAAGCACTTTGAGAGATGCTAGTGATTGCAATAGTACAAAAAGATAATCTGCCTGGTGAACTTGACAATTTTTCAGTATTAACAAATACAAAAAACTAAAATACTATGTACTAGATGATTGTTTTATGATCATAATATTCATAAGGGCTGTATTATAGTTTACTGTCTGTAACACAGAGATACACAATGTTGGGGAGTAGTTACATGTAACGGAGTTACGTAATTTAATTACAAAATAAAAGTAACTGTAATCAGTTACAGTTTCTGTAATTAAATTACAGTTAATTATGAAAATGTTAAGGATTACAAACGGGGTGTCACGATTATGTTCAGTTTAGTTCAGTTTGTCATGTCAGTTATGAGCTCTCATTAGTTGTCATGGTTTCTGATTAGTTAATCCTTGTCCACCTGTTCCTGTTTGGTTCCCTCATTTACCACGTGTATTTATACTCCTTATTCTAGTCTCTCCAGTGTCTGTGATTATCTTGTGTTATGTGTTGTTACATGCCAGTATTCTCAGTAAAGTCTGTTAGGAAGCGTGCATCTTCGTTTGCTATCCTCATTCCTCGACAACTCGTGACAGAGGGTTACATCAGATGTTTTTGGGCTCTAAAATATGAAACAACAATGTTTCGGGAGTTTATAACATGCTTATTTGATAACTCTTTTATTTCTTATATGGTTTATGTAAATGCTTTATTTTTTAAGATCAACAGTTTTTTTTTTTCAAAGGCATTGTTAGATTCTAGTGTTTCCTGTCATAGCTATGCAAATATTTGATTTTAAAACAGTATCATAGTTACATTTATGCATTTAGCAGACGCTTTTATCCAAAGCGACTTACAGGCTATACATTTTTTTGTCAGTATGTGTGGGAATTGAACCCACAACCTTTTGCATTGCTAATGCAATGCGTTACCACTGAGCTACAGGAAGACAGTTATTAAACCATTTATTTTTATAATTTTAAATCTGTATTTAACCTCATAATAGTCTTCAAGTAAGTCTGATTTTGTGATGGCTGTGCTTCAAAGGGGACATCGGATGCCCATTTTCCACAAGTTGGCATGATTCTTTGGGGTCTTCTTGAAATGGTCTCAGTGGTCGTGTAAAACAACACCTGTTTTACCCGGTCAAAAACAGCTCTGTTCACAGTGACTCGTTTCGGTGCATACCTCTTTACATGATAATGAGCTCTGCTCACCCCGCCCCTCTCTTCCATGGAAAAGCAAAGGCGATTCGCATATAATCATAATTTTTTTTAATTAATAATTACATTTATATAGCGCTTTTCTGCTTTTTCTATGATGATTAGGAGACCATGATGGTCAGAAGACAATGGGCAAATTTGGCCAGGATACCAGGGTTACACCCCAACTCTTTTCGAAAGACATCCTGGGATTTTTAATAACCATAGAGAGTCAGGACATTGGTTTAACGTCTCATCCGAAGGATGGTGCTTTTTGACAGTATAGCGTAGTTGGCGTATTACCATTAAAATCAAAAGCTAATCCACTGCGTCCTCAGTGGCTCTGATGTCTGGAGAAAATTAGGACTCTTATATTCTTCTACATCTAACAACAAAATACCTTCTTTGCTTAGAAGACATTGTTGTCGCTACAGCTGCTCGAGCGCGGAGAAAATGACGGACTTCGTACAACTAGCTGAGTGTGGAAATATGCTAATACAGGACAGTACGTCAACGGTCGTGGGAAGGCCTGAGCAATATGACATCATATTGGCTTGATAACGGTTTAGGTTACTTTAATAAAGTATTTGAAAAGTTACACTACTTTTTACATTTGAAGTAGGGTAATGTCAGACTTTGTCTCCCTCTGCCTTGTGTTTCCTTACCCTTGTATGGTCCTTCCTGTTCCCCATCATTAGTTGATTAATCTCCGTCTGTGTCCTGATTACGTCCCAGGTGTTTCCAGTTATGTCTCCCTATATATAGTCTGTCTGCCCCATGTTTCCTGTCGGATGATCAACGGCTAGCCTGTGGAGTTTCTTACCTGTGTTCCTGTGTCTCCTCCGTCTGTGCCATTAAAATGTTTATTATAATCCTCGTCTCCTCGTTCCTGTCCCCGTCAGACAGAATAACCGACCATACAAGATAGAATGGGCAAAGCCCGGCGTTCGCGGGAAGTTGGCCAGGAGCGCCGCCGCTGCCGCCGCTGCCGCCGCCCACAGCCATCCTGGGGTTCGCGGAGGACCTTAGCCGCCATCCGCGGCTCCCAACTCGGGAAATCAGCCGCTTTCGAGTCCTCCACCGTTCGCAGACAGCCCGCTGTGTCTCCTGGGCTCATCTTCATCTTTTAATCTTCGTCTCCGCTGGTCCCGTAACCATCTCCGCTGGTCCGCGCAGATCTTCGTCTCCGCTGGTCCTGAGTCATCTTCGCTGGTCCGGCTCATCTTCACATTGGTTCCGCGCTAACCCCCTGGTGCCCCTGGGCTTGTTAGTGGATTATGAGGGGATGGTGGAGCCCAGCCCCAGAGCCTGCTCCTCGCCAGTGCCCTCCAGTGCTGCTCCGAGCGCCCTCCAGTGCCTGCTCCTCGAGCGCCCTCCGGTGGTCGCCAGCGCTTGCCGACTTCGCAAGTGAGTTCCTCCGCTGGTCCTGCCCAGTATCTTCGTCTCCGCTGGTTCCGTAGCGTCAGAGCCGCCCAAGCGCCCACGAGAGTCAGAGCCGCCCAAGCGCCCACGAGAGTGGCGCCCACGAGATCAGCGCCACCGAGCGCCCACGAGAGTACCATCAAAATCAATTTCCTTCGCTGGTCCCGTCCAACCTTTGCCTCCGCTGGCTAACCTTTGCCTCCGCTGGTCCCGTCCACTGCGTCCTCAGTGGCTCTGAGCGCCCCCGAGATGTGAGCGCCCACGAGAGTGGAGAAAATTAGGACTCACCTTTGCCTCCGCTGGTCCCGTTATATTCTTCTACATCTAACAACAAAACACCGAGAGTCAGCGCTTCCAGAGCGCCCCAAGAGTTGTCCTCCAGCTACCTTTGCCTCCGCTGGTCCCCGAACCTTTGCTCCGCTGGTCCTGACACCTTTGCCTCCGCTGGTTCCGTGCTCACCTTTGTCGCTACACCTTGGCCTCCGCTGCTCGACCTTGGCCTCCGCTGGTCCCGTCCACGCTCACTTTTGCCTTAAGTCCCATCCAACCTTGGCCTCTGCTGGTGCTGTCCAGCTCGCCTTCGGCATGAGCGCTCCCCGGGGCAATCCCCCCAATCAAATTTTTTTGGGGGGGCTACCCACCATGGCCCACGGCGGCCCCGTATGGCCCACAACTGGCTGGCCCACGGAGTGTGGCCACCTAAGTCCCCTGATCCGCCATGCTAGTCGCCTATATGGCCGCCAGTCCCCTGGATGGCCGCCAGTACGTGGCCACCAACGGTCGTGGGATGGCCAGGTCAACTGAGCATGGCCGCCTGATCCGCCATGGCCGCCTGAGTCCCCTGATCATGGCCGCCCGAATTGGCTCCTCCTTCCGGAACGGGACCGCCCTGGAACCTGTCCGGGTTCCGGTCCCTTGAGGCCTCCAGAGCGCACACGCCCCCTATTGGATGTTACGGCGCGGGACGCGCCTATTGGGAGGGGGGGGGGGTAATGTAACTTTGTCTCCCTCTGCCTTGTGTTTCCTTACCCTTGTATGGTCCTTCCTGTTCCCCATCATTAGTTGATTAGTCTCCGTCTGTGTCCTGATTACGTCCCAGGTGTTTCCAGTTATGTCTCCCTATATATAGTCTGTTCTGCCCCATGTTTCCTGTCGGTTATTGTTAATGTCAACGGCTAAGCCTGTGTCGATGTTCTTACCTGTGTTCCTGTGTCTCCTCCGTCTGTGCAACATTAAAACCCTTGCTTATTATAATCCTCATCTCCTCGTTCCTGGATCCCCGTGCAGCACCGTGACAGGTAACTTGTAATATGTAACCTATTCAATTTTCAAAGTAACCTTCCCAATATTGGAGATACAAAATTCACTCCCTATATGCACTACCTCTTACGCCATTTGCATACAATACTTCATGTCGTCCAAAACAATAATCTGTCAAATTGAAATAGTATTCACTGCACCATATTTCAAGCTTTTTGTGCTTAATTTGGTACTGAAATTTGGCTTGGTGTGAAAAAACAATTATACTGTTTCACATACACTCACCGGCCACTTTATTAGGTACATCTGTTCAATTGCTTGATAACACAAATTGCTAATCAGCCAATCACATGGCAGCAACTCAATGCATTTAGGCATCTAGATGTGGTGAAGACGACTTGCTGACGTTCAAACCGAGCATCAGAATGGGGAAGAAAGAGGATTTAAGTGACTTTAAACGTGGGATGGTTGTTGGTGCCAGACGGACTGGTCTGAGTATTTCAAAAACTGCTGATCTACTGGTATTTTCAGGCACAACCATCTCTAGGGTTTACAGAGAATGGCCCGGAAAAGAGAAAATATCCAGTGAGCGGCAGTTGTGTGGACGGAAATGCCTTGTTGATGTCAGAGGTCAGAGGAGAATGGGCAGACTGGTTAGAGATGATAGAAAGACAACAGTAACTCAAATAACCACTCTTTACAGCCAAGGTATGCAGAATACCATCTCTGAACGCACAACACATCGATCCCTGAATCAGATGGGCTACAACAGCAGAAGACCACACCGGGTGTCGCTCCTGTAAGCTAAGAACAGGAAACGGAGGCTACAATTCACACAGGCTCACCGAAATTGGACAATAGAAGATTGGAAAAACGTTGCCTGGTCTGATGGGTCTCGATTTCTGCTGCGACATTCAGATGGTAGGGTCAGAATTTGGCGTAAAGAACATGAAAGCATGGATCCATCCTGCCTTGTCTCAATGGTTCAGGCTGGTGGTGGTGGTGTAATGTGTGGGGGATATTTTCTTGGCACACTTTGAGCCCCTTAGTATCAATTGAGCATCGTTTAAATAAATCACATGCAACCTGAGTATTGTTGCTGACCATGTCCATCCCTTTATGACTAGTGTACCATCTTCTACTTCCAGCAGGATAATGCACCATGTTACAAAGTTCAAATAATCTCAGACTGGTTTCTTCAACATGACAATGAGTTCACTTTACTCAAATGGCCTCCACAGTCACCAGATCTCAATACAATAAGAGCACCTTTGGGATGTGGTGGAACGGGAGATTCGTATCATGGATGAGCAACCGACAAATCTGCAGCAACTGCGTGATGCTATCATGTCAATATGGACCAAAATCTCTGAGGAATGTTTCCAACACCTTGTTGAATCTATGCCACGAAGAATTAAGGAGGTTCTGAAGGCGAAAGGGAGTCCAAACCCGGAACTAGCAAGGTGTACCTAATAAAGTGGCCAGTGAGTGTATATGTGCTGTTGTTGAGCAAATATTTCACATGGAAGCCCATTTATATATTAGAAAACAATCATGCTTTAGAAAATCATAATTATGACATAAAAAGTCAGTCAAAAATTAAGAAGTAAAAAGTTGCTACTTTTTATGTCATATTATGACTTATAATTTTGACTACTATCTTATTTTTTCATCATAAATATGACTTAATATCATAATTTAATATTTTTTCATAATTGTGACTTTTTATGTCTTAACTTTTATCTTTTAAATGACTTTTATGTCAGAATTAGGACTTAGTATTTCATAATTGTATTAAATCATTTTTTTCTCATAAATATTGCTTTTAATGTCATTATTGTATTACTTATACATTTTATATTAAAATATGTTTCATGTCGGCACGGATAGCCTAGTGTTTAGTTGTACTCACAGCGACCCGAGTTCCGAGTCCTGTCTCGAGGTCCTTTGCTGATCCCATTCCCCTCTCTCTTCCCAATGCTTTCCTGTCATCTCTCTACTGTCCAGGGCTGCGTTTCCCAAAAGCATCGTAACTTAAGATCGTAGATCTATGAGTGTTCTTGAGTTATCGTAAAGCCGTACATGCATCGTAAGAAGACAGAATTATCAGGTCACCTGCAGGACAATCGGCAGATTACACCTTTAACTTTATTCAAGTGAAATGTGTTTATAATTAAAGCTTTTGATTGTACTTTATTGTACACTTTAGTACTCGTTTTAAATTAAATTAAATAATTAAAAAGGGCAGAAAACAAAACAACAACAACAACAAAAAATACTAATCTAAACTAAATGACTGAAAAAAATGACTAAAAGAAGTA
Organism: Ptychobarbus kaznakovi; assembly: GCA_027422405.1. Taxonomy (NCBI): domain Eukaryota; kingdom Metazoa; phylum Chordata; class Actinopteri; order Cypriniformes; family Cyprinidae; genus Ptychobarbus; species Ptychobarbus kaznakovi. The sequence goes on along the minus strand of CM049805.1, from coordinate 24,016,683 downwards.
ATGTAGGAAATATACTTCAAAGACTGGGAAAAATAGGGATAAACTCATAAAAATATGTCAATGTCTTGCTGACGTGCACGAAAACCAGCCATGTATTGGACCCGGGAATAACGTCTCTGCACATACCTACTATACAGTATAATATTATCTACAAGTATAATATACTATTAGTATATATATAGTAGATTAATATTATACGTATTACTTATATACGTATTATACTTACTTATATTATTATATCCTAGCTGTCTAACGCAGCATTAGGTTAACATTTCAATAAACGAGCGTGTACTACAATTACGAGCCTTTCTAAAAACGGACATTTCAGCACTTGACCAACAGGTAGCGACTCCTAAGTAGCACTTAAAGCACGGCTACGTGCGATTGTTATCAGTGCATTTTTGGGAAACGCACGTGAAACAATAACGAACGTTCGTAAAGTGACTCGTAGAAAACGCTCTTAAGCGCTAAGATCAATCGATATCGGGAAAGCCGACCCTGTCCATTAAAGGCATACAAAATTATTCTGTTTCATTTTATAAATGACATTTGTGTGCTCATTATGTAACATTTTATGTCACAATTGACACTTTTTGTTTCATAAATTTTAGTTAGTATGTCATCATTTTTTCTTTTTATATCATAATCTTCACTTTTCATTTCATGAACATGACTTAGTATGTCATCATTTCGTCTTTTTATGTCATCATTTCTTTTTATATCATAATCTTCACTTTTCATTTCATGAACATGACTTAGTATGTCATCATTTCGTCTTTTTATGTCATAATTTTGACTTTCATCTCACAAATGACGTTTTATGTCCTAGTTTACATTTATAATCTCAGAAATATGACGTATTACGTCAGAATTTTGACTTTTTCTATCATTCTTTTGACTTTAGGTCATAATAATGATTTCCCAAAGCACTATTTTTCTGTGTCGGAAATGAGCTTCCATAGCGGCTTGTGTTCACACCATGAGCCCGACTGCAGCGCGCTGCTCCGCCAGAGGAGGCGCTCGTTCCTCAACCGTTCCTTCTCTTCCCCTCTCCTCCCCGCCGCCGCTGGCTGTTGCTGCCAGTTTTACGCGAGGAACTCCCGAACTACTTCGGCAACCCGTTATAACGGTCGACATGGCGACCGAGGAAATAATCAAGCGTTTTCTTCAGAGAAGATGAAGATAGCCGATACACAGTAAGAATGAGTGAATGCGTGAGTGTGCATTTGTTATTTTGCGCCTGTGGCTTGCAGAGTAGCGCATTTTGTGAGCATTATGTGCTCGTTTCTGGGTGTGGACTGCACACGGCTGCTAACGGCTAATCTGATAGCACGCTTACAACATTTAGCCGCCCGGCTAGCCTTGTGAAGCTTTGGCTTGAGCTTTTTATGTGTGTTTTCAGTCAGGTTTGGGGCTTACGTGGTGGTTAGTTCTTGCCATATGCCGATTTTGGCATTGTCCTTGTCAGTAATTTTGATTTAAACCGTGTATTCGATTGAAATAGCAATTTGGTAGCCAGTGCTAACGTTAGCTTACTAGCTGAACTGAATGCTGTGTTTACACGGGCCTCCGCTAACAAAAATAGCTATTTACAGTAAGCCACGTGATTGTGTATTTGCAAATATTCTTACCACATGTCATGTTCTCGCTACAGTGTTTTGACAGTGGGGTGGATACATAGTTTTGGTCAGGTTCAGCGGTTGCCGTGTTACATTATCGCGGGATCTCTTGCGGTTTATCCTAAACATATATCCCGAGAAATCGCACAATTCGCCTTTATCCTGTGATTTACGCTCATTTCACCTCACGCATTTGGAAATGTGCAAAAAAACACATTTTGGAGTCGGTTTAACGCATTGTCTATACTCGCAATCCTAAGAATTTAAGACTGTGTATTTGCTAGTAGCATGTTCTGTCCAGACAGAGATAGGAGCCAGTGAGCATTGTGTTAGCTCAATAGCTAATGGAGATGGACAGCGGAGAACAATATAAAACGTAACCAGCTTGGTTTATTTTTAACAGCTAAATGGTGTTAATTGTGCACGTTGCTATCAAACATGTGCATACGAGTAAATGTAATGCTTATACATTCAAAATTGCTTGAAACTTTATGAAGTTGAGTTTATTGACAGTTGGCTGTGGGTAGTTTACTTGAGGCAAAAACACAGGCAATTTGGGTAAAAATTTTAACTAATAAATACCATCATATTTTTTTCTACAGACAATTACATTTATAATACACGTTGTCTGAAATGTTATGTTTAAATATGCTAATTAACTATCTACTTAAATATGGGCTAATTAGCATACGATACCTGAACAGAAATATTGGATAAAGCAAGGTTCAAAATTCTGGCTTCATTTTGTTGACAATTAAATAAATAGAATTGTTTTTACAGAGAGGATTTTGAATCTCTTTTTATCACGCCTTAAATGAGAAAATAATGTCTACTGCAAAGGATAAACATGTTTTATAAACCAGGTAAATTTTACATTGTCATACTTCATTTTGAAAACCTTTAGAATATAGATAGCAAAAAAACTGTAACGTTTGGAGTAAGTGCTGCTGAAGTGGAGATTTCTGGCGTAGTAAATGAGAAACAAATCTAATTTTGAGACTTAAAATTATGTATTTTATTTGAAATCTACAGATGCGAATAGATCAAGTGTAAAGAAATAAAAAAATGAAATGTGTATTCTGGGTGTTTTCTTTCCACTAATCTGAAAGAAGACATCTTATGGAAGCAGAATAGGCCAAGATCTTAAAATTGACCCTTGCATTAAAACCAAACAAAACAAGATAAAAAATCAGCTCAGCTCATTGATTTTCAGAAATTAAGAAATGATCCCTCCTCAATAGGGTTTAAATTATTTATTTTTCTTATAATAAATGTTTAAACTGTAGTCTTTTTGTTCGTATTCTTGCTTGTTTGGGTAGCAACAGCTGCCAGTCGTGGTTGATTGACAATGCACCAGTTGGTTCCTGTATTTTACTGTGTAATTGTGTTGGTTAATAATGAACCCACCACTAAAGATAGACTGCTTTCTAATTTCCATATTTGTCAGATTAATCATCTGCTGCATCTCTTTTGTTTCAGGTTTCACACCATGTGATGATCACCCGGGACATGTGAACTTATTTAAGAACTGTGTTCAGAAGATTTTTTGATTCCAGTGGAATCTTTCATTTTGTTTCCATCTATTATTCCCTTTTTGTTAAATGCCACACCTAGTCGCACGCACACCCAAGATAAACCCCTCCACCCTTGTTTACATGTAGAACAACCTTGCAAAAATGCCTGTACAAGCTCCACAATGGACAGAGTTTTTACTGTGCCCCATATGCACCCAAACGTTCGAGGAGACGGTGCGTCGGCCCATCAGTCTGGGTTGCGGCCACACCGTTTGCAAGATGTGCCTCGACAAGCTGCACCGCAAGGCTTGTCCCTTTGACCAGACGGCCATCAATACTGACATCGAGCAGCTGCCTGTCAACTCGGCCCTGCTACAGCTGGTCGGGGGTCAGGTGAGGCATTTCAACCATGTTTACTAAGTAGCATATCTAGAACTGTGATAGTGGTGATTTTTATACCACCGGGGTGGTAAAGGTCCACCTTTTTGCTTTAGTTTTTGTCAGTTTAATCACCATTCTATAATAATGTTCTGCATTGAAGCACACATCACTCACTCATAGAGGTCAGAGATCACACTGCGCACTCAAAAATAGGGATGTAATGATTAACCGTGAGCCGGTTGAAAATCGATTCAAACATGTGACGATTCAAATCGGTTGAGATGCTAAACGAATCGCGATTGAATTAGGGGTAGGAGTTTATATGAATGTATGTCTGAGGGGAATTTAGTGTCTTTAGAAAAGTTTAGATGTAGGGATGGGACGAGATCCGATTTCATCCGATGAGAAGATGAAGGGATGATGCTGGTTACTGTATGATGAATGAAATCGCGAAATGGCCTCAAACGATTAGTAAATAAACTGCAGAATATTATGTTTTCTAATAAACGCACAAATTGCATGCAAGTTATTCAAACAGCGCTGCACAAGCTCGCGGCGCCAGGGCTCAAAGTCCAAAGCGTGAGAAAAATCTGCGCTAAAACACTGTTACTCATCAGTTGCTCAGTAACATTTTATTCGTTACTGAATCGTGCAGCTCTAGTTTACATGTTGTTAATACTGCATATAATATAGTACAAGTTCATTTCAAAATGCACCATTTTGTGTATTTCAGTTGAACAAAATACTATTTTTCCCTATATATTTCATCATTGAGGATTAAAAAAAAGTCTAAAAATCTTGTCTCTTTCTCGTGAACTCAGTCTCGTGTCTCGTCTCGTGGGATAAGTGTCTTGTCACACCCCTATTTAGATGGTATTTTTCATTTTCATCTTGCCTCTGTATAATGCATATTAAAGTTAATAAGGTGATAGTTGCGTGTGTGAATTATTCTACCTGCATCTGCGCGTCACTACAAACAATGAAGATTTGAGTTTAGTTATTTAAACAGTCATTTAACCCCCTCTTTGCTGATTCATATAATTAATATAATTTATTAATGAAAGTCGCTGGGCAGCGTTGACAACAAGTTTCTGTCCCCCTAAATGTTTGTGTGGGCAGATCTCGAACTCAATCTCACAAACCAAAATAATAAACATGATTTTCTCAGGCCATGTGTAAAATCAGATTAATAAAGATTATTAAAATGAATAAGTATGGATGACAGTTGATTACTATAATAGTTCAGTTTATTCCCCTCATTAGTAACAGTGTCCTCTGTGGGATAAATCAAGTTAATATTAGTCTTATATTAATAATACTTAATTAACATTGTGATTTATCATCCCTGTTATAGTATTATTCATAAGTCAAATTTCTTTCTGAGTTCTGTATCTCAGGTCTAAAAGAAATGTAGAAAGAATATATAAAATTAAAACACCAAATACATTTGTGATCTATTTCCATTTGTTATTTTCAAAAGAGAAATACTGTCATGGATGTTTACAGAGCAGCAGTCACCCTTTTAATTCTGATAGTAGAGATGGACTTATTTTTCTTTAGTATTATAATTTGTGCTGTATTATTGGTTACTGTGATTTCTGTTCTGTTTCAAAAGGCAGCAATAAATAACACTTTAATATCTAAAGAGCATTAATGCGATTTTATAGATGCGAAATTGCCTTTTTGTTTATATGAAGAATTTATTTGATTTGTGTTAAGTTAGTTATTTATTTGATTTGGGGCTTGTTTTTAAATTTCATTTAGATTTGTTATTTACATTTGACATTATATTAACATTTTGTTATTTAGCAGTCACTTTTATCCAAAGCGACTTACAAATGAGGACAATAGAACAATCAAAAACCAACAAAAGAGCAACAATATGCAAGTGCTATATTATATATTATTATATGTAGGGGTCGACCAGATATGTGTTTTTCAGGCCGATGCCGATACCGAATTATTACAGATCAAGTAGACCGATAACAATTTTTATTTTAAAACCGATATATATTTTGAACCGATCTACGTGTTGTGTAAAAATGAAAATTAATGCCAAATTAATAATAACAAGAGCTCTGACAAAAAACGTTCTTTAAATGCTTTTAAACATGTCTTTAATTCTGAAAACTGTAATAACAACAACATTTCCGTTGGTTTTAAATTTACAGTACAGTGCAAATGAAGGCATAAAACATTAATTTAATTTATCTTTAATCAAATGAAGTTTAGACTTTATTTTTTCAAACAAATGAGGTTTACTATTAAAATTAAAACAATGGAAGAAATAGCGTATTGTGTGATTATTCTCAACAAAAGTTGTAATAAGTTGTAGTTGTATTACGTAATTCTACTGCACACAGTATATATTCGCAAACTGAACTTATAATTTTGACAGGTTGCCATGAGGAACCTTTTTAGTTTCTGTTACCTATGTATATTATATGATATGACGATCGTTTTACTCAAATGAAACGGTCAAATGCTCATGAAGTGACTCTCACCGAGCAGTTCTGGGATGTTGTTCTGTATTTAAATTCTCATTTAGTGAGACGCAGATGCTGAAACAAATTTCACAAATTCGACAAATTCCATGACATTCCGCGTTATATCGGTAAATTCCATTATATGACTGCATTCCGCGATTCCGCCCGCATTTTCCGCATCGGGACATCATAGGTTATATTGAGGTTTTTGCAACTTCAGTGTAGTGGATTGTGATTTTTGCAACTTCTGCTGCTGCCTTACATTGAGAGACAACTGATGCGTGATCACTGACGCAGCTCAGTTAGCAAGTGCTTTCGGTGGAGACTGCCTTCAGTTTTCCGCGTTGTGTGCTCGGACTCGTGACTCCCTACATATCAGATGAGCAGTGGGCGGAGATTGCTCTAGGCCACAGAGTGTTTGAGCTCAGACAGGCTGCATCGGATGCCAAATAGTGCATTTAAAATAAATAATTTCACCTGTATTAAATTTCTTCACCAATAAATAATGTCACCTGTAAATAGTATGTTTGTTTGCATAAAAATTTAAATAAAATTAAAACAAATTATCGGCAAATTTTGTTTTTGAAAATGGCCGATATTGATAATCGTAAAAAGCTTAATATCGGCGCCGATAATCGGTCATCCCCTATTATAGTGTTATATTTCAATTTCACAAAGAAACGTGCAGCATTTTGTCGCAGCAATAATAAAAGATACATTTAATTTTAATTGGTCTAAATCTCTTTTTTGTTCAAAATAAAATCGTGAATCAAATCACGAAATCACAAATTATTATTAATGCTAACACTACAAAACACAAAGAGAAAAAAACAACTCGTTACTTTTGACAGAAAAAAATAATACAGCTGCTTTAAAAGGAACAATCTATATAGTGTTTTATTTTAAATTTTTCATTCAATTTCTTGAATGCTCTCAAAATACACCTATTGTACTGAAAATAAGCACTGTTTGTTTTAATTTGTATATTATGTGAATTTTTAATTTGTATATTTGTTCTTATTTCAATAACAAAAGATACAATAATGACAAAAAAAGAAGATTTTTATCTTCCCCCCCACTGTGTCTAAATATCCACCATCTTTATATTTTGTAACCTTGAAAGGATTGTTTGTAATAGGGAAATTATTTTTGTCTCGGCTGTTTACTTTCATTTTAGACATAACCAACCGAGTCTATACATAAACCTTGTGTGTTTTTGCAGTATTGGCTCAAAAGATAACTTGGTTCAGTTATCAGGCGCTGTTAGGCAGGCTTTTCCGTGTGCGCGCATCAGGTGTAACGTTACGTACGGGCTCAGAAAAGCGCATGTCTGACCACCATTGAATGAAACATTTGAGCGAAAGCCTTAAAACACGCAAAAAAGTTGTGAATAAAACGTACAATTATGAATTATGATGCGCTTACTAATAGTGATCGACCGATACCGATTATTTGTATGTTTTATGTACCCGATAACCGATATGCAGAACCGATATTTATTTACTGTTATAAAGTAATAAATAAAAGAGTGAAGTCCATTCTTCACTTTGGTTTTTCCACCTTCAGTCATCTTAACAACAAAAAAACTGTTGAAAATTAACATTCTTTCATGTAAAATTGAATCTTCAAATTACAACAATAAAAACATTTATTTATAAAAAGCATCATCAGCAACACTGATATTAACAATAAGCAAAATAATGTCTAATGTTTTCAAATGGAGAAAATAAAGGACAGAAGTTCATTTTAAACTACAGTTTAAACTACAGTTTTAGGTTTAAACGCTGTTTAATAGACTAAAGAGTGGAGAATAATTAACTGAATAACATTCTCTGGAATATTTAAATAAGCTATAACAAACAAAACATCGTATTTTATTGCATTTCTTAACTGCATGTTTTATCAGAATTATTAAAATGTTTTTGTCATTCTAAATTATGAAAAACTGCTGACAGCGCGGTTTATCTATTTACACAGAACTATACTCAAACTGCGATCGCTTGTGGAGATAATAAATAATTAATTTCGATAGAGATGTATTTATTCAGATGTTTATGGTGAAATAATGGTTCTATAGAAAATGAATATAATTTAGTGTGTTTCATTTCAAACGAGTGAATCTTGTATAAAGTTACATGCGGGGTCGTGCTGGAGCTTCTCCTGAGTGAACAGTGCCCACTGCTCCAGTGTGTGTGTGTGTGTCCACTGCTCCAGGTTGTGTGTGTGTGTGTGTGTGTGTTTGTGTGTGTTGTGTGGTGTGTGTGTGTGTGTGGTGTGTGTGTGTGTGTGTGTGTGTGTGTGTGTGTGTGTGTGTGTGTGTGTGTGTGTGTGTGTGTGTGTGTGTGTGTGGTGTGTGTGTGTGGTTTGTGTGTTGTGTGTGTGTGTGTGTTTGTGTGTGTGTGTTGTGACACTTGGATGGGTCAAATACAGAGAACACATTTCACTGCTGGTTATACTCTGTATAATGTGTATGTGACAAATACAATTTATTTTTAATTTTTTTTAAACAGATAACTGATTATGGTAAAATGCTTAAATATCGGGAAAAATATCGGTAAACCGATATATCGGTCGATCTCTACTTACTAACTTGTCGATCTCCAATTCTCGGAAAAGATCAGGATGAGCAAGCGACAAATGCTTAGCCAGATTAGATGTCTTGCCTCCTGTGGTCAGTTCGTTCATCTTTATCATCTGTTTTGTATGAAAAGTAATGCCATATTTCACTTCTACTGTTCTCTTCATTTGTTTGTTTCGGGAACGTTAATAGTTTAATCTGTTCGATCCATCGTGTTGTTCACTTGTTCTGGTGTTACATTTACCGGATGCGCAGCAATTTGAGAAACACTGCCATCTACATGTGAACTTCGGAACAGCAGCGTATGAAATACCGAATTATGCAAAATTGTGATATCGTACCATTTGAAATATAATAAATACCGGTAATTTTACAGTACCGGTATAACCCGCGCATCCCTACTTGTAGCGCACATCTATACATTTTCTTATACATACAGTATTTTTGTGAAAAGTACATTAAAATTAAACAATACGACTTCTTAAGCATGCACTTTGCTGGGGAAAACAAGCAGTCCTCTCTCTTTTATGGTTTCAAATTTTGCAACTGATGATAAACGTTTGGAAGTAAGATCACACAAGCAAGACATGTAATCTACAAACTAAATAAACAGCGAGTGTAAATTGCATTCTACTGATAAACTTGACATTCATTACTTTGCCTAATGAATACCAACTGTGTTAAGATAAGAAAATGAGGAGAGATAAAGAGCGAAAAAGCAAAAACATTCTGCAGCCTACAAACACACATTGTGACCAGCACAATTACTAATACACATTTATATAGCCTAAGTAAATACAAAAAAAGACTTTGAGATGTGAGTGATTGTTTGGGAAGTGAAATGAGTGATTCCATGTGTAGATCAGTTTTCCATTTGTGGTGGACCAGATGACCAGATCACAAGACCGAATTCAAAGCCAACACAAATTCATGGCTCACGTACCTCTTGTTCAGCACAAAGTGTTTCCATATTTGCAATATTTAGTTGCTAAAGTGATATTTGGCTGCGTTAGTGCTGTTGTCTCCCTCAATAGCGCAGCCCTAAGCATAACCACACATTTTTCAGATCTATCACACTGTGTGCTTCATTTATTTGTCTTTTTCTCTCAGGTGTCCAAACAGCAACCTGTGGCGCTCATTCGTGTCCAGAGGACACACAGCATTATGATGAGCCTGGCATGCGTTGAGAGTGCCCCTACCTCAAACCCCTCAGCAGTGCCACGGGGTTAATTGATATGCTCTTATTTCCAATCTCAATTTTTGTAAAAAATTTTTACTAGAACAGTATATCAAACATTAAAAAACAACAAAACAAATCCCTAAATACTAGGGATGCATCGATAATTCCATTTTTCGAACCGATCCGATACCGCAAATTCTGAGTCACGACCGATCCAATCGATACCACACATTTATTATTATTTTTTTATGTAACTTAAAATTTCTACACTTACTGTGTTGACCCGTCCCACTCTTCTTTGTATAAGCACAATCTATTACATTGTTTCTCACTGGGTCGGTCAAAAGTGCTGGTATGCAAGCCCTAAAGTCCAATATATCCACGTTATTTTCGTAACAAGTTAAGAAATAAAAAGTCTCTCACCTCAGAAAAAACGAACTATCCTTCCTGTCAGATGTTATGTGTGTCTGTAGCGTGCACTCTTCTATAGCATCAATAGAATATAGAACAACAGACAGAGCACATATAGAATGCATCAAATACCAGTAGACAACATATAGTTAACATTAAAACAAATACAATTGTCATTATAACCCTTAAATCATTACATTTTCTATTGTGTTTTGGGAGAGGTTCTACTGCTTTTTTTGTGTTTTTTTCTTTTCTGCAGGAAGATTATATTACTACTTTACACAATTACTGAATTTCTGAAAAATGACTGAAAAGATGTATTTTTTAAATAAATAACTATTTCTTTAGTCAATTATTAAAGTATTACATGTAAAAGGCGATTTATTCTTTTTTAAGTATTTGGGATTTTAAGAACAAGTGGGAAATGTGCTGAATGTTCATTTCATCCAAGTAAAATTGGCAAGCGGTTAAACTTAACTTTACATTCGTTTTAACGCGGAGCCAGAGCGAGTGACAAACCGGTAGCGCGCATGCATCCAATACACTCGTGAGAGACTTGCGGAGCAGAACCGGCACGAGACAGTTATTAAAGAGCATTACGAGACAGGCTGGTGAAACGGCTCGTCCGTGAGATGTGGGGAACCGCGCAGCGTAGGGGCAAGCGAGCGAGTATGAGAAGCACGGCTGTGTGTGTGGTCTTCTGAATTAGCGAACATGCATTATAAACTTATTTCAAATTAATCTGTTGGGAATAAAATGTGTAAGATAACGTTCATGTAGCCTACTAATAAAAATCATCTACAAATGTGTATTTTATTCTCCAGTACTTAATGCAGAACCGAAAAGGCGGCTCTTGCAAATTACCCTTTTTTGTTCGTTGTCTGTTATTTTGAAGCTGAAGTTACATACGTTTTTTCTTTAGTTTTATTTTGCCTAACTTTCGATCTAACCCATTAAATGGTGGTTTACACAGTTGGCTAGAGCAGTGCGATCGGGAGAACGTGGTGCATTCACTCTATTGGTTAGTAAACTGCTACTCCATGCTGGCATCATGCTCTGCTCCGGAACGGAGTAATATCGCGTCCACATCGCAGGCTTTGCATTAGCAAAATCACAACGTCTCAAATCGCGTTTCGATTCCAATTAGATCGCACAGCCCTAGTGAAGGGCAGTGAGACTAAGCCGGTTTGACTCTCACCTCAGTGTGACTGATATACTCATATTTAGGAGGGCCGGGGCACGGGTTTATTGACAGCCGTGAGTGGCTATAGTTTCTACCCTCACGGTTACGCTGTCCTTCATTTTCTCCGCGCTCGAGCAGATGTAACGTCAACAATGTCTCGCAAGCAATCTCGTGCTCTGTGTTTGGATATAAGACTGAACATAAGAGTCTTCATTTTCTCCCAACATCTGAGCTGCTGAGGACACTGTCAGCGCCGCACTTGTGAGATTAGTTTGTGCCATTCGTAACGTGAGATTCGTTCAGTAGCGCGGCTCGGTCCACTGATCCACGCCGATGACAGGTCAGCGCGGCGCAAGCTCTGTAACATCATGCTGTTTTTTAAGTGTATTTGACTCCCATATGTACGGCTGAACACCAGTTCTCTCACTCTGTCATGTTGCTTAAACCAGCTGTTTATCACTGTAGATATGCAATGCAGAGAGACGTACACGATTAGGGCTGAACGATTTTTGAAAAAATTTGCACATTTTTATTTAGATTTTTTTACCAATATTGCGATTGCGATTTAATATGCGTTTTTTTAAGCTCTTCATATTCATAATATCAAATACATGCAATAAATCATTGTATAGTACTTTAAAAAAGTAATTAGTTATATTACTAGTTACTTCTCACAAATACTAACCGAGTTACATCGTTATAAAATAAACTAATAAGTAACTATTGTTACTTTAAAAAAAAGGTTAAAATATGTCAAATAACTCTATGCCCCAGTATTAAATGTTTAAATGAATGAAATGGTCACCAAATGGAATAAATTATTATAAAAACATTACACTAATCTACACTATTTTGAATGTTTAATGTTTTCCTATTGATTATTTCAGTCAAACATTATAATATGATATTATGATAATTTATCATTATATGATGATAGAACTTTAGAATAACCATGTATGAATGCATATTTGTCATTTTGTCTGAACTTAAGACTGGTGTTGGTGCTTAAGATATTGTTTTGTGAATTTAGTGTTTCTATAAAAAATGGGAAAAACCTACAAATAATACTGATAAGATGACAAAACTACCACCGAGTTCTACTAATACCATATCAAATTCTACTTAATAACCATAAAACCGCACTAGGGATTATTGAGCTGCTAGGTTCATGAATATTAATCAGGTCTTCTGTATTTGCTCAACTAATTCGCTGAAATCAAAACAGGGATGATGATAGGTGAGCACCGGCCAATGAGAGTGCCGTTTGCGCATTAGCTCCGCCCACTACAGGAGAACCAAACAGTTCTTAAAAGCTGAAACTTCCAAACGAATTCCGTTATTTTGACAGGAAAGTACAACAAAGGAATCGTTTACATGTAGCTTGTCAATTCCGCATGTTATGAAAAGACCAGCGAACACGAAAACAACCCCGCGGCAAACTGCGGACTTGGCAACATAGCAGCATGCCAACATGATGCTTCCTCTGAAGACCTGCTTAGATGTGTTTGACTTGAAGCAGCGCTGCTAGACCGATCGGTGTGTGTCATCAAAGTACCGCGAGAGCTATAAGAGAGCGGACGTCTCCATATGCTTTCTCTCGCCGTACTTGGATGTCATACATTACTCTCGCGTGTCACGCGACAGTGTAATCGCAGCCTCTGCGGTTGAGAAATTGCGTTTTTTCAAATCACAATATTATCGCAAATGCAATTAATCGTTCAGCCCTACACCCTCTTCTGGAGACGTGGCGGGAATATGCAGCTCATTTGCATACACTCCAAATCAGCTCGTTTTTAGAAACTCCCCAAAAATGACATTTTCCAGCTGTTATTATAAATTATCTGTGGGGTATTTTGGTCTAAATCTTCAGACACATTCTGGGGACACCCAAGACCAATATTACATCTTGTAAAAAGGGGCATAATTGGTGCCCTTTAACTTGGCACATTTTGACACGGGGCTAGCTGTGCATATGAGCCCTGCGGTAGTGTCAGTGTTGCCAGATTTTCATAGAAAGAAAAACATACCATAAAACACCCAAATGCGTAAGCTGATTATTTTGGTGTTATAAAACATCTCATATCCGCAACAGACCACTTTATTAACTCCATAAAGTGCCTGTCTTTATGAGATAAGACCAAACAACATGCCTAAAAGCGCTTGTAAATATGAGGATTTGGCAACATCAATTGGCAGCACTGACAATAAGTTTATGAGCTTCTGAATGTTACTTTTTGCACAGAGTGATCTCAATGTGTTTGTGTGAGTGTGTGAGAGAGACAAGGCCAATGCATTAAAACCGCATCAATTAAAGCAGCGCATTAATATAGAACGGTGATTAAAATGAACGGTTTTAATGCATTGGCCTTGTCTCTCACACACACACACATTGGTGTTCAGTACGGTTACACAGTATAGCTGTTGTTCAAGAAACTTTTGAAAAGTTTAAAAAACAATTAATGAAAAAATCTAAAGAAACAATTTGCATGAAAATCAAATATATTTTTTTTCGTATCATTTAAAAATGTATATGTACTGTGCATAATCTGTGCATTGTAATGCATATTCTGTATATATCCGGCGGCGGTGGGGGTGTAATGGCACAGTGGTTAACCAGAAATAAGAAAAATGGCACATCATGCCGAAAAGTTTTCGACCCCTGCCATAAGAATCTATGGAGTATTGTCAGAGGAAGATGAGACACCAGACCCAACAATGCAAATGACCTGAAGGCCGCTATCGAAGCTACCTGGGCTTCATTACACCTGAGCAGTGCCACAGGCTGATTGTCTCCATGCCACGCCGCATTGATGCAGTAATTCATTGCAAAAGGAGGCCCAACAAAGAATTGAGTGGCATAGAAATGAACATACTTTTCAGAAGCCTGATAATTTCTGTTTAAAATATACTTTTTTATTGATCTTATGTAATATTCTATTTTCTCAGACACTGAATTTTGGGGTTCATTATTTCTGTAAGCCATAATCATCAAAATTTCAAGAAATAAAGGCTTGAAATATTTCACTCGGTGTAATGAATCTATATAATAGATGGGTTTCACTTTCTGAAATGAGTGACACAAAATATTGACCTTTTTCATGATATTCAATTTTTTTGAGATGTACCTGAAAGCATTTAAAGTGTAGCTGTAATTCAAACTTCCATTAAATAATGAAGATATCACAAATAGGTTAAGGGACATTACATTGAATTTGTAATGTACTGCACATATTTAGCAAAATGCTCCTCTTTAGAGTTATTTATTCTAGCTAACTAATGAGCTATAGATATTGAAATGCAATGTTACAATCATCTTTCTGCTGTTGAAACACTGAACAATTGCATAAGATATAACGTTTCAAAAATTAATTAATTTATGATAACATTTGAAAAATCTTACTCCCTGTGTGGAAACTAATTAAACATCACTGTTTCAGTCATTTTTACCAGAAGATTAAAGATTAAAAAATGCTTCCTCACAATTTAGAATTTTTAAAAAATAAACCTGTTCAGGACAAATCACAGAAAGATCGATAAAGATACATTTCGAACATAGCATGCATTTTTATTCATGCCAAGAAAGACCGTATAATGGACATGGCCATGTGATTGATGCATATTTTTGTCTGTATCTAGGAGTGGGGTTGAGTAATGCTGCTCAGAGCATGCTGAGCCGCCCCATGCAGAGGAAGCTGGTGACTCTGGTGCACTGTCAGCTGGTGAAGAGAAAGGACTGGTCAGGCCATGCGGGCGGCCCGTTCTCTGGGCGAAAGAACTGTTACTGAGCTCATTTTGCAGCACCAAAACCCCAGCACTCTCTCCTCCAACCTGTGGGCTGCTGTCAGAGCCAGAGGCTGCCAGTTCCTGGGCCCCGGTAAGATGATGCTTTAAAATCCCGTTCACCCCAACATAAATAGTCATCACCAAAATTTGGTCTTGTGGAAGTCTAGTGTCTTATATGTGATCCTTTTTTATCTACAGCATGCAGGAGGACACTAAAGCTGGTGCTGTTGGCCTTGGAAGACGGATCCGCTCTTTCCAGAAGGTTTGGTCCGTTTGTGGTCCAGAGATTGGAACCAGATTTCCTCAGGCCTCCAAAACCATATTGGACATGTAGTTCAGCTCCTCTACCGTGCCTCCTGCTTCAAGGAAGTGCCTTTTATTGTGCACTTGATCTCATCTTAGCTTTTCGCAAGCATTCTATGAGATGTTTTTTTTTTGCAATTGTTTTCTAATTCATATCCATCTGTTGGATTATTTAGATTCTGATGTTCTTAATGTTCAAATGAACTTTTTCAGCGCCTCGACAGCTTATTTGCAATAACATTAACCCTTTACGATTCCTAAAATTTGCCTAAACGCCTAAAAAAGGCATACCCAAAGTAAATTGCATGCTGTTCAAGGGCCATTTGGATGATATGCATGGTGTTGTCTCCTTTTAGAAAGGTGACTCTCTGAGGTTTGTTTCTCAACATCAGAATCTCTGTAAGTATACTGATATTGAGTAATACACTTTGAATACACTAACAAAGTAAAAAATAATTCCGCCTGCATTTTTTTTTGTAATTAGAACTTGCAGATGACTAGCTGGAGGTATGAACTGGAAATACATTGATCACTGAATGAAGCCTTTTTACCAAGCCAAATTACCATTTGAAACAATATATTAGAAAATTAGTGTTTTACACATGTTTAATCTAATTTTATGTCTAATGCGTCAAAAAATTTACACTTGGAGACTCAAACGACCCTAGTAACACAACATACAATGCTGTAATACTTGAATGCTTTAAATGTACAGTCATCATTTTGGCTCTAATGAAGGTTACACTTTGAGCTATCAGTTTCTCATCCGATTCACTGTCAATAATTGCGGACACATCGTATCTGAACATAAACACATTATAGTGACATTTATTTATAGAATCCAAATGTGGATTTAAAATTTAAAAGTTAACACTTTAAAATTTACATATATATTTCTAATCTAAATAATTTTTTCCTCTATATTTTCTATTCTGGACACAGTACAGTATTTCATTTGTGTTTTTTTTCTTCTATATTGGTGTTATATTGCACCCATCTGGTTATTCCTATTATGTCTGTACTATCATGTATGTCTGCAAAAAGTGCAGAATAAGTGGTCTGATAAAGACAAGATTGTACATGCTGTGTTATTGTATCTCAAAGGGTTCTACCATATTGAAATCACAAGAATCTCAGCTTTCCGTGGATATATGGACCATAAAAAAAAATATATATTTTTTTTTTATGACGATTTATCCTGTCACCACTATGCGTCCCGCCGGCGACGCTGGATTCTTAAAGGTTAACAGCTGTATCTCTGAGGTTTCGTTAAGTCTCTTCTGTATCGTAGGTGACTAAGCGAGATGAGGATTCTTCGCTAATGCAGTTGAAAGAGGAGTTCCGACATATGAGGCACTTCGGCGGGAACATGACTCTCAGATTGTTCAAATCGCAATGGAGGGAGGCCTCCGCATCGCCCCCGATCAGTGGTCTTCTCTGCTGTATGGAGACCAGTCGCATAAGTCTCACATGCAGTCCATCATTGACAAGGTATAACAGCCATCTGTCTGCACAGTTGAGAATTTACTCTTTCAAATGCCACAAGTAATGTTATGTTTCAATAATGTATGAAGAGAATATGACCATTCGTCTTTCAGCTGCAGACCCCGGCATCGTTTGCTCAGAGTGTGCAGGAGCTGACCATCGCACTGCAGAGGACGGGGGACCCTGCCAATCTCAACCAGCTGAGATCTCACCCGAAATTGCTTGCTAACATCGACCCCAGTCCAGGTTTGTTAAGACCGACAAAAATAATATATGACTGAGCATCTGAAATACTGATTTAAAGCTTAGTATGACGGATTATGTAATGACAGTGGAGACATTTATTCAATTTAATAAAAAATTGAAAAAATTAAACATAAATGAAAACCTTTCATCAAAGTTGTCCCAAAATCTAAAACCAAAATGTGTTCTTGTCTTAGGATAACTTTGATAAATGTTTTTGATCCACTTCAAATGTTGACTATTATATACTGTGAAAAATAAATTTGTATGTAATTACTCCTAGTGTAATTTAAGGTTTAAGGTCATGGCACCCACCCCTAGAGTGAATTGGTAATGTGCACCTGTTCTGTTCAGTGATCAGTTTTGATTCCTCTTTATTCAGATGCTCCTCCTCCTAACTGGGAGCAGTTGGAGAATGGGTTGGTGGCAGTAAAGACGGTGGTGCACGGCCTAGTGGACTTCATCCAGAACCACAGCAAGAAGGGTTCCGACACGCAGCAGCCACCACAGCACAGCAAATACAAGACGTACATGTGCAGAGACATGAAGCAGAAAGGAGGCTGTCCCAGAGGAGCCAGCTGCACCTTCGCCCATTCTCAGGAGGAGCTGGAGAAGTGAGCGCCGTTACATGTCTGGTTAGTTTTAAACCACAAACTTGCTTAAAAATCAGAATCTCATTTGGTGTTTGTTCTGCAGGTTCCGCAAAATGAACAAACGTCTTGCTGCTCGAGTGCCCAGCATCCCTGGCCTGCTACCTGAAGAGGTGGTCCTGCTGGAGCCTGGGCGAAAGGCCTCTATGCTTACCAATGGGGGCCCTCTTCCCCATCTTATCCCCAGAGGCACAGACCACTCCACATATGACCTCTTACTCAAGCCCAAGATGGATGCCACTAGCCTGAGTGCTCCTGGGTCGCCACCCGACTCGTAAGCCTTTGCTTCTTGTTCCCTGCTTTTCTGTCATGACTACAGTATCAAAATCGTTTAGACTGAAAGATCAACAGCAAAAGTGCTGAGATAGTGAGAAGTTGTGCTTAATAGGTTTGGCTTCAATAGGAAGGAACAATGACTCATTTCTTCCTCTTGCTTCTCTTAAGATTGGATAAATCTAGCATGGCCCATACACCCCACCCTGGGCCTCACCCCAGGGCGGAGCACTTAACCATGCCCAAGCAGGTGCAAGTCATGCCCAGAGGTGTGCCACAGATGTATCCACAACAGCAGCCCGAGCTCTTCTATCCAGAGCCAGCCAGACCTCCTCCCTCAGGATCTCAGTATGATGCTCAGTACCCAACAGGTGAGTGGATTTGCTCATATGGATGGTTGTCTGAACTAGGGCTGCACAATTAATCAAATTTCTAATTGCAATTACAATTTCGGATGCCACAATTACGTAATCGTTCAAAGCAGCAATTAATCGTTGAAAATCCACTTATGTTATTCTGTGTGCTTAAGATGTTTTCTTTTCTTTCTACAAGTTATCTTAAGGGTTTTTGCATTGTTTAATTTTAGTTTTAGTATAGCATTATAATCATGGGTGCACAGTTTTTCAGCTGGAGATTTGGTTTGGTCCTCACACATGCCACGGCATGTAGTGTGACCCATTAAATATAACTATAAAAAATAATTAATAATAGTAATAACAATATTATTGCACATTATTTACTTTTTTTTAAATAAAATAATGAACTAAATAATCAAGTGTGATAATATTATTTTATTTTAAAATAAAAAGTGTATTACATATCAATACAGCAAGCTTTTATTTTGGCGGGTTGTATTACGTACAAATATATGCGCTTCCGGGTTTAGCACTGCTGATGAAAGAACGTCGGTGAATGAAATGTCACAGTTCTGTTTTGAAAATGGCATTGGGTAAATTGGCCAAGATTATGCTTTAATTTTGAATCGAAATCTTATACAGTACAGTTTGTCGATCAAAAATGGTAATTGTGCATTAACAGCTGTCAAACATGTCTGTACGCAAATACGCTCTCAGAACTTATTTACACAGTGCATTTTTTATTTTGGACCTGCGGACCGCTTATATGCAACCCTGATTATAATACCATGCATATTTTAACTTTTTTATTTAAAGAAGTCAATCAATGTATAGTTCACATTTGAGGCTTAACACTATAGAAGATTTCAGTTAGAGTGTTTTCATCTTGTTTATTTTCATCTATAAATATGGAATCTGATTGCTTCGAACAATGGTATAAACATCATTCAATGTAATTGTGATGATCGTAAATAATAATCGCAATTACAATATCAAGGGAATAATCGACAATTATGATTTTTCATAATCGTGAAATTTGTCATAATCGCCCTAGTCTGAATGGATTATGAAGTCCTCTGCTCACAAGATTATTGGAGCTATTTAATTCTGGTTTAATGTGGTTTCTCAGAGTTTCACACAATTTTTTTATATGTAAAGTTAATTTAATACTGCAGGGCTTAAAGTTCTCCGGCACCGTGCCGGATCTCCGGCGTGCAGCGTTTGGCTGCAGTAAAAAATAATCCTACATAAAAAAAAAAAACTTGTTTTCTCACTTTCGAGTCCATGAGTTCGCCTGATAGGAGCACAGCTAAACTAAGCTTTCACTAAACTAACATTACTACCTAATCAGAATTGTTTTGCTCTTATAAACATGAGACGCGCATAATAGTATCCAATTACAGAGTTGCATCCCTGATGAATGGAGAAGCTAGACATGTTAAAAAAGCTGCCAGGCGCAATGGTCAAAGATGTCCATTTAGCCTACGCATATTTACATGGAAAAACTAATTAAAAAGCAGCGAGCTTTGTAAACGGCTCAGAGTAATCATGTCATCTCAATAAGAACGATATGATTCCCAGATCAAATTTACCAGCATTTTTGAAAAGATCATGTTCACACAGGATATCTTACTGGTAATTTACCAGTAAAGACTGTATGTGTGAAAGGAGCTAAACTCTTCTTCTGCGTATGCTGTGAATTTGAATTGCTTAACGTTAATCTGGGAAACAGTGCATTATCTCACTATATTTGTAACGTAAATCATTTATAAACGGTCTAAATATGCCATGTATTGTACATCGCGATTTCAAAATAAAAGTTTGAGTTTGCATGTGGCCAAATATTAAAATGTAATGGATTTATACATCGTTTAATCACGCTGTAAAGTGAAACGTCTCCATGCCGTTGGTGCCCTCTGCAGGTATTTGTTATAATACTTAATGTACTTAAGATGGTTATGTTCAAATTATGTATATGCATATTACATTATGTATTTTAACAGTGTTGTTCAATAAAACCATGCAGTTACTTGGTTTTGATATTTTATTATTGGCCAATTATTATTGCCTCATCGTTAGTTTATATAGCCTGGTTTTCACTTAGGCCTGTTTGTGTTACTAAAATATCAGATTATTCAATTGTCAAAATAATCAGTAGATTACTTTATTACCAAAATAATCATTAATTACAGCCCTAGATTAGTTAAAACATTTCAAAATGTAACTGCATTGTTTTACTTTTTGTAATTAAATAGATTTTCTTTTTTAAATAGTATTAAAATATTGTTGTTCTAGTGAACCACGTATTGTCTCATCTCGTGAGCTAAGTGTATTGTCGCTTACATAGTGTCAATAAGCAGTGATAGAGCCCATAGTTTTCCACTTGTGTGATATAGCTTTCATTCTTCAGGCCAACTATATATTCATAAAAAAAAATTTGGATAAGGAAAGCAATAACTTTGCCATATTATCCTTTCAAGTGTTCAAGTTGCCACAGTCATTGCATGCTTTGCATGAAGAATTCTGCTCTCTCTCGCGCACGCTCCACTTCTTCAGTTCTCATACAGCACGTGATCAGTTCTCAGTGCTCAACACACAGCAGTCCAAATGTCTATCTGTAGACTAGAGTATCTCTCGTAAATACAGTCTGTTATGGCTTAAGTGATCGCAAACAAGTGGGTGAAAACTGAATGTGTGTCAGTATTACATGCATGCCTTCTGTCTTAAAGGGACAGCATTCCTAAATAAATACCTATATTTATCATCAGTGTTAACCAACAAAAGATGTTAAATAAATGTATACTTAAGTAAACCTACTGTATCTGAAAAAAATAGTTTAATGTCTATCTTTACCAAAAAAATTTAATGTATTCCAGTTCTTCCTAATTCAATCCTTGATTCAAATTTATCATAAGCTTAATTTATTTGGTCTAAAGAGAGAAGAATTGATGACTACTTATTTTAAATACTAAAATAGCTACCAAAATAAATGTTTGTAACTGCAGTTTGACTAAAAGTAATGACTAAAAGTTGACAAAAATGCAATGACTTTTCGTCGACTAAAACTATGAAAGACTCAAATTACTAAAATGTGATTAAGACTATTTAGCATTTTCGTCTCAAGATTAAGACTAAATAAAAAATGCCTGCCAAAATTAACATTGCTGCTGACGAACAAATTGAAATAAACTAGACTAATTTGTTAAAGGGGCCCTATTATGCTTTTTCACTTTTTGAATTTTAGTCGGTGTGTAGTGAGTATGTTTATATATATATATAACGATCTACAAAGTTACAAATCTCAAAGTCCACTCCAAAGGGAGATTTTTTTTTATTTGATCCCTTTTCAAGAACTACAACGAATGGCTCATTTGGACTACAAAGTTGTTTTCCTCTATTTGTGACATCACAATTTGTAAATCTCTATGGAAATTTGACTGGTTGGCCGGTGAGGAGAACGCTTGGTTGAGCACTGCACGTTTCACGATCGAAACCCAGTGCGGGTGTTTTTATATCACTATTTCTGATGGAAACCAACCGTTTTCAGAACATTTTGGATGTCATTTTCATTTCACCTTACATATAATGTCTGATAAAGCAGCGTTTGTGAGCGGAGCGTTGCTTTGTGTACAGCGTTACCGGGGAAACCTCGAGTTCTCCCGCTACAACAGCACCTCCCGCTGGCAGAGAATTAATCTGCATATATCAAGGTCAAGGTTTTTTTATTTGTCACACAATAAATTATACAGGGTATAATCAGAAGTGAAATGTAAATCAAATCAGGTCCGCTCAGTGGACAGTGCAAAAGAATAAAAAGTAAATTATATAAAGTAACACAAGAGCATATATATAGGTAAAAAGAGAAATAAAGAGTAAAATGTGCAATAGAATAAAAAAGTGCAAAACAAATAAGATGTGCAAAAACAGTATATTGGGACTAATAAATAGTAATATGACAAGAGGGATGTGCAAACGGGTTGTACCTGGTATGTACACATAGCAGCAATAAGGATGATGAGAATATGAATGTTTTACAGTTAATAATGAGTCTTGTAAATGTTTATGAAACTGGGTTTGTGTTAAGGAGCCTGATGGCCTGAGGGAAGAAGCTCCTCCTCAGTCTCTCAGTTTTTGCCATCATGCTCCTGTAGCGCCTGCCAGATGGCAGTAAACAGAAAAGATGGTTATCGGGGTGGTTTGAGTCCTTGATTATTTCAGCAGCTCTGCTTTTGCAGCGTTTGAGGTAGATGACCTGCAGAGAGGGGAGAGCAGACCCTGAGATGCGCTCAGCCAAGCGCACGACTCTCTGTAGAGCTTTGCAGTCCTGATTTGAGGAATTACCATACCACACTGAGTCAGTACACTTTCTATGGCCCCTGAATAGAAAGTTTTCAGGATTGCTGGTGAGACCCTGAATTTCCTCAGCTGTCGCAGATGGTACAGTCTTTGCCTGGCTTTCTTGACCTGTGTTTGAATGTGTGTAGTCCATGTCAGGTCCTCGGAGATGTTTACACCGAGTACTTGAAGCTACTCACCCTCTCCACAGGGGTCCCACTGATCATAAGAGGAGTGTAGGGCTGCTGCTGTCTCTTCCTGAAGTCTACAATCAACTCTTTAGTTTTTCTCACGTTCAGAGAGAGACCGTTGTCCTGGCACCATGATGTAAAGTCTCTCTACCTCATCCAATATGCGGCCTCGTCATCGTTGTTAATGAGGCCCAGAACCACAGTATCATCAGAAAATGTAATGATAGAAGTGGAGCTGTGAGAACACGCAGTCGTGGTGTAGAGAGAGTAAGAGCAGGGGGCTCAGGACACAACCCTGCGGGGCTCCTACGTTCAGATGATGGAGTTGGAGGTGATCTGGCCGACTTTCACCACTTTGTGGTCTGGCGGTGAGGAAATCTTGAATCCAGTCACACAAGTGAAGAGGTTATGCCGAGGTCTGAGAGTTTAACAGCCAGCTTGGTGGGGACTATAGTGTTAAAAGCGAGCTATAG